>CM019148.1:335273119-335701303 GCA_009733165.1 Naja naja | reverse complement strand
GCAGGTATTGACAAAATGGTTGAAAACTGGGTTGCATCTTGTCCCAACTGTCAGTAGTCAGGCCTGCCCCACCTCTCGCCCAGGAATGGGAATGTCCTAGGGGCCATGGTCCAGGATTCACATTGATTTTGCTGGCCCTACCAGAGGGCACACCTTTCTTATTATACTAGATGCATATTCAAATGGCTAGAGGTAATCCCAATGGCATCCACCACAACTGATGCTGTCATCAAAAGCCTCAAAAACTTTTTTAACCCACGGGTTACCTGATGTTCTTGTCTCTGACAATGGCCCTCAATTCCCATCCAACCTTTTTGAATCTATTTAGCACAACAGGGTATCAGACACCTGACTGCCCCTAAGGCACCACTTCGCTAGCAGTGCCAGGTTGTGACGCATGGACGCTTTTACCAAGGAGAAGCTTCAGCAACTGGTCCTGGGGACATCACTGAAAGTTGAAAACTTCTTAGTGTTCAGCACATTACTCCTAACCCATCTAATAACTTATCCCCAGCAGAGTTGTTGATGGGTAGGCTTCGTCTTCCCTTGACCTTCATCCCACTTAGCACCCAACTAGATTCCACTTCCAAAGTTCGCACATTCAGTGTGATGATTCTGTGTATGCTAAGAACTTTATGGGTGAACCTTTGTGGATCCTGCTGAGATAATCTCACAGGGTGCAAACAGGATGGAGTCCCTGGAAGGCACATTGATCAACTTAGATCCAGGTTCTCTCAGGAACATCACTTGTTCCTCTCTAGTTCCCTCACCTGATGTCAATTCTGGGGAAGGGAGGAACAGGATGAAAATCAGCAAGCAAGAGTCCACCCCATGTGTAAAGCCATTACGACAGGAACAATTCCAAAACCTGTCACAATGCCAAAATCCATCATTAGAAGTGGAAGATTGTACATCACTACCTGACTTGGGTGCTGACATTGGGCTGAGATGGGTTGGGAGGAGAGACCAGATTCTAACAGTCAAACAGGGTCTCCTTTCACAGGAAGTCCCAATGGGGAAATGTCAGCAGACACATTTCCTCTCTCACTCTGGGTGAGAATGTTAAAACTTCTGAACCACCTAAGGTCTCAACGTACTGATAAGAGCCCCACCTATTTAAAAGAATACATTAGATAGGTTGGGGTTTGGTATGGACTGAACCTAGTGGGGAGGGGTGTTATGTATGTAGGTTTGAATGTCATTGGTTTAGTTTGAATTGTTCTTGTAAAATGTCAAATAGGATTGGTTTAAATAGTGCGGGAAAACCCTGCACTCTGATTGGCTGACAACTACAGCTGCTGGCTATAAGAAGCAGCCATAGCCCAGCCAAGTCGGGTCCATTCGAGCTGTAGTCACTTAATAAGCTCTTCACTGAAGCTCTCCGTGTCTGACTCTTCATGCAAACTTAACAGTCCCAATTCAGTCTCTCCATCCCACAGTGAATTTTCAGAAGTCTGAAAGCTCTTTTGCATGCTGACCTTCCATTGCTAGGACTCTTTCTGCAAGAAGTAGAACCTCAAGAGGTGCAACGTTCAGGCTGACTGGAGCAGGGACACAGGCTCATCATGACAACCCTTAGCAAGGAACCTAGGAAAAGCAATAGTAACAAGGTCAAAAGTTGCTCCCTGGTTCACTAAGAATTACAGTTGGATTGCCCATGTTAACTGCTGTTGTGCAAGCTGTACTGGCCCCCAGTGGGGTTTTTTTTTTTGGTGGTGCTGGTTATCATCTTTAAAGCCCTTCATGGCATGGGGCCAAGTTATTTATGGGACCTCCACTCCAATGATGGGATTCAAATTTTTTTACTACTGGTTCTGTGGGCATGGCTTGGTGGGTGTGGCAGGGGAAGGATACTAAAATCTCCAGCCAGAGGTGGTATTTGCTGGTTCTCTGAACTACTCAAAATTTCCGCTACCGGTTCTCCAGAACTGGTCAGAACCTGCTGAGTACCACCTCTGTTCCACTCGCTGAGGGGGCATTCCTCCATTCCACCAGTTGGATAAATATGGGCAAATCTTTTCCTTTAAATATTTCCATCTAGAATTTCTGCCTTTTGGACATCCTTCCCTCTGAGATCCAGCAGGCCCCATCCAGGGGTGGGATGCTACCAGTTCTGCCAGACTCTGTAGAACCAGTAGCTCTGAAGAGCAGCAGACACAGAACCGGTTCTGTGTCTGTTGCTGCTTGGCCCACTCACCTGCCCGAGCTCTTACCTGACCTTTATTTCCTGCTTTTTCAACTTCAGCTGCTTTGCATTATTTATTGATTGATTGATTAATTGGTCTTATATGCCGCCCTATCTCCTGAAGGACTCAGGGCGGCTCACATAAAAACACCCAATACAAAAGTTAAAAGAATTAAAATATAATTAAACTAATAAGACCAAATACAGTGTTTAAAACCCAATCAACACATTTAAAACTAACTCCCCTCCTCAGTCCAGGCCGGCTAGTTCGAATAACCAAGTCTTTAGGCCGCAGCGGAAGGAGCGGAGGTCAGGGGCCAATTGTAGCTCCAGGGGAAGCTGGTTCCACAAAGTGGGCGCCCCCACAGAGAAGGCCCTCCCCCTAAGGACTGCCAGCCAACATTGTTTGGCCGATGGTACCCCAAGGAGGCCTGTCTGTGAGCACGCACCGGGCGATGGGTATTCGATGCATGGCACAGCTGAGGCTGAAAAATCAGTAAAATAGGCTTTTTTCAAATGCTGCACACCCGCACGCAACGCTCATCAGCTTATCAGCATGCACACGCAATACGTAAGTACCAAGCTGGTAGTAACACTGGTTGAATCCCACCCCTGGCCCCATCCCTCTTAGCCTTCTGGAAGGCAGTAAAGAGCTGGCTTCCCACCCAAAGTTTGGGATAGGGTGAGGTTGGAGCCTGGAGCCTAAAGAAATAAAGACAATCCAATTTAAATTGTCCCTTCCAGAGTAGTAGCAAGTTAATGTTTCACAATTAAATGATTGGAGTCATATGTGTTTTAAATACTGATTAGAGTCCAGATTTAAACAATTTGAACAACAGCTCTCTGCTATTCATTACAAAGCCAGTCTTTTTCTGGCTTCCCTCTAGCCCTCAAAACAAGGTTCCATAAATTTCAGGAATCCATTAAAATTCATGCAACTGTTAAAGCAGCAGTGCTCATTTTAAGTTAACAAAGAATCCTAAAAAATGGGAAATCTCCTTCAATGAACAATAGAAAGATGTTGCACTTGCATAAGACCCAAAGCACTTCTTCCAAATCTTTTTCATGATTATCACAACTTTTATGGAACACAGTTTGGTTCTCAGGACTATATTCTATACATCTGTGATCCACATAAGCTTATAAATAAAGCTTAGTTGCCTTTAAAATGGCACAAATCTTTTCTGCTATTTATACTACTGAGTCCTTTGGAGGACTTCATGTACTAATCTAGATAACTTCACATTTTGCTTTTAAAAAACCTGTGTGAAGTAGCTTTCACATACCTAGGCACACAGAGACAGAGTTCCAACATTTCTTTTTTACCTACTTTGTGAAACTGCAGTTGGAATATATTCCATTATAGCTCTTCTGTGAATTCCAAGTTGTGATTTTTCCAGAATAAATTAGTCATCCCATTGTTTTTGCAAAAACCATTCACTATTGTTGCAACAAATTGTCAGAATTCATAGGATTATCTTAATAAAGAAGCATTCCTTCCCCAATACAGCACACCAAAAATCAGGATGATTTTAACAAAGCTATGAAAGCAGCACCAATAACTAGTTATCCTAGTTGTATATCTGTATCAGCTGTGTGAAGAAATGGAAGAGCAGTACGGCCTTGCACCGCTCCTCACAAGAAAATATTTCATAACATGCCACATGGTTCATGGAAATGCACATGATAATGCACACATTTAAAAAAAAAACAGAAAAAAATATTTCAAGATTAACATACTCTCACAAATTTTCCAAATCAGAAATCTGACCGGTGACAAAAACTTAATCACTCTGCTGCAGACATGATTTTAAAAAAATTCTTGACTTGTATTTATGAGAATTTAGCAAAATTTCTACAAACCTTTGAAGAGAAAAAAGTTCCTTCTGTTATTAGTTTAATATAAAATTCAAAAGTCTTCTAAGTGGTAAGCTAAGATGCCTTTCTTTGTAGCCTTAAAAATTATATACTTTCTCTAGGGTTTGCTGAATGAATAATCTAATGGAATACCTAGAGAGCTGCAATACTTGGAACCAAAGGACTACAATCCTTCCATCCAGCATCATAAATTATGTGGCCAAGTACTAGAAATTTTTAAAACCAATATTATTATTACTCATAATGTTTCTAAAAATTCTACATCTCTTGCAAAGAGAAGAAGAACATAGATAATTTTTACTCAGTCTCTTTACGTTTGAAACTTCCCTTTCAGAGGTGTTCTTCCAACTAATGATAAGCTCTAACAGTTTTGAAACATGGCAGTGAATGGAGATTAGAATTCCAATAGAATAGAATAGAATAGAATAGAATAGAATAGAATAGAATAGAATTCTTTATTGGCCAAGCGTGATTGGACACACAAGGAACCTGTCTTGGTGCAAATGCTCTCAGTGTACATAAAAGAAAAGATACATTCATCAAGAGTCAAGAATCATAAGGTACAACACTTAATAATAGTCATAGGGTACAATAAGCAATCAAATCAAACTAGGAAAAAGTCAATATAAATCGTAAGGATACAAGCGACAGTTACAGTCATACAGTCACAAGTGGGAGGGGATGGGTGATAAGGAGTGATGAGAAGATTAATAGTAATAGTAGTGCAGACTTTGTAAATAGTTGGACAGTGTTGAGGGAATTATTTGTTTAGCAGAGTGATGGCATTTGGGAAAAAACTGTCCTTGTGTCTAGTTGTTCTGGTGTGCAGCGCTCTATAGCGTTGTTTTGAGGGAAGGAGTTGAAACACTTTATACAATCCTCCTGGTCCTATCCAGGAATAAATAGGTAATTTCACTGGGATACTGGAGCATCTTATTTTGTCTAATGAAGTCTATAGCCACATCAGAATGTTTCAGAGGTAAATCTAGGTTGCATTGTAACCACAGGGAGGCTGTGTGGGGTTGCCCCACAGGTTGGAGAAGATGTATGGGGGTGATGAATTGGGAGGGTGTAGGTGTGTAACAGGTGCCACATGGGTTGGGGAAGGAACATGGGGAGTGTGGTATGGGTGGGGAGTGTACACAGGAGAATGGAAAAGGGTGCATGGGGTGGGGTGGGTTCCTTCTTCCTATTTCCTCCCAGAAATAGATTTTTGCTTGTGGGATGTGGCTTTCTTGATTCTTCCTTTCTGTGACTACTCAAGTGCATATTAGGCTACCATCTAAGAGAATTTCTAGAGTAGCTTGAGACAGAATATTTGAGCCAATGCCAGGACAAGAGAATCAGTTGATTCTTATTGAAGGGTAATTTGAATTTGAAAATTGGGATGCCATCTTTAAAAAAATGGGATGCCATTTAAAATACTTAAACAACCTTTGGTGATCTCACCAAGCACATACCTCTTGATCCCTTAGCATTCATGTTTTCTGGCTCTAAACTGTTGAAGACCTGTAGAAAATCACCAGAACATTAAAAGGGCCCAGAAACAAATTGAAAATTTGTTCAATCACTATTAATGTGACCTAATGTGATCGGAAAGGAAGCCAGCTGTGATGTTTTGCAATACTGTACTTTCCAAATGATTGCTATCTCATGTTAAATTCTAATTAGGCAGTGAGTAAGGCATCTATCAGATTAGGTGGTAGTGAGATAGCTGACCTATCACCTTCTGGAGTTATCTGAACATCTGGAAATAATGTTGATCCAAGAAGCTTGCCAAAGTGACTCCTTGCACAAGGTGTTGTATCTTCTACTTATCCAAAGTAAGCATACTTCTGATACCTATATAATGTACAATTCAGACAAACCTTTGTGTGTATTGAGATAACTTTCTCTAAAAGACTGCGGCTAAGTGCTGTAGTACTCTTTTCTTCCAGCAGATAGCTCTCTTAGCCCAAACCCAATGTTAAATAGTCTGTCAAAAACAGCTGAATTCCCAATCAAATCCAAGGGGTTTAAAAATACAAATAGTCCAAATAAATTCTCCCAAAAATAATTTTTCAAATTGTTTAGGCTTTTCCTCAGCTTTCTGTGTTTTATTAGCTTATCTGAGGCTTCTTTTGCCTCTTAGTTTTCAATGTTCTTTTTCTCCATGTATCTATCCGCCACTATTTTAAGCTTAGGAGTTATCTTTTAATATCTTGTTGTTACTTCCAATCTTTAGGATAAAAGTTGGTAAATTTCTCACCCAGTTTAAATGCTCTGTCCATTCACCACTCCAGCACAATTCTTATGATCCCGATTGTCCCTGCTTCATTACAGCCTGAAAATGGCCATTGTCCCTGCTGTCATTCATGGAGAACTTGCTTTGGACCTAATGAGGAAATTGCAATTTTTCTTGTGGTCAATGAATTGTCTCTCCTTCCTTCACCGCCCCTCCAAGGCAGCTATGACCACGAAGGGTCTTCCGACAGCGGTTACCAGCTGGGTTTTACGGGACTCAGCAGAGTCCACTATCTTCCAGCCATTCTCGCAGCGATGTCAACCGGAAGTCTCCCTACTTTTCTCTTTTGAAGGAAAAAAGAAAAATGCCAAAAAAAAAAAAAAATTTAAAGTGTTTAAGAATTTCAAGGTCAGATAGTAAAGGCCAGAGAATTGCATTATCAACTTTTTAAAGTACTACAGTTTTGGTGGTCTCTTAATCCTTTGACTATGTGTAAAAGAGACATTCTATGACTTCTTACATAATTTAAAAAACAAGCTTTCTCAGGGCAATTGGTGTTATATTCTCAGTTGCTTATTAAAAATGTCAAGTTCTACACAAATCTGTTTTTGATCGTTCTCCCTCACTACTACAGAAAATTGACAGAAATCCTTAAGAAATATACTTCTTTGCAACATTCTTATTCTGAAACAAGGAGATGGGAAAGTGACCAATGATTTTTTAATTTGGCAGCAGTGGTATTGTAAATAACGAAGAGTTCTTTTAATTTTCATATTTCTGTCATGCATAATGTACCATTTTAATAAAATAGTAGCTAGCATTCTATTGTCATTGTATGGGCTATTATTTATGCTGACAAAATGGCACTATCCGAAAAGAAGATACAGTTGTTCCTCACTTTTTATAACCAAAATAGTGTTTCTCAACTTTGTGAACTTTATGATATATGGACTTTAACTCCCAGAATTCTGGGAGTTGAAGTCCAGTCATCTTAAAGTTTTTAAGATACTAGTCTATGAGATCCTGAATTTGATTTTGTAACAGGTTTTGAAAAGAGCAATAATGGTAATAAAAGGATGATTCAGCTGGACAAATGAACATTCTGTTACAACTTCAGAAGCCAGAAATAACCACATTGCTCAAACCACATTGCTTTCCAACATCCTACTTGGATGAAATGTAGTCAATTATATCATTTTAAAATGTCATATCCTATAGGATATGTTAGATGCCCCATACCGCACAGATTAGGTTCAAAAGAAGAATGAAACTTTCAGCTAGGGGGGCTATTAATCAGCAGGGACAGATGAGGCAGTAAAGAGAACAGTTCCAGCACATGAATGAAGGATAAACTAGCCTGTTTTGAAACAAAATGTGTTCCAACATTTTTCATAAAAAGATAGTTAGACTTTAAAGAGTCCAGTAAAAATAAAGGTTCTTATTTTTAATGCTAAAAATAGACAGTTCTTTTAAACCAGAAATCTAGGCACTAAGTGTAGAAACATTATGTTGGGTACTTATAGAGCTGCTGAAATTGGTGGATAGTACAGAAAATTTACTACAAAAGCTAGATGACCATCTTTTCAAGGATTCCATATTTTCTGTACTGGCCAAATTGTTGATTCACATTGTCCCTCCTTATATTTTTGATTCTATAAAGGGGCTACTATGTAACTTCAAATTTCCCCAGGAACTTTGTAAGTCTGTAA
Source organism: Naja naja (assembly GCA_009733165.1). Taxonomy (NCBI): domain Eukaryota; kingdom Metazoa; phylum Chordata; class Lepidosauria; order Squamata; family Elapidae; genus Naja; species Naja naja. Next base: position 335,693,307 of record CM019148.1, on the reverse strand, counting down.
AACAATGTCCAATGTGAGGGGCAAAGGCGCAAGAAAGGGAAGGGAAGTCCTGCTAAGAAGTTCAAAGTTTGTTTACATATACATCTTTAGATGGTGTAAATCATTTACTTTTTTCCTACCCTTTCTCTGAAGAAATAGCAGTAATATTCACACTCTAAATGGAATTGTCTCTTCACACACAAACAGATGGAAAAAAATGTCTTGAAAAGCTTGCTAAATAAAAATGGAAAAGATAATTTATATTTGCTTTTCCTTTCTTGCTGTTCAGAATCAGTCATAAACCAGGATCCAATCTGTGTTGGTCACCAGAACAAAAAAGTTTAGTTTTCTGAGCTTTCAGACTCCTGCTGGAGCCCATCCTCAGGGAACTTCTCTTTACTGGAATGTGTCACATTCCCTGAGGATGAGTTCCAACACGAGTCGGAAAACTCAGAAGCTCTGGTGCCAGTGACTGACCCAGATTGGATCCTTCAACATTATTCTGGAACATGTATATTTGCTTTCATTTGTGAGACATAAACCATCTCATTTGTTTTAGCATTACAGGAATCAATAACAGTCAGAAAATTAAGAAGAATGACACTGAGAATAGAAATGTGTTTGCAAGAAGTATGTAGGTTGGGAAAACTTGAACAATTGCAACATCAGGGTTTGGTTTTTTTAGCGCTATCTTTCCATGAACTAAATATGACTTTGGGAGGTGAATTTGTTAACAGATAAATAAGCTACAGCCCTATGCACATTGAGGTGTTTAACTTAATATACTTCACCACAATAATCAAACAAAGCAAATCAACATGACTTGCTATCCAGTTCTGTAAAGGATGGTGTGGGTGAGATGAGGCTATGAAATAAACTAGATATGAAGGAAGCAAGCATATTTTAATCATTTAAAATGTTGTATATGTTTAGAGCATGTCAAATTAGTGAACTTTCAATTTCCAAACATTATGGGTGCTCAAAAGTTGTGACATGCCTTGGGGATTGTAAAGATACTGTATTTTGGTTACTTTAATATAATTTAGATGTGCTTGGTAAATAACTACATAAATATCATTCCCTCAAAATGATGCTATAGAGCACTGCACACCAGAACAACTAAACACAAGAACAGTTTTTCCTGAATGCCATCACTCTGCTAAATAAATAATTCCCTCAACACTGTTCAACTATTAAAAAGTCTGTACTACTATTACTATTAATCTCATCACTTCTTATCACCCATCCCCTCCCACTTGTGACTGTATGACTGTAACTTTGTCGCTTGTATCCTTATGATTTATATTGACTGTTTCCTAGTATGATTTGATTGCTTATTGTACCCTATGACTATCATTGAGTGTTGTACCTTATGACTCTTGATGAATGTATCTTTTCTTTTATGTATACTGAGTATTTGCACCAAGACAAATTCCTTGTGTGTCCAACCACACTTGGCCAATAAAGAATTCAATTCAATTCAATTCAATAACTTAAATGTTTTGTTTGTTTCATATATAATTTTTTAAAGTGAATTTACTGCTGTACACTTACCTTTCAATGCCCAGGCAATCTGTCTTGCTATTTTTTCCCAGACAAGTTCATTTATGGTATCAATTGTGGGAGAAGAAAGACCAAAAGGGTAAGGAGGCAAGTAAACAGAGGGGTTTAGTATTGCTTAGTCAGTTTTATTTTTATTTTTTTTATTTTATTTGGATTTATATGCCACCCCATCTCCAGAGGGACTCGGGGCAGCTCACAAAAAGATATAACATACATAGAAATATAAAAAATATTAGTCCAATCCAAATAAGTAATAAAATTTCCCACTAAAATGTCCAATTAAAACCCCCAGTCTCCCTCAATCCAGGCCGGCCTGTGAAAACAGCTAGGTCTTTAGATCGCGGCAGAAAGAACGCAGGTCGGGAGCTAACCATAACCCCAGGGGCAGTTGGTTCCACAGGGTGGGCACTCCCACAGAGAAGGCCCTACCCCGGGAAGCAGCCAACCGACATTGTCTGGCCAATGGCACCCCGGGGAGGCCCTGCCGATGGGAGCGCACTGGGCGATTGGAACTCATGATGGCAGGACACGCTCTTGCAAGTAACCCAGACCCAAGCCATGTAGGGCTTTATAGGTTAACACCAGCACCTTGAATCTTACACGGAGGGCAACCAGCAACCAATGCAGATTGCGCAGGAGGGGTGTTATATGGGAGTATCGGGTTACTCCCATCACAACCCGCGCAGCCGTATTTTGCACCAGCTGTAGCCTCCGTATAGTCTGCAAGGGCAGCCCTGAATAGAGAGCATTGTAGTAGTCAAGACAGGAGGCTACAAGCGCTTGGGTAACCGTGCATAGAGCATCTCGGTCCAAATAGGGGCGCAACTGGTTCCCTTTTGCTGGATGTGTTTAAGTAGAGAATGGGTAATTTTTCTGAAGGATTCTTAAATCTGAATTCTTGCACTGAACACAATGTTGAATTTGATGGCCAATAGCTTCTTCCAGTTCTGATTCACTTAGATTAATTAGTTAGAGACATCTTTCTATGTATTCAAAGTGGCATATACAAAATATTATATATAAAAGTCTATAAGAGTAATTTTAAAATAGCAGTTAGAAAAACAGCAACACAAATAATAAAATAAAACATCTGAAACATGTTGGAGAAGAAAGTCCCAAAGACGAAAAGATGAATCAATCATTAGTTTGTTGATTTATCGAGTAAAACTGAGGGTAGCAGAACATGGAAAATACACTTCTCCATGTTCTCTGTTGTCAAGAAGTATGTTGTTCATGTGGGAAGTGCCACTCCAAGAATCCAATGTCTTGGTGTTACATGGACTTCTGCAGGATAAATTCATCTTCACTTCTTGCTTTCTAACCTGGATTTAAAGTAAAATAATGTCTTGCTGCAATGACTAGTTTACTTTGGACAGGATTTCTAACAGTCTCCTCATGGTGACTTTCCAGAGGAAGGATGATTTGAGGTAGGCACCCTCTGATCCATTTCACTATCTGTTCAAACTAATTGAGAGGATGGATCCTTTGTCTTTTATATGCCTTTGAAGGAAAAACCACACAATCAGCATAAATAAGAATTTGAAAAGTGAGAGTAATTTGAAAACAGAAACTGACTTTACCGAGAATGTTATCTTGCAAATCTTAGAGTCAAAATCTTCTTACAATATCTGGTTGGTTTTGGTAGGTTGGCTCTTTCTAGGTATTGGCATGCTTGAGGTTAGAAGAGAAAACTAGCAGAGGAAGCTTTTTCAGGTGTTATATGCCTCTCATGGAACATGGGTTGGGATAGATTTTCTTCCCGTCCAAAGTTTTATTTTTAGACAAATGGTGGTTTATCTTGTCTTGGCCACAAGTGGGAGCCCACGGGGCATGATGAATGACTAATTGTGGCTTAATTAGGCTGGAATTGAAGAACCTTGGAGAGCACCAAGTACAACAGTTGTCATAAGATTTGCAGCTTAACAAAGGCTTTTTATCCCTCCTGGGCTAGATTAAATATAATTTGCAGGTTCCATTCTTCTCTTCAAGAATGAAGAGTTTGAAATATATAGTTTACATGCTTTGGTGGCTCAGGCTGTTAAATGTCTGCTCTTAAGATCCAGCTGTCTACAATTACTTAGGCTCGAATCCCACCAGGCTCAAGGTTGACTCAGCCTTCCATCCTCTCGGGGTAGGTAAATTGAGGACCCAAGATTGTTGGGGGCAATTAGCTGACCTTGTAAAAATGCCGCTTAGTAATAAGCAGGCATATACAATGGAATGAAGGCTATTGCTGAGCGCATTGGGTTGTGCTCCAAAAATTGTAAGCCGCCCTGAGTCTTCGGAGAAGGGCGGCATATAAATGTAATTAAAAAAAAAATTACAGCACTATCCTAATTTTTTTTCCAGGGGCTCATCCGAAAAGGGCACCTAGTCTAGCTTACATTGTAGGAGGACATTCAAGTTAGTGGATGGTAGCCTCAAATTAGGTATCTGGAAGCATCTTTTCCAATTAATAGCTCATGAAGGCTTATGTCTTTCAATACATTTTTTTTGAAAAAGTGTGAGCAGAGTTTACTTTAAATTTAGTTTTGCAAACAGGTTCAACTTAAGATCGTTTTTCCTGTTACAGCTGCTGTCCCCTAGCTGATGTTCAGGATTAGGATTGTACCATATTTGTGTTTAGGGACGCGGTGGCTCAGTGGCTAAGATACTGAGCTTCTTGATCAGAAAGGTTGGCAGTTCGGCGGCACAAATCCCTAGCACTGCGTAATAGAGTGAGCTCCCATTACTTGTCCCAGCTTCTGCCAACCTAGCAGTTCGAAAGCATGTAAAAATGCAAGTAGAAAAATAGGGACCACTTTGGTGGGAAGGTAACAGCATTCTGTGCAACTTGAGTGCTTAGTCATGCTGGCCACATGACCACAGAGATATCTTTGGACAGCGCTGGCTCTTCGGGTTTGTAACGGAGATGAGCACTGCCCCCTAGAGCCGGAAATGACTAGCACATATATGCAAGGGGAACCTTTACCTTTACATATATTTGTGCTTAATATTTATTGCTGACTTCAACTCCAGCTGTGCCCTCCAGATATGTTGGAAGTATCAGAATTCCAGAGTGGAATAACCATGTGGTTTGACAATTTAAGGAAAATATAGCTCCAATTTATTCCAAAGGTATCAGATTGGAAAGGTTATTGTATATGATCTCAGACTATTGTTAGAATGCTAATTCTTTAAATGTTATTTGCCAATCCTGAAACAATAAGGCCATTAAAACATCATGTCCTTAATAAGAGATTTTCATTTACCACTTGACCTTTTTTGACCAAATTCTGCGAGATGTCCTTGCCTTTATTGAAGCCAATATCACAATTCACATCAGTAAGTGACGTGGAGTTATTTAGAGAGCTCATCCTGGTAGGCAAAGGGCAAAAGATGACTGTGAGGGGAAATTAATTTGGGAGTGATTCTGAAACAGACAGAAAGAGAAATGAATACAGTAAAGCAACAAGGAGGCAAAATGGGCTGAAAGCAAACTGTGTGTCCTAGCTCTTTCACAGATAGAGAGCTTCCATTCAGATGTTTCTGGGTGGACAAGTCAAGTGCTTAATAGAAAAGTGTTCCTGGAAAGTTTTTTTTAAAGGAAAAATATAACTGGAGGAAATGTGAAATTTGGGGCAGCAATTTAGTAATTTTAGTAATGTAGTAATTTAGTAAAATTTAAAATTTTAGTAATGGCAGCACAAAAAAACCAAAGTAATTGCATGTTTTATTTTAAAAAACATAGTACATTAATACGTATTACTAGTAGTACGGTATTTCATAGTAAGCTATTCATAATAGTATATACTTAATGTACAATAATAATAAAACAACCACCCACCCTGTTGACTGTATGGCATGAATGCTGGGCAGCAACAACAGGGACCAAAAGCTATCTCCATGCCATAGAAATGTGAATGCTCTGTTGGATATCGGGCATCTCCCTTCTTGACCACATCCCAAATGACACAATTCAACAACATTTTGGTGTGGCCCAATTATAGAGAAGATGAGAGAAGCTGACTCCATTGATATGGACATGTCCAGAAAGCAGCACCTTCCACCGTGGCCAAGACTGCCTACCAACTAGAAGTCAATGGCCGGCAACCTCACGGGTATCCAAAACAGAGATGGCAAGACACCATCAACAAAGATATGCAAGCCCTGGCTTTTACCCTGGAGACAGAGCTGACCATGCAAAGTGGCATTCAATGATCCAAAAAGCAGACCCTGGACCTGTGGGATAGGCTGGGAAAAAGAAGAATGTGACAATAATATGGTACTCTAAAAGCAAAACATTGGTTTTGGCAGGCAAGAGGATACTCTTTGAACCTGAGTTGGTTCATTGCCTTCACGTCTAAGCCTTGCAGAAAGTCTGCAATAGAGGCTTGACCTTCAAATACCTGTGGCTTATATGATATTTGCATTTCTATCATGGGCATCAAGTGGGTGGCGAGGGAAAAGACAACATTTGCATGATGACATCATCATGCAAATGCTGCAACTTACTGTATGTCACAATGCCTGATACAAATACGTAAGTATGTAATTGTGACATTTGGGTAATAACATCACATTCTCTTATCACAGTTTGTTATGGATTCCACTGTTCCTTATGTTTTTCTTTTTCTGCCTTTTTCTTTCCCCTTCCCCTTCCACAAACACTTTCTGGCATAAAACAAACATCTTCTGTGATTTAAAAAAAAATTCCCACATGTTTATGCCACTGAAAAGTTGATCGAATCATTTAAAAGGACAACTAAGTGGACTTGGAGGAAATGTTCTTTGCCTTGAACAGCTTTACAGTTTCTCCAGACTTACCACGAGAGGCGTGCCCATTCACAAAATGTCTGCAATGTTGATGTAGCCAATTTCAGTTCATTGATTGGTTATGTGCTATCAAGTTGTTTTGGACTTCTAGCAATCATATAGATTTTCTCTATGAGATCTGGCCAGTACAAAACACCACTTGATATGAAGGTGAAATGCTTATTTTGTGCTATAATTTAGTCCTCCAAAATATTTGCTACAAATATTTGCTACAAAAATTACAATTGCTTGGCAGATAGGCACAAATAATTCATTGAGTGATGGTCAATCAATGCTCTTCCTAGTCTGTGATTCCAGACCAATCCAATCAAGATGATTATGAAAATTCTCTCTTTGCACTGTTGACTAATGTTCAGTTTGCGATGCATAAAGAAATCTGTATTCTTTTGGCATGTACAGTTGCTTGATATGATTTTTCCTATCCTATACTTGTGTCGTTGATTTTTCCTAACCAAATTTAGGACTTTGCATCTATTTCTGTTGAAATTCATCTTGATAGTTTTTATTCCATATTATCCTGAATATTTTGATACTATCTTCTAAAGTATCTGATATATGTCCTTCCTCCTTCCTTCCTTCCTTCCTTCCTTCCTTCCTTCCTTCCTTCCTTCCTTCCTTCCTTCCTTCTCAATGTAAAGCCAATGTGAAGACTAAATTTAAATTTTTTTAGTATCCATTCAAAAGTCAATAAATAACTTTGTTCTGTATGGACTTGCAAAATATTTCTAGTATACAAGACAGCTAAAACTTTCTGAACATTTCATGGTTAAAGATTGGTAATACTTGGCTTAAGCACCTTTTATTAAAGGCAATCATTGTAAGCTGGGAGAAAGTAACGCTAATAGTAAATTATTATTTTGGAACTAATGAACACACACCAAGGCCACCAAAGTTTCAAATCCCTCCTGTCTGCTACTTTACTTACTGCCTCCCCTGAAATCTGATAAATTTAAATTCATCAGCTCTAGATTAGACAACTGAACAAAACTGACAAGTTCTTCAATGGAGCTCAGTACCTACTACTCTGATGGCATTCGAAGGGATTTGACATATTTTTGTTTTAACTGAAAAACAGTCCAATTATAGCATTATTTAGAAAATTAAATCTGGATTAAGAGGCCTGATTTCAAGCTTGAAATATTTTCTTTCTTGATAGTTAGAACTAGCTTTTTTATTCCAATGAAGCCATAAGATCAGTTGCATTTTCTCCAGCTGATGCCATCTCGGCAAAGATTTTACAGTTAAGGCAAGGGTTGGTTTAAAAACAAACAAACAAAAGTTAGAACAATACTTCATTGTTACATATAAAAAAGAAATTTAAGCCTACAACTCTAACCCCAGAATATAGTATGTAGCAATTATAATGAAAGACTTGCTAGGCTGGAGTGTAGATGAACCAATAATTTTTACTGAACAATTAATAAGTAGGTAAACTAGTCAATTAGAAACTGAGAATCTACCTCAAGAACTAGGAGAGAAAAAATAAATAAATCAAACCTCTGCCACACTTCACCCTGCTGTAGAGGATTCAGAGCTCAAAATGGAACCAAGGGCACCAATCCTGCTCCAAACTAATGCTTTACTATTCACAGATTCTGTATTTCAAACTGCCTTCTTACTTCTCTTTCTGTCTAGCCAAGTATGAACATTTTGTCTTGGAGTACTGGTAGTCTTTAATTCTATTGGATTAAGCCCCCTTAAATTTAAGAGTTTAAGAAACCCAGGTGTAGAATATAAGCTTTCTTCTTCTTCTTCATCTCAGTGTGATGATGCAACTTTCCCCCTTTATTTGCATTGGTTGTTGAAATATACGATATTTACCCCAGAATTCTTTCTACTCGGAATTACAAAAAGAACATATCCGAAAGACATTTTCTATTTAATGATACATATTATCACTGCAGCAAGGATGGCTTTTGCACAGAACTGGAAAAATAGTGAAACTCCAACTGAAGCAGAAACACTAAGAAAAATTATTACGTGCGCAGAGATGGACAAATTGACTATGGAACTAAAAAACAAGGAAGAAATGGACTATTATAAAATATGGAACAATTTTTATGGATGGCTGGATAGAAGAAAGATCCAATAACTTATCTTAAATTGGATCTGATCTACATTGGACAATAAGTGAGATGAACTTAGCAATACCTGTTCAATTTAATGTATGATTTGTGCGTGTGTGCTTATATGTCGTTTAAGTTTATGTTTGTTTATGTGTGATTATATATAATAATAAAAAAAAATTAAAAAAAAGAAATATACGATATGTAAGTAACTTTCAGACTTGTAAAATTCTGTTAATGTAAGCTAGTAGTCCTGGTTGTGTTTATTAAAGAGCCTTGGTGGTGCAGGCTGTTGAACACCTAGCACTTAGCTCCAGCTGCCTGCAATTAGTGCAGGCTTGAATCCCACCAGGCTCAAGGTTGACTCAGCCTTCCATCCTCTCGGGGTAGGTAAATTGAAGGCCCAAGTTTGTTGGGGGCAATAAGCTGACTTTGTAAAAATGCCGCTTGCGGGGGGCCAAAAGCCCTAGTAATAAGCAGGCATATACAATGAAATGAAGGCTACTGCTGAGCGCATTGGGTTGTGCTCCAAAGATTGTAAGCCGCCCTGAGTCTCCGGAGAAGGGCGGCATATAAATGTGAATTTTAAAAAAAATGTGAATATTATATGGACTACATTGCAAAGCTCACAACAGTCTTGCAAATCTTAAAGTACTCCACCCTTCTTTCAGTTTTACTCTTCTGAAAGCTAGGGAGGATGCCTTCTGAGATGCTTTCACCATCCTTCCTCCTTCAGGCTCAGATTTTGTTTATCAGACTTATCTAGGCTGCAGCTCTTCCTTCTGCCTCCCTAGTCATTCCCATATACATTACAGCCATGGGAAGATGGATGCTTGTCATGAACTTTTGTACAGTAAACAGACTAATTAGGATGCTCTCCTCTGGGTTCTTTATAGATATGATTTCTGGCATATAGTTAAAGGCCTTCCCAGTAATTTTGTAGGCAGTTCTGTTGAGTGCCTGGTTGTTGGCAGTTGCAAGATTGCCCCATAATGTCCTCTTTCTGTTGGTTCAAGGATGGGCTGCTTCCCAATTTATTGAGGATTTCCAGGATAAGAAGTGGTGAATGAAATACCTGGAGTGTCCATGGAGTAAAGTGGGGTGGAGAGGGAATGGGGATTTTACAGTATCCTTCCCCTGCCATGCCCACCAAGCCATACCACGCCCACCAAGATGCCCACAGAACCAGTAGTAAAAATTTTTGAATCCCACCACTGGATAACCAGTATCTTGAATTGCATCCAGAAACATATTGGCAATTAGTGTAGTTTCCATAGCAGGGGTATATTTAAAAAAACACTTCCTTCTGAATTATAATAATTGTTTATCAGTAGAATATCTTGACATGTTTAAACTTTTAAGCAGAAGATGGATGTTCATCTCAGGAATGTAGATTCTGCTGTCAATAGAAATTTGGATTAGATCACTTTCAAATTTTCTTCAGTTCTATAGATTGGTGATTCTAATGCATGGATAAATCATGTTATAACTAGAGTAATGAAACATACTTTAATTCTTATCATCCTCTAATATACCTTGTTATGACTGTTTGCTTGGGTAGATATGCTAATTTTTACATTTACTTTTAGAGAAAGATCCATTTTTCAGATTAGCCTTTTTATTTTTTTAAGAATATTATGGGACTCATTTCAAGGTAAGAGATTTGAATGAAAATTTCATTTATTGCAAGGTGTGAAATGGAAAAGTCAGGCAAAGCTTTGGGAATGGAATTTTAGAAGTGCACAGGTGTTTTGTTAAAGAAGATATTGGAATGAGAAGGGACTGAAACATAAGATGCTTTCCTTATACTATAAATGTAATGCTTGTTTTGTAAGCTTGATCCCACTGATTGTCTCATACTTCCTGATAATCTGATGATAATTGGACTCATACTTATTAGCAGAGATCCAATGAAGCAAGAATGCTCTCCAATCAAGTATTGATTGATCAATCTCATCTACATCTTGCCACAGCCATACATAGATTCTCAGCTACTCACAATATATATATATAGCAGATAGATAGGTAGGTAGATAGGTAGATATGGATGATAGCCATTTGTGCAAAGGAAAAATTGATTACTTTCAGTCTTGATGTGTCCTGTCAAATCTGGGCCAGATTTTTCCAGGGGCAAAGAGGGGACATAAAAGGGATTTTGAGAAAAAGAGTTTACCCAAAGAGTGCTATGATAGGCATGCTCAATCAGACAACACTCTTACCTGAAGGCCAACTAGTATCCCACACTGGATCTGTGTATCTCAGTACAACCTTCACAAGAACCAAAGGCATTGCTACAAAAATATGATACTCTGTGCTGGTGTAAGCTGGTACATGACTTTGCTACAACTTCCTATTTCACATTTCCCATTTTATTAAAAGACTCTTTTAAAAGGCCTTTTAGAAATGATCAACTAGGGACAATTCTCATATGCATCAAAGGAGGTGTGTGAAGAGTCACTGGTTCTCATGGCAGTAGGTTGCTTGTTTTTGGTTATTACAGAACTTAAGTAGTGTTTCAGACAGAAATCAGATAATTCTAGCTCTTATGAACATCTACAAAATCAACTTTTTACCAGCCTTGGGAAGGTGATATTCTATATATGTTAATGGATCGAACATTTCATAATTTTCAACTAGAGTGGCCATTGCCCTACTTAACTGGAAATCAAAACAGCATCAAGCTGAAGAAAACTAATTTCCAATAATAAAAATTCATTCTTCCATTTAAAAGTTTTAATTCAAGGAAACAGGAGAACAGCAATATAGGCCTAATTCTCCACAATTTGAGAGCAGTTGTTGTTTTCCCAAATAAATTGTTCCTTTTGTAACAAGCATAACTTCCTCCGCCTTTCCTACTTTTGGATTTATTTTGATTGCAGTTTGGAATTGAATTCATGTGTCTGAGGTACAAGCTGTTCTCTATCGTCCATGTGCTGCAAATCTGGCTGACAACAGCCTTGCACTTCCTGGTTGTCCTTCATAACAAATGCAATCAAATAGCTTGAGATTTTGGAAGAACTTCTTTTTCTCCTTCAATCTAACATCATTTTTAGGACAGTTTTGTACATTGCCATGGGCCTAGTAAGTCAGAAGTCACCTCAAAATATCCAGTGGTTCAGTTTTGGAGGCAGCAGACAAAGCTCCATGATTCTGGAAAACATTTAGGGTTAGGACCACTAGTAATAGCCAAGTTACATACTGCAGATTTAGGAGAAACTATAAGTAAGGTTGGGATATGTCAGGAACTGCTGGCCACTAACAGTTGTGGAAAGTAAAGTCACTGAAGATGATCAATCAAGTGTTCTATACAAGGCATGCCAGTGTTTATTTTTCTTTAAAATATTTTTAAAATGTCCCTAATCCCCATGGTTACAATGCAATATTCAGTTGTGAGTATGGCTTTGCCTCTAATATTTTTCTCTTTTTACTTTGCTCTTGGTGATCTCCCCTAGGGCTAAAATGCAGACTGTAAGATCCTCAGAGCAAGCATATTCTTTTGTTGGCATATAGAATGGTATTATAATAATTAATAATTTTTAAAGTTTACTCAGAAATAATCCCCATTGTGCTCAATAGAATGAAGGGTAAATAGGCTTATACTGCAGTTGTACACATATTTTGGGCAAAACTTACAGAACTGAATTTTTCTGCCTGCCTGACCTCATAGCAAAATACAGTTATACAGTTGGAAGGAGCCAGTTATTCCTCTTCAGAGTAGAAATTCAAATTAAAACACTCCCAACAAATAACTGTCTAGCTTCCACTTGAACACATCTAGTGAAGAGGAACCCATTGTTTTTCTGGGTAATTGGCAATTCAAATGGTTTTATTATTAGGTCATTATTTTCTAACATTCAACTGGAATCGGCTTTCTTACAACAAATGTTCCTCATTGCATGTTCTTCTTCTTTATGGAACAATGGATTACAGGTGTTGACTTCCTTCTGCATGATACCCTTTCAAGTATTTCAAAAATGCTTTTTCTACATTGTCTCTAACTCTGCACTTCTCAATGTTAAATATATTCAGCTCCTTCTTCATAGGAATCTTCAAGTCTTAAAATCTTTCTTCATAGATCTTAATTTCTAATCTCCCTAGTAAATTCTTTAAGTAGTAAATTTCTTTACTACTTACTCTTCTAATTATCTTTACTGCCCTTCTCTGAAGCTATTCCACTTTGGCTATATCCTTAAGCTACAGCACCATGAACTGCCACAATGCTGAACTTGGATGGGATATTGCTTCCTATGATTTGGAAACCACATTGAATCTGTTGAATCAGGCTAAAATTGCATTTCTCCATTCTGCAGTTATCTCACAATGCTGAGCTACATTCGGCCTGCAGTTAGTTACTAATCCAAAATCCTTTTTACAACTACTTCTACCAAATCATACATCCCATAGCATACCTCCCCACTGAATTCTCTTCCTTTAGTGAAGAACTTTGCATTTGTCTCAGTTAAGTTGCCATCTGTAACTTTCTGCCTTTTCTCTAAGCCAGGGGTCCCCAAACTTGGCAACTTAAAGACTTGTGGACTTCAACTCCCAGAATTCTCCAGCCAGCTATGCTCTGGGAGTTGAAGTTCACAAGTCTTAAAGTTTCCAAATTTGGAGACCTCTGCTCTAAGCTGTCAAGATCCATTTGAATGTTATTTTTTATCTTCTAAGATATTAGTTATTCCCTCTATATTTGATAGGCATTCCTTCTACCTCATTCTAATAAAAATGGTGACAAATATTAATTAGGGTGCCAGTTGTTGCACCCCACTTAATACCTCACTCCAGTTCGATGAGCAATATTGATGAACATTTTAAATATTTCTAAATATCAGCTAACGACCTTGACTATCAGGATACTATGAGTTATCTGACACTCTGATGACATCAGATTTATTTCATGTAGACAACATTCCTCTAGAAGTTACCCATTCAAAAAAGCTGAAATCAGGCTAGTTTGTCAAGACCTATTCTTGATAAATCCATGCTGATTACTGACAGTTAACAGGCTGCTTATACAGCAATATTTTTATGATCTAATTTTACAAACTTCTCAGGTATTGATATCAGATGAAGAGTATTGTTTTTCTCCAAATTTTCGTTTATCTCCCCTTTTGAAGAACAGATACAAAGTTTTCTTCTTCCAATCACCTGGCATTACCCGTTCCCCTGCATTTTTCAAACATATACTATATTAGTGTGTATATTTGCCTTGCGTTGCATAGGTGTTTATGTATGAATACAGTACAAATGCCAAAGAGGTGTGCATTACTTAGAATCAGATGACCAGAGTTTAGAATGGAACAGTCAGCAACATTCCAAGCTGCTGCTCAACTCTGTCTCCCATAGAAATGTCCCAAAGGTGCTTTTCTAAAAGGCAGCTGGACTTGGTTTTTTCCCCCTTGAAAATGTTTCGCTTCTCATTCCAGAAGCTTCTTCAGTTCTGAAGAATGAACTAAAGAAGCTTCTTGGATGAGAAGCGAAACTTTTTTTTTTTTAAAGCATCTTTCAATTTTACAGTGTGTCGGCTGGGTACATATATCTTGTGTGCATAGTAATGTTATTATGCATTTCTTATTTGATTATATTCATAAACCATTCTAGTCAGCAATCTACATCATATTATTACATTATTGTATTAGCATTAACCAAAAAGTTTCAATTTTATATCATCTTTCCAAGAACAAATCTCATCCTTACTAAATAATATTCATATTCTTACTCATGATAAGATAATCAGTTATAGTATTTTATTACTATTAACCCATATTCAATTTTTAACTCTTCTATCTAGCCATTCATAGAATAAATCCCAAATCTTATAATACTCTTTTTCTTCCTGGTCCCTAATTGCCATTGTTAATCTACTCATTTCCGCACATTCCATTATTTTCTTAATCGTTTCCTCCTCTGTCGGAATTTTCTCATTTTTTTCCAATTTTGTGCAAATACAGTTCTAGCTGCTGTTAATACAGTGATAATTAAATAGTTTCCCGATGGGGGAAGAGAGGCGGGATATAAATTTAATAAATAAATAAATAAATAAATAAATAAGTAATCTCTTTTATTATAACCTTCATGCAAAATCCCCAATAAAAATACCTCTGGTTTTAAATCTATATGTAGTTTTATCATTTTTTCCAACCACGTGTGTATTTTAGTCCAGTATCTTCTAGATTCTGTGCATGTCCACCACATATGATCCAATCATCTGATGACATTTCCAACATTAGAAGTGAAATTTTTTCAAGGGGGTTTTCAACACACCCCTCCCCCCCAAAAAAGTCCAGTTGCTTTTTGGAAAAGCACCTTCGGGACAACCATTGATATTCTTCATAGATGTTCTTCTATAGACATGCATTCTGGATTTTTTCCCCCTCCTCTACAGTCAATGGCTTCATCTGGCTTATTTTCAGATTCCACATGTCCTTTGTTGTCTTCTTCTGCCATATCTAATTCCTCTCACTCTGTGGTTTTCGGAAAGTTATCCTGCTGATAGACAGAAAGACAGAGATAATAAACAAATGTAATTTCTCTCCAACATTCCAAGGACTTGGAAAGAATAACAAAATAGAGAAAGCATGCAGAATAAGCTTCTCGAACTCTTTCCAAATCCTTTATCACAGTGGACATTGGAGGCATCTGTATTTTTTCAAACATAAGAACATAAGCATTGCCTTGGAGCCTTGGCCTATCTAGTCCAGTGGGGGCCACCAGTTGCACAATAAATGCCCCTTGTTCTCCGTCAGATGGTATTAAATCTAATAACCATTGAGCCCCATGACTTCCATGAAATGATCCAACCCCGCCTCCCCTTTTTTGTTAAGTCAGAGGAACTGGCATCCAGCACCAGCACCAGCTTCTCTATGTAACAAAGTAATGTATTGCTTCTATGTGTGTGAATGTGTGTGAGAGAAGGCAGGAAAGAGGAAGATTTACTTATTAAATGTATATGCTGCCCCTCTCTGCGTATGGGTTGCCTCTAATGCATATTTAATCAGGGTGCAAATGTGTTGCCACTTCACTGTGGATCATATTAACTATGAAGGAAAATCAGGAGGGGGTTAGGACTGAGCCGCTAGCACAAAACTCAAACTTAAGCCTGCAGGCCAGATGCGGCCCTCAGGGTACTTATACTTGGTCCATGGGCCTGCCCTGGAAACAGCCCGTGGTGCCTCTACCAGCAAAAATGGAGCTCGGGAGTGCAACATGCGGTCCTCCTGGGCTCCATTTTCGGCCACGATGGCCTCCTGCAACCTTCTGCCAGCAAAAGTGAAGCTTGGGGAGGCTGTGTGAGGCCCACCTGAGCTGTTTGCTGTTGCGATGGCCTCCTGCAGCCCCCTGCCAGTGAAAACGGAGCTCGGGAGGGCAGCGGCGGCCCTCCCAGGCTCTGTTTTCACTGGCAGAGGGCTGCAGGAGGCCATCACGGCCAAAAACAGAGCTTCGATGAGTGACGTTGAATTGGCCACTGAGGTGAAACACAACCCTGATGCAGCCCTCAATGAAATCGAGTGTGATGCCCCTGTGTTAGCAATATAACAAACTGAGCCAGTCTGCTCTAGTGGTTAAGGCACCAGGCTAGAAACCAGTAGACTGTGAGGAGTGTTAGGTATGATTGCTGCATTGAGTTATTTATAAAAAATAATAAAGACAAGTTTAAGAAATCTTTTAAAAAATCCCACACCAAGCTAGTACCAAACTGCTTCTCCCTTAGGGATGTAGAGGGGTATATTTTCCTCCAGGAAGCTTTTCCTCTGCACTTTCAGTCAGATCCGGGGTAAATTTTGACCTTGCTATTTCTTTTGCTGGCTTTCACACCACACCAAATTTGATCCTGTTGTGTTCAGTTTGGGGCGACTTATCCTGTTGACGGATGGATAGATGGATGGATGGATGGATGGATGGATGGATGGATGTGTGTGTGTGTACACACACACACACACACACAAACTTCTATGTGTTTAATCACTGCATTAAACCTTGGGCAAACTCAGTAGTATTGATCAGTCTTTCCATTACATCCATAAAAAGCCAGTTTCTAAGCACAACATGAATACATATCAATGAAATGTCTTGAAATGATATAGGGTCTTCTGCTTGGGCGAGGAATTGGACTAGAAGACCTCCAAGGTACCTCCCAATTCTGTTGTTCTATTATTATCAAGTGAACGTTTTGTTATTCTGTTCTGTTATTATTATTATTATTATTTTCTCTATACCTCATGCTTGATAGATCCATAGTTGTCTATCACACTCACATCTTAAAATATATTACTCTTTGCATATTAAGGAACTTATGGCTATGAAACCAAAACGGGACAATAGTGTGGCAAGTCCTATGCACAACAATCCCCCCCATTTCTCCTTCCAGCATACTGTGAGTCCTTTTAAAACATCTTCTGAATGTTCCAATAAATATGAGAAAATGTTTTATTGATTTAATGTCATCTTGAGATAACAGGAAACGTACATTAGTCAAGACTTTAATCCGTTTGTTATTATGAGGAATTCCAATTTTGTATTCCAAAATTCTTGCAAATACCATGTCCATTTTAACAATACTTTTTAATTTGGAATAATCCTGAACACATTTCAGTGCATATAGTAGTCAGGAGTTTTAGATCGTGATAATGCAACTGGATTAACCTCTGAAATCAAAAATTGTTTTGATTGGATATATTACGACCCCTTAATCTTAGATATCCTGATTCCTCTTCCAATAATTTGAATGTTTGAAAAACTTGATTGGAAATTAGCATAACTGCAGTACTAATACTCCTATTAGTCTATGAATTGAAAAACAGTTTTATTTGCAATTTCTAGATTATGATTATTCCAAAACATGTTTATGATATGAATAAAAGTCAATGTTACATTTCTATTTTGAATTCTTTTAAATATGACCTGTAGTCTTTAAATACTGCAAATATGGTATTGACTAAATTACTCAGTTATAATCTGGGTAGGATACAAGTCTTTTAAATAAATAAATAACTGAATTTCAGTGCCAAGATATCATAAAATATTTTTTTAATTGCAGCCATAATGGTTTGGGATTTGTACAGTTGGATTAAATAAAGAAATGAAGTTAAAATACTTTCCAATGATAAAGCCAAAAGTTATGTTGTCATAATTTAAAGAAAAATTTCAGGTTCATCTTTCCCATAAAAACATTCCTACACAACCATTTTCTGCCAAATGTTCCCGCTACTTCCATTCCCTTGATTAAAACCTCCCCTTTTCATTTTCATTGCCTTATGTTATTTGGCAATGGAATAATGTCCCCAGTAAAATGTGGGAATTTAATGAATAAAACCACGATAGAAGATTAGAATGATAGACATCACCTTGTTTTATGGCACTTTGTTTTAATGCACTTCTCAGATATTTCATTTTTTTAACCCTACACCAGCAACAAGATTATAATTCATTGAAGGCTCTGATGATTGGCATTTTTTTTAGTAATTAAGTATTTTTTTAAAATCAAGGTATATACATTGGGGTTTTTTTTAGACAATGCTATTGCACGCTTAATAGACTATAGATGTGATGGCGAACCTATGGCACGTGTGCCAAAAGTGGCACACAGAGCTATTACTGCTGGCACGTGAACCCTCACGCAGAGCAGGTCTATTGCGCATATGTGCATGCTGTCCTTCTGACAGCTAATTGTTGGGTATGTGGCGCGCATGTGGAAGGGTGTGTGGGAGATGCATGTGCCTGTGCAGAGGGATGTGCGCACATGCGCAGGGGGCATGGGGGGACCCACGTGCATTGCCTCCTGGGTGCTGGCATGTGAGCGAGCGTGCACAAGCGGACATGCAATTATCGGCCAAAAAGGTTAGCCACCAGTGGACTATAATATAAACATATTTTTCTATGCATTGGGAAACACAAAAAGTTGATAACTTGCTTTATTGGGATAGTCACTTTATTGGTCTGGTCAGGAACTGAGCCCGCAGTATCTCTGAGACAACCTTATTATACATATTATCTCATTCCGTTCTTTATGTGTGGTGATATTTGGCAACAATTCAGTATCAGCTGTGAGAATGTATCTGTGCACTTACCTAGAAAGTAAAAACAAGGACTGTAGTCTCATACCTGTAAGCTCTCATGTAGATTACAGGTAGTCCTCAAGATATGACAGATCATTTAATGGTTGCTCAAAGTTATGACAGAAAACATCCCCTCCCCAAAGTTCGAAAGTAGCTTGGAAACCTTTTTGTTCCCTGCCTGGCTGTCTTTAGGACTCAGCTTCTGCATTTGGGGAACATTTCTGCTGCGGCCACTTTTGCTTTTGGTCTGAACTTTTCCTTCAGCTTCTTGACTGCAAACAGGCTGCAAAAAGATTTCCTTAGCTTTCTTCCTTTCTTCTAATGTATTCTTCAGCCTGGAATCGCTCATCAAGGCAAGTAACCTAACAGAATTTGCCACCTTCTTTCCATTCAGGCAGCTGGCTTCCCCAAAGCCTAGCAAGAGCCAGGGGAGGTTTGCAGTCTCCCAGCGGCCAGCTGATTGCGGTAGAGACTCACCTCACAAGCTCGACATCATCTGTTAAGCATGGAAGCTTGTTTGGGAGCCTCTCCGGCATTGCAACGCAGTACCGGGCCCTAATCTAGTGGGCTCTTTCCCCCTGCTGAGCTGCTTCTGGCTTTGCAAAACCTTTTACTGCTGGTCTGTCTCCTTTACCAATGTTCTGACCCAAACCTTGTTCCAAGGAAACAAACACGAAACAGAGGTAAACAGCAAAACCTTTTAATGATTCTTTACGAATTCCGTTCCTTCACGGTTAAAAGGCTGTTTCAAACTAATTGTCTCTGATAAGAACAAGCCTTGCCAAGGTCATGCAAGGCTGCCAAGATAAAGATAGATAAAGTTACCAAGAAATATTTCAAACACAAAGAGTCTCCAAACAGCAACCAAGATACTCCGAACGTCCACAAGGCTTGAGTGCAAAAACTTCTTTGCTTCCTGCAAAGAACTCTGGTTTCTCACCTGGCTTTTAACTCTTAAGGGAGGGGCCATTACCTTGCAGCCTTACTTCTGAATCGCCCATGCTACTGCAGCTGCTCTTTCCTTCAAGCAGCCCTGCGCGCAGACGCAGTGGGCACAGGCTCCTCGGGGACCTCTTCATCACTGCTGCCAGCCTCCACATTCTCCGAAGGCAGCATTCTACTTCCTGATGGTCCTGGCCCCATCCCTGCATCACACGCAGGCCCCTCATCTGAGTCCTCGCTCTCCGAGATCTCAGCCATCCGCACCTGCTGCAGGCAAACCACATTCTAAACCTAGAAAACCTAGAACTATGCTGCCTTTTGTCTGATCTAAGTATAGTACATAAAATTATATATTGCAATGTCCTACCTGTCAATGAATACTTCAGCTTCAACCATAGCAATACAAGAGCGCACAATAGATACAAACTCAAGGTAAACTGCACCAAACTTGATTGCAGGAAACACGACAGCAGCAACAGAGTGGTCAATGTCTGGAATACTCCACCTGACTCTGTGGTTTCTTCACCAAACCCCAAAAACTTTAACCTTAGACTGTCTACTATTGACCTCACCCCTTTCCTAAGAGGTCTGTAGGGGACATGCATAAGCGCACCAGTGTGCCTACTGTCCCTGTCCTATTGTTTCTTTTTATTTTTCTTATATGTATCCATTTCATGTATTCATACCTATGTTTATACTTATACCTGTTATCTTATAATCGCTTGACAAAATAAATAAATAAAAAAAATAAATGGACCTGGATCTGGTGTCACTTAACAGTCATCACCGCTTGTGTATCAAGCGCAGGAAATCAGAAGAGTAGGCAATTCAAATGAAGACAGGTTTATTGCATGCTAACACTCTTTACAAGAATCTGAACTACTAACAGTCAAAGCAAATTGGTGGTAGATCAGAGTCAACAGAATTCAAAGTGGGCTGAACTTAGATCTCCTGTGCACGTGAAGAGATTTGTGACTGATGATGTGCTGTGAAACACCCTTCTCACCTTCTTGTAGAAATTTATCTCATTTCATTTCACTTCAATCCTGCTTTATTATTGTTATAAACAACTCAAGGTGGCAAACATATCTAATGCTCCCTCTTCCTCCTATTTGCCTCACAACAACCCTGTGAAGTGACTTGGGGTGAGAGAGACAGTGAAGGGACCAAATGACCTCTCTCTGATTTCAGGAAGGTAAAGCAAGTTCATTAACAGAACTTCCAATGCTTAAACATTTGTGGGAAGGAGGTGCCTCCTTATGATGGTGTGTTTTTATGAATGTGTTGTTTTATTTGGTAGTGCAGTATAAAATAAGAAGGAAATAAATGTAAATGATCGGTCGTGTATATATATATATGTGTGTGTGTATATATATATATTGTGTATTGTGTGTGTATAATTGTGTATTTTACACACACACACACATACACACACAGTCCTTGACTCACAACATTTTGTTTAGTGACTGTTTGAAGTTATAACAGCACTGAAAAATATGAATTATGACCACTTAGGACTGTTGTAGCATCCCCATGTCAGGTAGTTTACGTTTGGATGCTTGAAAACTGGTTCCTATTTATGATGGTTGCAGTATCCTGAGGTCATGTGATCCCCTTTTATGACCTTCTGGCAAGCAAAGTCAATAAGGAAGCCAGATTCACTTAACAACCATGTTACTAACTTAACAACTGCAGTGATTCACTTAACAAATGTGGCAAGGAAAGTTGTAAACTGGGACAAAACTCACTTAACAAATTTCTCGCTTAGCAACATAAATTTTGGGCTGATTTGTGGTTGTAAGTCTAGAACTACCAGTATATAGATGCAACTTATTTTGTATCTAACTAAAACAGCAGAATGTAAAAAATATACATGTTATTTTAAGCTTGTGGGAAGACAGTTGCACAAGGGAGGAAAAGACAAGAAAAGAAGAAATAAAATAATGTTGAAACCAATTGCTAAGAATGCCCAATGCCTAGTGAAATTGCTCTGATGATTCATTTGGAGAAGAAGCTAAGATAATGCTGGGGTCAGATAACTCCGATTTGCGTACAGAAGGGAATTTCCCAAGTTTTTCATCTCATTCTTTTTCAAGGAAAAAGAAACATTCTGTAGTCAATAAAATAAAAATATTTGAGTCTTAAGGAATCTGTTAACAGGATTAGACAAGCAGTGAGCTTCAGGCTATACAAAATTGCTGCTTTTCATGGACCTACTATATATGACGCAAGACATGAAAATGCACTCAATGTTTTTTTCTGGACGAATGTCACTACTTTAAATTTGCAAAGGAGACATTCCATACTGGGTATGGCTTAACACAATGCACTATTCTGTAACATAGTTCCCTTGTTTTGGTCTAAAAGACTAACCCAGGCTTAATGATTTATAAAACAGGGCTCATGGTTTCACATGATCTGTGAATTCTACTGTTGTAACCTAGTTTTCAAACTGTAGCCAATATAATCTAGGACTGCTTATTCATGGTTACCAAACCTGTGGTTGCTTTATGCCAGCAGATGAGGAACTTAATTTATTAGTGTTTTTTTGCCTAATACATCATTCTGTACCACATTTGCTTTGAAATGAACAAAACCAATGGAATGATGTAGTGGCTAAGATATTGAAGCCAAAGCCTTGAGGAAGAAAATATTGATATTGGCTAAAATATTGAAAGTTGAAATTGGATCAAGTAAGGCCTGTCATTGTCTCTCAGTCCTGGATATTGGACTGGATGCTATATTTGTAAATCAATAAATAGGCCTCTCTACTTATCTTATGCATTGTGGAAAGGATGAAATGAGGGAAATTTGTAGAAAGGCAGAATATAAATGCTATATTAGCAAATGAAATGGCTTCCAGATTTTGGGCAAAGCCATTATTGTTTACAACTGTAGCAATCAGCCTCTATTTGGGGCCTTTGTAAAAAATGTGTTTGTTCAAAAGAAGTTGATGATCTTATTTTTCTTATAGCCATTCATTTGGAGGTCCTACTATCTTTGCCAATGAAATTATCTTCCTAGGATTTGGAAGGCTATTGTTCCAGCCTGCTTTCAAGGTCTTTCCGTAATTGTGTGATAGCATACATCTTTTCTATGCTGAGGTTTCAGATTCAGTCCTAGCCATTTTTGGACAGGTCTGAGAAACCCTGAATGATTATTGTCAGTACTGGTTGAGGATGGGTTAGGTTAGGGTTAGTGCACAAAAGTGCACAACTGCTCTTCTCTCTAAGGGTCACATTTCTTTTGCAGGAAGATGCAAGGTAGGTCACACTGAAGCCAAAAATACATCTGGTGCTCTCCCCCCTCCCTCTTCTGGAACTCCTCTTACTATATGCTCTTCTCTGTTACTTGTGGAAAACAAGCTCTTCCTGGGTATTTGGAATCGCTCGCTTGCAGAACCCATTTGAAAGTAGGTCAAGGAGCACCAACTTTGCTGGGGTTGCTCATTCCTGTGGTAGACAGGAGGGAGCTGAACTAATAATCTGACTTGAGATAAGCAACTTTCTGCAAGACCAAAGGAGAGTACAAATTATGGCCATCCCCAATTCCAGATATTATCGTAATGTACATTCTTATTTAAGTATCTTTACCTAATTCTCCCTGTGTAGTCCTAATAATACTTTTACCTGGTGCTTGCCTGACAAAGAGTCAACAAATGCTTGCTATATTTTAATTTAGAAAGCAATGGATTTTTTAAAAAGTTGGCTGTCAAACCTCTTGAGTACTGTAAAAATGGATACAGTATTGATATTTTGAGCTCAAAACAAAACACTATGTTTGAAAGTTTCCTCCTTCCAAATTTTTGCCCCAAAATTGAGTATTTTCTTCTAAATCGTTTCAAAGTTTTCTGTATTTTATGGTTTATGTTTGTCCTTTTAAATTACCAAACATGGGAGACTTTGAAGTACATCAGCCAATAAAGCAACAAGGAAACTAAGTCACTGGTCTGAAGACAGAACGAAGGTTAGTAAGGTAATCACTTGTTCAGATACTGGGAAGTAATTTTGGACATAGAAAATAGATGTAATTCAGTCTGGTTATTAAGTTTACTGTTATTTTAACTCTTTGCTATGAGAAAGTTAAAGCTTGCAGATAAAATGGAGCATAACTCACTTAACAAATGTCTCGTAGCAACAGAAATTTTGGGCTCAATTGTGGTCGTACATTGAGGACTACATATATGTGGTGAACTTTCCTTTTCAATAAATTGCCATTTGTAAAAAATATGCATTAAAGATGAAGTTGCAATGCATTATTAAGTTTTCAAATTGCCAGATTATTTATTACATTCATACTCCATGTATCTGTTCAAGAAAGATTTCATATTTTAAAAATGATAAAAGATAATCAAAAGAATGAAATCACAAGTAGTTCAACAATAACAAGTTTGGTGAAAGATATGAGTTTTCATAATTTTCCTAAATACTGGAAGAGTGTGGACCAAATACACTTCCTTGGGAGTGTTTTCCTTATCCTGAGGGCCACATAGTAAAACCTTTTCTTGTTAAGTGAGCTTTAAAGAAAACAAATAAACCTGTTCATTTTATTTCTTGATTTATTTGTTGCTTAATTGTTTCTTCCATTACTTTCTCTAAAATTAAAAAAACAGTTTAAATATGCTTTTAAATATCATCTTGGAAAATTTTTTATTTAAGTTAGCTGGTTACATATTATTCAGTACATGGTATTCAGATCTAAAACAACAAATGGGAATTTTGTCTTACACACATGAATAAAACACAATATGCTTCAAATCTTCCATGTAAGTATATAAGCTGTAAAACTGCTTTTTTCTGCTGACTTAACTCACTGTGTGGCCTTAGTTAATCCATCCTTCTCTTAGTCTTATTTTTGCATCAACAATATGAGATTGATCTAATTGATTTTTTTTTAATGTTGACATTCATTGAAATCATGTGTTTGGCAGACAATATGTTAACCTGATTTATACATCATTCTAAGGCATGGTTTCATTTGCTGTGAACTGATTACAGTACAATTGGTTGGCTATATAAATGTGAGGAATAAAATAAATAAATTGACATGTCACACTCAACCATATACCAGAGATATATGCACAATGGCTTTGGTAAAATAAAACTTTGACAAAATCAAAACCAATCATATAGTGGTTTGCAATATTGTGTAAACCATGTAGCAGAATTCCTTTGGGATAACTTATTAATTGGACTTAGTCTTACTCTCAATCTTAAGGGTTAGGGTTAGGGTTCTATTCAGGGTTATGATTAAGATAAATTGGGGGAGGATGGGATCTGCCACATCTGGCTCATTGAAATTCATCCAGCCACCCATAATGGATGGTATCCATTAAATGCATTCAATGCTTAGAAATATGCTATATAAATCTTATGTTTAAGTACTTTAGTTCTATTCTTCATCTCACAATAGATATTGTAGTCTGCAATAGTTTGTTCAGTGACCGTTCAGAGCAGTGGTGGGATTCAAATTTTTTTACTACCGTTTCTGTGGGTGTGGCTTGGTGGACAGGGGAAGGATATTGTAAAATCTCCATTCAGAGGTGGTATTTGCCAATTCTCTGAACTGCTCAAAATTTCCACTACCAGTTCTCCAGAACTGGTCAGAACCTGATGAATACCACCTCTGGTTCAAAGTTATAACGGCACTGAAAAAAGTAACTTATTTTTCACAGTTATGACCACTGCAGCATCCCCATGGTCACATGATCAAAATTCAGATGCTTGGCAACTGACTCATATTTTGCATTCTCCCAAGGTCATGTGATCACCTTGTGCCACGTTCTGACAAGCAAAGTCAATGAAACAATCAGCTTCACTTAACAACCATGTTACTAACTTAACAACTTCAGTGTTTCACTTAATATCTGTGGGAAGAAAGGTTGTACAAAATTCACTTTAAAATGTTTCACTTAGCAACAAAAAATTTTGGGCTCAATTGAAGTCGTAAGTTGAGGACTACCTGTATTTAGAGATCAGGTTTTTAATAGCTGTACCTGGAGCAAGAAGCTGTTTTTTTTTGTTTCAGGAAAACAAAGGTTTAATGCTGATGTGTAATTGTGCTCATTGGATGTGTGTGCTGACCGAAATGCACAAATGAGGCGCATGTCTGTTGTGTTGAAACCACTGGCTTTTATTCATATATACATGTGCTAAGCTGGTGCTTTTTGCTTATGCTTGCTTCTCTAGTAGATTCTAAAAATGAAGTGAAGGCATTTTGAAAGGTTTATGTAAAGGAGACAGAACTTCTAATGTCTTTTTCTAGCAGAGGCTTGCTGTACTAAAATAAAAAAGGTTAGACGCTCCCTGGTAACTGGGTTCATAAATCACAGTAAGTCATGTGATGTGTTCTTCATTTAGTATGTAGCATGAAATCAGTCAAAGATTATACGCTAAGCAAGCCACAACTTTGTGCGATATGTGAAACTAGTTAGTATAATATCAAATTGCAAAAGTAATCAGTATGATTGCTATTTTGGAATTTCTCAATTGTTGTATGGTATTATGGCTGGGTGTCATGGTGAATAGCTTTCAGCCCAGTGCATTATTAGAAATTATTGCTCAGGCACGACACTCTACACATGAATTAACATTAATCACGATTCAGCAAATGTGCCAGGGATATCATAGCATATCACAACCGATGACAAACTGACACTATTTCGCTTTTAAATATATTTGCAAACTAAAATAACAATGTGGCCTGATCAAGACAGGATAATCACATGTGCTTTGGGAATGTTAACCTCCAGCCTTCTACAGTATATTCTACATAGAATACATTCTATGCTGAAAATGAAGAAGTCCAGACTTATTATCTTTGCTAGTCTTAAGTGAGGCCTAAACTAAAATGTTCCAATACCACATAATGGAAGACATAATGGAAGACTGTTGCTCATATACAGCCATCATTTATTGCTGTGATGGTTGGGATCCTTATCAGTAGTAAACCAAACATTTGCAAACACTAGGTTGTAAAATGCTATTTTATTTGGCATTGATAAAATATAAAGTCATTGCAACAAAACATGGGCTTATGGTCCTGGGTGATTTCAATCTGCCTTCCCTTGGGGGGGCGTTGGAGGAATTCATGGCCTCCATGGGGACCATGGGCCTGACCCAGTTAATTCAAGGCCCGACTCACAAGGGGGGAAACACTCTCGACCTAGTTTTTGTCTCGAACAGTGGTGTAGTGATATAGGGCAGGCTAGTTGTACAACACTGCCTGTCCCATGGTCTGATCACTATCTCCTGCGGCTGGTCTTCCAACAGGCTGCTCCCCACTGCTGGGATGAGGAGCCACTTAGATGGTTCCGCCCCAGACGCCTAATGGACCCTGAGAGGTTCCAGGCGGAACTGGGGTTTTTCCCCACTTCCCTTGCCCACAACTCTGCTGAGGACCTGGCGTCTGCTTGGCAGCAGGCTGCTGAGGCTGCCCTTGACAGGGTTGTCCCCATGTGTCCCCTCACACGCTGTGGATCCCGGGTAGCTCCTTGGTACACTGAGGAGCTCCGGGAGATGAAGCACCGTCAGAGGGGTTTAGAGAGCAGGTGGAGGGCCACCCGCTTCCAAACCGATCGAGCCCAGCTAAGAGCCCATATTAGGACTTACCTGGTAGCTGTGGGGGTGGCGAGAAGGTCCTATCTCTCCACCCTCATGGTGTCCGCAGATAACCGCCCAGCCGCCCTGTTTCGGGCTACCCACTCCCTCCTACATCTGGGGGAGGTGGTGGACCCTCTCCGGGGAAGGCCTGAGGAATTTGGTCAATATCTGTCGGATAAGATCGCGCAGATTCGGGGCGGGTTGCAGTGGTCTGAGGATCGTGGTACAAGCAGTCTGGCCGATGTGATCTGGGCTGAGTTCGATCCTGTTTCCAAGGATGAAGTGGACAGGATTATGGCGCTGAGTTCCACCACATGTTTGTTGGACCTGTGCCCTTCCTGGTTGGCTTATGCCGCAAGGGAGGTCACCTGTTGGCTCGGGCAGTGGTCAGCGCCGTTAAGGGAGGGTGTCTTTCCCTCCGCCTTGAAAGAGGTGGTGGTGAGGCCCCTCCTGAAGAAGCCTGCCCTGAACCCGACCATGTTAGACAACTTTCGTCCAGTCTCCAACCTTTTTTGGTGAAGGTTGTTGAGAGTGTGGTGGCTCAGCAGTTTACACTTTTCCTGGATGAAGCGGACTACCTAGATCCGTACCAATCGGGCTTCCGGCCTGGTTTCAGCACGGAGACGGCATTGGTCGCACTGATGGATGATCTCTGGAGGGCCGGGACAGGGGTTTTCCTCTGTCCTGGTCCTATTAGACCTCGCAGTGGCTTTCGATACCATCGACCATGGTATCCTTTTGCGGCGCCTCGAGGGGCTGGGAGTGGGGGCACTGTTCTTGGTGGCTCTCCTCCTACCTCTCAGGGTGGTGCATCGTGTGTGACAGGGGACAGAGGTGGCCCGAGGGTGCTCACTTGTGGGGTCCCTCAGGGGGTCCTCTCCCCTTTATTTAATATCTACATGAAACGCTGGGTGAGATCATTCGTGGTTTCGGGGTGAGGTATCACCAGTATGCTGACGATACCCAGTTATACATCTCCACCCCAAACCAGATCAGTGATGCCCTCTCCGTGATGACTCGCTGTCTGGATGCGTGCGGATCTGGATGGGCGGAAACATGCTTCGCTCAACCCGGCCAAGACTGAGTGGCTATACATACCGGCATCTCGGTCCAGTCAAGATTGTCCATCGTTGACCATAGGGGGAGTGGTGTTGCCTCCTGCAGATAGGGCGTGGAACCTGGGGGTCCTCCTGGACGCGCGGCTCCAGTTGGAGGAGCAGGTGGGGGCCGTCACCAGGGGGGCCTTTGCCCAGGTCCGGCTGGTTCGCTAGCTTCGCCCATTCCTGGACCGAGATGCCCTGCGTACAGTCACTCATGCCCTTGTTACCTTGCGACTCGACTACTGCAATGTCCTCTATTTAGGACTGCCCTTGCACACCATCTGGAGGTTGCAGCTGGTGCAGAATGCGCGCGCGGTTGTGATGGGAGTTACCCGATTCTCCCATATTACCCCCCTCCTGTGCGGCCTGCATTGGTTGCCGGTTGCGCTTCGGGTGAGGTTCAAGGTCTTGGTTTTAACATTCAAAATCCTACACGATATGGGTCCACAATATTTAAGGGAACGCCTCCTGCCGACATCGACGACCAACCGCCCTGTATGGGCACACAGGCAGGGGCTCCTCGGGTCCCGTCGGCAAGTCAATGTCAGCTGGCGGTCCCCTGGTGGCGAGTCTATTCTGTGGCAGCCCCCAATTTATGGAATCAACTGCCTCTGGACCTCCGTCTGGCCCCTGACCTCCGCACCTATTTGAAGACCTGGCTATTTGACCAAGTCGGGCTGTGATTACCTCATGGGGGTATGGGATAGTTTTAACTTTTTAAATTCGGGTTCATTGGACTTTATAGTGGTTTAATTCTTTTTAATTATTTATTGTATTTGTATGTTTTAACTGTGAGCCACCCCGAGTCTTCGGAGATGGGGCGGCATATGAGTCCAATAAAAAAAAAATGACTGCTGCAAGCCTTTTGGATGAAATGTTTATTCCATCAATCCTTCAACATAATGGAACTGAGTAGCTGTAATAAATCCAAATAAATAATGGTACCTTGAGGGCTAAAAGAGATGTAGTATCTTTCATGTAATTAATAGTTCATGAATGTTTTAAAACAATAGATACAGGCTGGATTAGAAACAGGGGTCATAAGACACATTGTATCTATTTATTTAATATCAAGTATTCACGTATTTGCTAAATATATGAGTACAACTTTTTCTGTATTGGAAATGTAACTAGAAATTGCAGGAAGCAGCTACTTTACAAGACAGCTCCTGAGGTTCTGCAGTACAATTTTATTATTCAGATCCCCTACCAAGCCATTATGGTTGGTGTGGTATTACAACAACCAAGAGAGGGATCCCTGGATTTAAAGCAAGGGGGTCCAACCCGTAGCATGCATGTGGCCCTGGGCACTGGTAATTGACCAAGACAATTCCTCTTCATTCAATACAGCCTTCAAAAAGCTGGACGCACCTGATTTCAAGTAAAATTTATCATCCACAAGAGCAGAAGGAATGCAATTGAGTGGGTTGTGGTTTATGGCTACAGCAGCCTTCTTGGATTTATTGCTCTTTGGATATACCAGATCTGTTGATCTTCAACCTCCAGAATTCTCAGAATCAGCCTGGCTGACGTGCACAGACCCAATATATTTGGAAGATCCCAGATTCAATACATGTCATCCTTCATATCTTACTTAGGAGGTAACATGTGTCCGGACTAGTCACATCCTTAGTAAAAGGAAAACAAAATCACTGGGGATTAAAGCACTGTCCACCATGTGTGCCTTGGTGGTGCAGGCTGTTAAACACCTAGCATTTAGCTCCAGCTGCCTGCAGTTAGTGCAGGCTTGAATCCCACCAGGCTCAAGGTTGACTCAGCCTTCCATCCTCTCGGGGTAGGTAAATTGAAGACTCAAGATCGTTGGGGTAATAAGCTGACTTTGTAAAAATGCTGCTGGGGGGGCAAAAGTCCTAGTAATAAGCAGGCATATACAAGAGAATGAAGGCTATTGCTGAGCACATTGGGTTGTGCTCCAAAAAGATTGTAAGCTGCCCTGAGTCTCCAGAGAAGGAAAAATTATTTTCTGGAACATGCTGGAAATGAAACATTTGGAAATATCATAAGGCATGTGGATCTTTTTTTTTCTTACCACACTGTAAGTCTAATTTTTCTGACAAAATCTTTGGGAAGCTTCTTCATAGGGAAGGAGAACTTGTGTTGCTTTGGACCTATGGAAGAAATTTAGATATGATTATAATAAAGAAAATTAAAGCATGTGCAAGCAACTTCAATTATTTTGGTCAAAAAAGGGTAAAAAAACCTCAACCCAACCCAACTGAAAAAAGTGGTATTAGTTTAGGTCACAGATATATACATTTAAAGGCACCCCTGGCTTTTGAGCTCAGTGATGAACTCAACAGATGATTTGCTTGAATGCTGGTTTCAAGTGCAGATTTTGTTTCAGCTTAGTCAGGTGTGCTATTCACTAGCCAAGTGGCATACTTCTTTCTGCTTTAGAGTGAATGCATCAGAAGGAAAGGTGAGCATGATGTCAGTGGAGTAGAGTCATAATGAATTAGTGAATGAAGATCCTGGATCCAAACTTCATAGGCTGGAATAAAGCTAAAATCCAGAATGTCTACCTTAAAGGGAAAGATAAAGGTTACCCTTGCACATACATGCTATTTGTTTCCGGCTCTAGGGGGCGGTGCTCATCTCCGTTACAAAGCCAAAGAGCCAGTGCTGTCCAAAGATGTCTCCGTGGTCATGTGGCCGGCATGACTAAATGCCGAAGGTGCACAGAACGCTGCTACCTTCCCACCAAAGTGGTTCCTATTTTTCTACTTGCATTTTTACATGCTTTCAAACTGCTAGGTTGGTAGAAGCTGGGACAAGTAACAGGACCGTATAAGGATCCTTGAATATATCAAGGGAAAGACAAAATCTTGATTTTGGCCTACTGTGATTCAAGGACTGAAGTTAGAACTATGTATATATTTAATAATTAAATTATTTTGTAACTACCACTGACTTTCTGATTAAATTCTAAATGACAAATTAAACATTCTACCTATATACCCATTTTAATTTTATGGGGAAATTGCCTAGGGTTACTTTTTAAATGTCCTTTTTTTGGATAAAAGTTGTGTTTTAATAAACTATACAATGGTTAAGAAAGATTGCACTGGGTTGTCACACTTGGTGGTCACCATGTAGGATTTATGAGCCAGGACGTGAGGCTGGAAGAACACAAACCAGTCTGTGCTGTTTTCTGATGGCATGGGAAGGGGTAGAACAAGCATAGCTATGGGATTTACAAGGGTGGCATTTTAAAGTGACACTAACCTTTTTCAGTTGAACTGGAAAGTTTTTTTTAAAGTGTATTTAGAAGAAGGTAATGGCTAACTACTTCCAAACTGTTGCAAAGCAAACAAGATGGATGTGTCCATGTAGCTACTATATGTGAGTTAGGCAAGTACTGTGCAGATATTCACAATCTCTATCAAGAGCCAAGCAGAATCTATTAATTTATGGAAAGGACAGGGGGAAAAATGATGGTTTTATGACATTGTAAAGTGCAAGAAGACTACCCATTGCTATT
The DNA here is from genome assembly GCA_009733165.1 of Naja naja. NCBI lineage: Eukaryota > Metazoa > Chordata > Lepidosauria > Squamata > Elapidae > Naja > Naja naja. The sequence goes on along the minus strand of CM019148.1, from coordinate 335,661,684 downwards.
CAGGGAAAGCACAAGCAATGGTTTCATTCTGGCTTCATTCATATATCTGCAGTAAACAGTCTTCTGTAGCTGAGCCATGCCTATAAGATTTCTGCCAACTCTTCACGTAGGAGTCATGTGAAGCCCTATGAAGTCATGAGATCTGTGATTCACTGCCAAGCCCTGCCCTGGTACAGGAGCTTGACATCGTGTGGCATTACCTCACCAACTTTACTTAACCTTTAAAACACTAAGCAGGGTCAGCTCTGGTTTGTACCTGCATGGGAGACCAGCCAAAATTAGTACAGGTAGTCCTTGACTTATGACTGGTGGCTTAGCAACTGTCCAAGGTTATAATAGACCTCCCGGGAGGTACTTATGATGCAGTTCTGAAGGCTAGGGCTCCACTCACAGTCACAAGACCACATCAAGTGTTTGGCAACTGGCCCTCATTTACAGCTATTTGCGGTGTCCTACAATCATGTGACCACATCTCACAATGCTTTTGCTGAAAATTGACATTTACTTCCAGTTTTTGGCAAAACTAGCCCATAACCAATCATTGATTTGCTTAATGACCACTGCAATAAAGGGTTGTAAAAGTGGGCTGGTCATGTGGGTGACCTGTTTTATGATCATCACAACTATGATGGTGATGGGCAGGCTCCATTATGGTCCTAAGTCGAGAACTACCTGTATATGAAGTCTAAGGCAAGCCCAGTGCTTTTTTTCTTCTTTATTAACCCAAAGCTGCTTACCAGAAAGTCTTTTATTTAAATTTTCCTATTATGATTGGATAATGAATTCATGTCTTATAATCACCAAGAAAACCCCATTTTATCTTAATTTTGAGTAATTTACTCAAAAGCATGGGCTACACTAAGTGAACAATCCCCCAAGAAAGCAGTTTCTACAAGTGACCAGCATGTTACAAAGAGGCAAAATGTTAGAAGTGGCAACATAGTCCCAGCCCCAAACCTTTTGTACATGCAATGCTACATTTGATCCCTTTTTGATCCCTTGCTCTTGTGGACTCTGCTGAGTAAACCACTTCTACATTGTTGCCCAGAAAATGAAAGGGAAGTGCTTATGTAATTCCCAGGAGCTGAGCTTGATTCCAGGAAGATTCTACTTCAATCTTTTCAGGCTATAACCCGATTTCTGAAATGGTTAACCAGCAGTCGTATGAGAATTCAGGGTGACTCAAAAGCCACGTAACCTACCACTATGTTTAGAAATGTGAGTTTTGGATTATAGCTTACATGTTCAAACATTGCAGTTCTGTTGGTGGTCTGACTGAAGTTGACTGGTATTCTTTATTCTATAAGGTCTAACTATACAATAATTACAAATAATACATAAATTAGCACTTGGGTTTGGGTAATACCTCTTTGCTCAATTCAAGTAAACAAACTACTCTGAAGAGAATAGTGAAACAAGTACTGATAATAGTTCTTAGCCCAGCTGCAAGTAGTTGGCTGCCCAGATTTATTAAGGTCATGTTGCTTGGAGTAAAGCAGGGTTTTTTCACATGGGATATGGAAAATTATGATAAAGCAAGCAAATTTCTCACATTAATAAAACTAATAATGATCAGAATTGACATAAGAGACCTAGAAAAATGGAAAGTTGCTAGGCATTTTTAAAGGTTTTGTGTATATCACAGCAGGCAATCCTTTGTGGGGATAACAGGTAAGAATATCAGAATTTTTTATTCTTTCCCTCTTTCTAAAATACTTTAGTATCTGCTGACCATCCCTCTATGTGCAATGTGAGCTAAGAAAAATACTGCACAATTCCCTGCTACAATACAACATATTGTTTTTACTTGAAACTGCATTTGAAGTTGTGTGGTATAAGACCAGAGACCTATCAGGAAAAGGGTTGTAACAGAGAAATTTTACAAGCAGCGCAACTGCTCCTAAATGAGGTTGGAAACATCCTTTCCAATCTCTTGGCATCAGTTTTCTTCCATAAGTCTTAAGTTAAGCCAATTGCCTTTTCACAATACTTTTACTCATTCCCTCCCCCAAAGATTACTCATGTTAGGACCAGAAATCTGTGGAGCAGGTAACTGTTCATGAGTAACCACAAAGGACAATATGCTGATAAGGTGTGATGTAACCAAAGCCTAAAGGATTACTGGATGTGTGTAGTTCTTCTCTGGGAGTGGGGGGGAGAAATGAAAATAGCCCACAGATATTTAGAGGTATTATCTGGGAATCCAACTATTCCTCTTGCTCAGCCCACACAGCAAGTTCAAATGATTTATAGATCACAGTCCTTTCCCTTAACAAATATACCCAACACTGTTGTGTATGGGGATAGTTTTGGCTCTTTCTTTACACATCTACATATTCGGTATAGGATGATAGGAGCAAACCCTGGTAGTCTCTTTCTCCCCCAAATGACTTAAAAATAAACATTTTTTTACAGAAGAGAGGCACATAATTTCTAGACTTGCAACCTCAGTCTGTATGTTGCATGATAAGTGGCCTTCAAATGCACAGTGATTGCAGGGTTCTACGGTAATTGCATAAATTTTTCTTGAATGGTGAGGGAGAACGTTTTTGGGACCCTATTTCATTTTTTAAGCCCCTGCAGACTTCATAAAACAGTGGTTGAGTCTCATAAAATAAACCATTGTTCGGTTTAAGTGTAAACTGACTGTGATTTGTGACCCATTGTTTATATGAATCGGGATGCTGAGTAAATCCAGCAAGTTCTTGAGTTAAGAAACTATGGTTAAAACAAGCAATGGCTTAGCACAACAGGCAAATCCTTAAAAACCCATGTCACAAAATAAAGTTGTCTCTCCCACCATATCTTTGTATTCTGTCTTTGGAGGTGGATAAACCTGCATATTTCCCAATTGGGGTTTGACAATTAATCTTCTGTAGAGCTGTTAAGTCAAAACCCTGGACTTTATCAAAAGGCAAACTGGAGGAGGCTGTTCAAGCCAGATCCACCAGTTGTGTCCCCCCAAAAGCAAATGTTGAACACCCCTTCACATCCATCAAGGCATCTTCTCCTTTGCTTACAAGTGGCTTCTGATCACACTGTTTGGGAGCAACTTCTCCAAATCGAAGGTCTGAGCTAGAAATGTTCCTCAAAGCGTTCCTTTACAAGTGGCCACTAGTCCAAAAGAAATATATAGTAGTGTAAACAACGTTTTCTCAAGGTAGATCCCTCCCCTACTATTTTTCTTCCAACCTGTTGGGACCCTCATTAAACCCAGCCGAGAAAGTTACGGCACCTCTGGAGCCTTCATCTCCCCCCCACACCTTTTCGGTTAGAAAGACCCAAGTGAGGCATACTTTATTCAATCATCTTTATTAATAATGTTATAAAAAGCTCATAAAAAACAGGTATTTTACAAAAAAAGAGAAAAGAAGCTCAACATACCACCAGCTCAGAAATAACATAAATAGACTTTTGTGGGTGTTTTTTTATAATTATTTTTTTGGGGCCTTTTTTGTTTTGTTTTGCTTTCCTCAAAAACAAAAAAACTGACAATTCTAGCATCTCCCAATTTCAGACTCGGTTTCCTGGCGCTCCAAAACCATTTCGAAACCGGTCATCATAAAGAAACGCTAGAACTCCCAGCCAAGGTTTTTGCTAGGACAGCGGAGAGTAAAAATAAAGAGAGAACACACACCGCTTGGGCACGCGAAACTTCTCTCCGACAGACACACGTGCACGGCAGAAGACCGTTCCCATCGGAAACACCCGCGCACACGTACACCCGAAGCCCGCACGTGCACGCACACACTCAGCAACAGGCCCTCCAAAGAAGCGCGTTTCTCCCCACTCTCCCCCGCGCAAGAGAGAGAGGGAGAGAGGGAGAGATCTGTTCGTTCGCGCACGCAACCAGGAAATAAAGGGAAACAAAACTGCACGTGGAAATGGATGTCGGTAACAAATGCTCGGCAAATCAACATGATTTGAATAACGTCTCGCATGAAAACTCACACAGCGCCTCTCGGGAGTTAGGGAAAGGGGCGGGAAAGACGAGCAAAGCAGTTCGAGCTGCTTCTTCCCTTCCCGTCCACTTTTCCCTCCGCCGGAGTTTTCCTTACACCTGGACGATCACGGTGCTGGGCCCGGGCCGGAGGCTGCTCTTGTACTGGTCGAGCCAGCGCCTGAGTTCGGAGATCTTGTAGCCCTCGGGGCCCCGGCCTCCCTGGTACATCACCTTCCGCTCCTGGATAATGTAGATGCGCTCGAAGTACGCCCCGTAGGCGGCGCTCGAGGCGTTGTCCATGGTGTCCACTGCCAGCGGGCAGCCCGGCGCGCCTTCCTTCATCAGCTGAGCTGCGCGCAGCCGGTCCTGCAAGCACTGGTGCTTGGGGATGTCGTAGGCGGCGTCCGAGCTGACCCAGCCGTCGGAAGGGTGAGCCTCCTCGATGTAGACCAGCAAGAAGTCGGCGATGTCCACGAAGCGCGTGGCCAGGCGCTCGAAGGCGCGCAGGCGCGCCATGAAGGGCGGTCAGGTGCAGCTGCCGAAGTTGAGGATCAGCGGCCTCTTGCCCGGGCGTAGTCCAGGATGCGCAGCCGCGTGCGCCCGTCCAACTGGACGACCTCCGGGTTGGGCGCCGTCGCGCCGACGTGCGCCGCCTTGAAAAAGTCCAGTTTCTGCCCGTGCCACACTGCTTTGAGCGACTCCAGCGTGAACATGCGGTTCGAGTCGGACACGCAGAGCGGAGGGTCGTCCGGCGGGCAGGTCCCGTCGCTCGAGTCGCCGTCCTCGGCCGCCAACTCTTGCTCCTCACCAGGTACCGCCGCCGCGGTCAGCAAGAGTTTCTTCCGGATGCAGAGAAAATCCAGGAGCCAGAGCATCACAGCGGTCAGCAGGAAGCGGGGCACGAGGAGCACGCAGGTGGCCACCTGGCTGAGCGCTTGCAAGGTTTGGGCGCCCACGGAGTGTAGCATCGCCGCGGCAGGAGTGGCAGCTCCGCTGGGCACCCACGCTGTGGTCCCGAGCCTGCAGCTCGCCTCCCCCGCCGCCGCTCACTCCCACAGCTCCTCTGGGCGCCTCAGCTGATGAGATCCCGCTTCTCCTTAAACCCATTTTATAGTCGGGGATTTAAATGAAAAAGTGACTCCACCTCCGGCCGGAACCCGCCTCCTTTGGAACCTGAGCCCGGGGATTACCTACCCCTCCACTTCAATGACCTAAAAATATACTGACCAAGAGAAGGGGAAGGAGGCCTGCGGGGTGAGGGTGGGAGTGGACCGAGGGAACGCGCAAACGAGCCAGCCCCAACCCGGCTTTGCAAGGACGGGGGTAGGGGACGTGCCACGGCGCAGGGAACGGCCGATCTCAGGCCAGGCAGCTTTAGGGTATGTCCGGGTCTTTTCCCGGGCGGTCGGGCGTGCCGGGAATAATCGACGCAACAAGCGCCCTCCTCCTCCTCCTCCTCCTCCTCCAACATTGCTCACTTGGGTGTAAACGTGGGGAGCGAGCGAAGGTAATCAATGAAACGCTCGGGACGAGGACTGGCTCCCGCGTCGACCAATACCGAACTCCCCAAGCTCCTTCGGGCACCCCTTTCTTGCCACCTCTCTTTTCCCGCGCTCGCCAACCCCCCCCCCCACGCCTCAGACGTGGATGGAAAGCGAGGCCGAAGTGAAATTCTTCCAAAGAGTCTCACCACCACCACCCCGGTGCACGCAAACGCCTCAGAAAGCAAAACTCTCACGGAGCAGCGCGTCAAACTTTGTTCCTAAGTCTCGGAAGTGCCGACTCGGTCTCCACCTTCCCGTCAAGGGTTGCCTCCCCCGCCCGCCCGTCCCCCTTTGCCAGCGGAGAGGTGCGAGAAGCGATGGCTAGTCGGTTAAAAAAAAAGCTACTTGGCTCGGTTTTTCTCCGCTTTGGGAAACGGAGGCCTTTCCTTTTGGCCTTCGGGTTCTGGTACGTCGTCCACGTGGTCGTGGAAGGATAGCCGCTCGTTATCCGGAACCAAAGGAGTTAACGCTTGGTTGGTGACCTCGTCTCGGAGTTACCTCGCTGGTTAAACCTGTTGACCGCGGCGAAACCGGCGGCGAGATTTAAATACGCAAGTTAAGTTTTGCTTCCTGCAACAGCCACTAGGGGTAGCTGTTGGCCGAAGGGTGAAACCGGTAGATCGGAGCCTTTCGCGTATCTAAACTCCCGTTTGCAACCGACTTGAGAATATTTGGAATTTAAGCAGCGCAAGCAACCAAAGGCGTTCACTAATTCCATCCCCAAGGGTGTAAAAAAGTTCAATATGGTATATAACTGGGGTCCCCAAATTGGCAACTTTAAGACTTGTGGACTTCAACTCCCAAAATTCTCCAGCCAGCTGTCCACAGTTGTCCACAAGCATAGCTGGCTAGATAATTCTGGGAGTTGAAGTCCACAAGTCTCAGTTTGGGGAGCCCTGTTATATAAGATGGAATGAATTCATCACCTGAAATTATGAGTCCTTAAACAGCTTTAGGGTTCATTTGTTACACAGGCACATTGCATACACACACATTACATCAGAAGTCATTCTGCTCCAAGGGGGGAGGGCTCCTTATTCTGGGTCTTAAGCAGTAGACTTTCCCTTCACCTGCTAGCATACTTCTTTCAGCTGCAGACTGGTAAACTATTAACAAAACTCAGATCTCTCATGCCATCCTCAAGGAATTCATATTATGCAACAGGACTTTCACTTTGTGGTTTTGCTCTGTGGAATACTTAGAAAATGACTTAGAAGCAAGCTTTGAACCATGCACAAGCAGCTCCCTTATTAAAGGAGCCCATCCTTTTTCACGCTTTTGTGCAAGCCTAAAAAAATAGTCCTGGTGCTTTAAAACTTGTCTTAATGTTAATGAGCAGAGTCCTTAAAGCAGTAGCAGCTTTCTAAGGCTCCAACAGAAACCTTTGCAACATGTGTTCAACCTTGCTAACTGGTGCTTGTTAAGACTTGTGAGTTTAAAGTTAAAGCATGGCTGTGGAGTTCTGGGAGTTGAAGTCCACAAGTCTTAAAGTTGCCAAGGCTGGATACACCTGCTTTAAAATATTGGGCTGCTTTTATGGTATAAGAGAGGTCTTGTGTTTGGGTATGTCTGAATCATGACTTCAAATATCTTTCAAACAGTGTTGGCCCTGTTACACAAGATAGGTTTCGGACAGCGCTATACTGTATATTGGATGTAATATCCATCTGTTGTGTAATAAGTCAACCAAAAAAGAACCAATCCTGAATGGAGAAGCTTCATGTTTTTATAATAACTTGGTGATTAGAAAATGTTGAGGGAGAATGGACCAATTGTAGTTCCTAGGTAATTATCAAGGATAGCCCCTTGTAGAGTGCATGGCAGTAATCCAAATGGGAAGTGACCAGGGTGTGAGTGACCCTGACCAAACCCTGGTTAAATGACCAAAAGCCATACAATTTGAATTTGTAACCGTAAGCTGCATTTCTGGGTTCACTACCAGATCGGGATGTAAGAATATGGATGGACAGTGGATGGCAGCAAAGCAGTACAGAAAAAAAGTGTATTTAAAAGATTTATATAGCTGCCCATCTTATTTAGCATAATCTTGAGCATAATCTTATGAAGAAAAATAAAAGCATAAACAGCAACATTAAAAACTCATAAAATGAACCCTTTGCTCCTATTAAGAGGTGTGAGTTTTTAATTTCAGCTTTAATTTGGGAATTTTTCCAGTAACCCTAGAAAAGGAGACAGTTCCATATTTCAAAATAGGGGATAAAGTAGATTTTAGTAGTGCTCTCCAGATGTTTGGTTACATCTTTCTTAATCTCTAGTGTTGGCTGTGCTGGAAAGCCTGAGAACTGAAGTCCAGAATATCTGAAAGGCACTAGATGGCCTATCCCTGATCTAAGGATCCCAGAAATAAAAACAAAAGCAAACAACAACAACAACCCTGCTCCTTGGGAAAAGCTACCCTACAGATACAAAGTAAATTAAAACCTCCAAAGCTGGAGGTTTTAATTTACTTTCAACCAGCCACCAGGTTTCTGGAGACCCTGAAGATCAGTGAACTCTTGTACATTACTGAGCACTTGGCTTTGGAGACTGTTGATGACAAGAGGACCAATAAGTATGTGATGACCCAGGGCGTGGCACAAAGGCAACACAGTCAGATAATCAGTAGGAGTCCCTTTATTAGCTCCAACTTTGCCTCCAATGTCCTGGTTACCTTCTGGCTGGAGAAAGGAACAGCTTTTGGCTGCAGAGAATCAAGTCCGAAACATGGTCAACAAAAACTGTAACTGTAAGTCCAATCAAGGCAAAATGAGGTAATTAGTCCGACAGGGCAGGAGCAAGAATTCCAGACATGAAGACATGGCAGTAACTCAACGCAGTTGGGAAGACACCAGGAACACAGCTAAGCAAAGTCAACACAAGATAAACTCACATTTGCTCCCAGCAGCTGCCACACTCAGCATGCATTTCTTTTAAACTCCCTTCCCAGCTGTGACTAATGAAGGGAATCAGGGCCCTTTCTTCCCCAGAAGCCACGCAACCCACGTTGCTCTCTTCTCCGTTCTTCCCTGCGTGCCCTAGGATGAAGAAGGGGTGGGCCTGGGTCTTCCTCTGAACTCCCTCTCCCTTGTACTCTCCCCTGCTCTGCCCAGCCAGGCTTTGCCCTTCCCCAGTTTCCTCCACAGCCAACGGAGCCACACTCCCACTCCCTGTCAGCTGCTCGACTTCCTCCTTGTATTCAGACTCGGACAGGGGCATGACAAAGGAGGGTGAATATGTTCAAGGAAGTAGAGCAATATTTCTCAACCTTGGCCACTTTAAGATAGGTGGGCTTCAACTCCCAGAATTCCCTTTGAAGGCTCTAGCAGAATTTTTAATTTTTTTAAAAAATTTATATACTTATTTATATCCCATCTTTATTATTTTTACAAATGACTCAAGGCCACAAACATATCCAGCACACCTTCCTCCTCCTATTTTCCCCCACAGCAACAACCCTGTGAAATGAGTTGGGCTGAGAGAGAGTGGACTGGCCGAAGGTTGCCCAGCTGGCTCTCATGGCTAAAGTGGGACTAGAACTAGAATTCAACAGTCTTAAACATCAAATCAGACTAGGTCTCCTTGTAGCTGGGGAATTCTGGGAGTTAAGAATCCACCCATCTTAAAGTGGCCAAGGTTGAGAAACCCTGGAAAAGAGCAATATAGTATATGTACAGCTTTTAAGGTTTTGTAGTTTAGAAAAAAAAAGTTGAGCAAGAAATCATGAAATAGCTACAAGCAATTACAGTATGGTTTTAATGTCTAGGAAGGTATTATGTAAGGAGATGCTTTGCACTGCACTTTCCATAATATTAGGACCCTAAAGCACCAAGGAAATGGAATGGTGGAAAAGTCAGGATAGACAAGGAAGTGCTACTCCATACAACACTTATTTCAACTATAGAATTTGCCATTTCAAGAGGTGTTAGGAACAGTTAAAGGGGCATGTGTGTTAAATATGTTCATGACAATTGCTCCTGGAATGGCTCATAGTTGTGACATCAGTACATTATCTCAGTATTGTGAGAAGATCCCCCTTTATCCTAATCACTGAAGAAGAGAATTCTAGGAGATTGCACTCCTAACCTGCTTGTGCACTTTCCAGAAACATTTTATTGGCCACTTTAGGAAGATAAAGCTGGCCTGGATCACCTATGGAAAAATCTGATACTTAACTATGCACTTTGTGAAGAAAAGGAGGTTTTCCCTGTTATCTTTCTCTACAACTTACTGTACTTTATGCAGCTCTATTATGTCCCTCAGCTTTTAAAAAAGATCTAAGGCACCCTCAAATATAGAACTTTTCATCATAAATGAACTTAATTTATTTGGTGTTCAATGGTTTTTCCCTTGGTTGCTGGTATTGTTTTTGAACTTTGATTGTTTTTCTCTTACATATAACTCTTACATTTGTAACTTCATTGTGTTTAATCTGAAGTACCAAGTGTGAGCAAGAGGAATTTTTTCCCCCTAAATATGTATTGGGTCTCTTTAGTGGTATTACTGCTGCATCACACACAAATTTGATGTTTCTTTCCTTAAAACCACGCATACGTCCATGTTTTCTATTCAAGAAGTATAGACTGGAAAGAGCATAGTACACGTACTGTAATGTATTTGTGGTTGCGACCTTGTTACCTGATCCTAATTCCCTAACAACAAGTGGTTGTTTGTGCTATATTTTGTAATTTTATGTTGAATTGAGCAATGGGAAATGGAACGTGCCCATAACATAATTTCAGCCTTGGAACAAATTTCAAATACTGCTCTTACCAAGCCTATGGATCAAAAGGGATTGAGCCTCAATTGCTTAGGCAGTATTTATGCATGCTTAACTTGCTTTTTGGATTTTAGTGGAAGTGCTCCTACATAAACTTGCTCTAAGAGTTACTGATATTTCAGATCAACCTTGAGTTGGGTTTTTGTGCAAAGTTGAATCCTAAACTTGGCTATATTTTTGAAGTCTAGATTTGATTCATATTTAATGTCAAGCATTTAGGAAAAATGGCATGAAAACCCTGAAGCCAAGCATTTTCTGGCCTCTTCATCCATCCCTAAACCTACTAGATTATCCACATGCCTTCAGGGAGATATAAGTTTTATTGGGATAGGGTTTGATATCCAAACATTGAATAGCATAACATCTGTTTTTACTCTTGGCACTTATAAAATCAAACAAATCTGAAGTAAAAGCATGCTGAAAATGTATATAATGTATAGTCTCCCACACACTAATTATGTTACATAGCACTCAATGAGTCCTATATGGCTCCACAGAGAATAAATTAGTAATCCTTGCTGGAATATAATGTTGTAATAAAAGAAAAAGAATACTTTTGAAAGGTAGAGGTGGTGGTCCCTCTTTTGTAGGACTAGGGGCAATTAAAACTCTTATAAAGGGGGCAGCCCTCTTAGAAATGCTCACAATTCAGATTTTTGCCAGTTTACCAATCCTGCCTGTTTTCAACATTCAAAGCAAGTACATTGGCGTTCTTCCATCTCAAACCTCTAATCACATCATTTTTCCAGACTCCCATTCCCACCCCCCACCATCCCCAGTTAGATTGGAGAAAACTGCTGATACAGTTACATTACTGGGTAAGCCATGACCCACCCATTATGGTTAAATTCCATTTTACCTAGAATCAATAAAAAGTGCCATTTTGGAAGGTCACAAGTTTTTTTTTTAAATTTCTGGTTAAGCTCTGAAAAACTGTTGCCATTGATTTAGGTGTGTGATTGTCTTCCTTGCACCACAAATAAAGAACTCTCCAAAATACAATTCTAACAACAACAAGAAGAACACGTTGGAACAGAATTCTAACTTTTTTGTACCATGGATTCCTTTCAGAGTCTGTGAAAACTATAGACCAGAGGCCATTAAAATGTAGTTGCTTACATTCACTATTTCAGTTAGAGGTTAGTGAAAATAAGATTGTATATTTTCTTTAATTCACAGGAAAAACACCCCCAGCTTTAGAAGATATTGTTCTGTCTGGCCAGCTACATCTTGTGACAGTGATTAATTATTGCCATCAAGTCATTTTTAACTACTAGAGACCACATAGATTTTCTGTATGATGATCTGTAACAGGGGTGTCAAACTTGCGGCCCGCTGGCTGGATGAGTCACACACTGGCCACGCCCACACCCGGTTGAGTGAAGGAGAAAAAAATCATACTACATCATGTGATGACACCGTGATGATGTGAGTTTGATACCCCTGATCTATAGTACAAACATAGTAATTGTTAGCTTTATAGAGTAAAGTTTCTTTCCATCTACTTTAAAATACTGTAGTTATCGATGTACTTGCAGTTGTTCTTCACGTTATCACTCCATGAATCTTATTATTCACTAAATTACAGTATATCTCCATGGGCCATCTGAATGGGGAGATGAATATCACACAAGAGAATTTAACAATGATAAACACAGTATTGCTTTCTTAGCATCTTTGGATTTAACAGGAACAATCAATCCCTGTGAGTGAAATATAAATAAAAACAGTTCAATGATTCTCAATTCATTTTGTCCTTGCTTTGTGCAGTAATTACTGAGATTGGAGGATGGTCTGGAGGTAATGCTTGAAATGTGTTGATGTGTGAGGTTTTTGGCCTTATGCTAATTAAATTTAAACTAGTTTATTTTTCTTACTGTTTTCACTCATAAGATAACGAAGTCCTGATTCCTGTGCATTTTCATAAAAGTCCTGTCCTGCTGGTTCCTCCCACTTTTACTGTCAGTGGCCTTACGTATTCTGAGCATATGTGCTTTTATACTTAAAGTCTTACGCCTGCCAAAATGTCAAAATAAAACAAATTACTGTTTCCAGTTCATATGGCATGTTAGAACAGGTTATATTGATCTATTAATTTTGGTTTGGGGCAGCTTTGTTTTTGTTTGTTTATTTGCATTGCAAAGATTTGGATATGTTTTCTGACTGATTCCAAAAAAACAAGAAACTGCAAGCAATTAAATGCTTTGCCATTTATTACTCAGCATCTGACTGGTTCCATTTTTGTCTTCTCTTATAGCACATTCTTTCCTGATCTACACCGGGAAAACACATCCATTGATGTTTCTTGAGATTTGTATGCATTTCCATTTTTATGTTGGTTATCAGTTACTGCTAACTTTTAGGGATAGGAGAAGGCTATGACAACGTGATGATGGTGCTTCCAGGCTTTTATTGTGTGTTTATCTTAAGTGCTGGGCAAGACATGACTCTTCCTTGCAGACAAGAATGAAGCCATAGGCATAGATAAGATTTCCACTATTGCAACGCACAGAAATCAAGGTCTGTATGAGGAATTGTGCTCCAAGGTTTAAATGCTAGTCTTTCCAACCCAGTGGATGTTCTCTTAATGGCTTTGGAACACCTCAACAGTGTTGATAGAATAGTTCTTTGTAGTTCCTGTCTTGCTAGCTCATTCTTCATCTTTACAAGCATCTCAGATGGAGCTTTTCATATCCTACCTTGATTGACTTTAATTGACTATAAAACATCAAGTTATTTTTCACTTTGTGACCACATCTCCATGACAGTCCTAACCTTGTCCTTCAGGCCTTCCAATGGTGCACTTATTGCCACTGTAACTGACCTCATTCACCCTGCCTCCTGCTATTAAATGAGCTTTTTGCTGAATTTTCTTTCATTGTGCAGCAAAGAGCAAGAGCTATAGGTCTATCTGTACCTGTAAAAGTTCTTGACTTTGGAAAGTTCAGCAATTAACTTTAATTACATGCACATAAAAAACGAAGTAGCTAAACAGGGCATGCCCAGAGCCTTTCACGTGTAACTTAGAAAAGCCATGAAGAAATTTTTGATGTAAATAAAACAAGTCAAATGCTACATACAAGAGAAGAATCACATAATTCTTCATTCCTATACATACAATATATAAACAGAATCATGGATTGATCCAGACTCTTCATACTAAAAGTCACATGAAGTTGGGTCTACTCTAAAGATTCCACCTAACTGTATTTTTAGTTGGATTTTAATTGAAAACTACTTTTATCCAATCTTGGATGAACAGAGGGAATTTAAATATGAAGAGATGTCAAATTGATCCCAGAAAGAGCTGGTGCATATCATTTAATATGAAGACAATTGAAATAAAAAAAAGCAAATTGTGAGGAAACTGCATGGAATTGATTAAATTAAAGCTATGAATTAAAGCTATGGGAGTTAAACTGGTGTTCAATTTCTTTTGTTCTAAATATTAATAATAATAGTAATAATAGTAATGTGTATGAAAAATATAATAAACATTAAATCCTAGATATGTCCATAGACGTAAGAGGTCAATTTCTCAGAATTGGATCCTTAGTGAAGAGTTTTGTAATGATTAGCTAACAGAATAAATTATAATATCTTGCAGTATTTTTTTTACTTGTCAGTGATATCATGGAGACACACTAACAGTACATAACATTCAATCTGTTGCAATATTGATTTAATAATATCAGCTGCTGCAGTGCCAAGCAAAGCAGCTGTCACTTTTCAGCAAGATAATCATTGCCAGTTGCAGACATAGAAGAGAAAATTCTAATTAAAAGTCTGCTTTAAAATGCAATGCAAGTTGCAGTCCAAAGGCTAACCAGGTTATCACAAAAATGGTCACAGGAAGGTGCTGCAATTCTTTTTAAGAATTAGAGAATTCACAGTATTAACCTGTTCATATGTGTCAATGAAACACAGTAATCTTTAATTAGCTTAGATAGTGTTTAATGCTCAATATGTTAAAGAATTTGTGTGCCCTTTATGTTACCCTAACTTGCTTCTACAGTTGGTGATCTAGTTGGTTTCTGTATTAATATTTCATGGGTATTTAAACTTGTACATAATTCATGTGTGAAATTCATTCAACCATCCAGTCTCTAGCATATGATCATTTTGGATCTCCCTCTCAGAGACCTTGTCCTTCCTTATTTGAATCCTTAATCCAGCTTTTCCCAAATTGGTATGCTGGACATGTGAGCAAAGCAGTTTCCCCCAAGATTTTGCTTTAACTCTGGTTAAACAGGCTAAGAATGATGGGATTTAGAAGTCCAACACATCTGGTGGATAAAAGATTTAGTATGGCTAATATTATTTAGCTTGTTTTTTGACTATGTTCCTTGTCTTTTTTTTTAATTAACCATCTTCTCCATTGACCAATTTCTCTTAGTATGTATCTTTTACCCACTTTATCTCATTGACCTTTTATTTTTCCCATGATACACTTTTATTTTTTTCAAATATGTGATCTTCACTTGGGGGACCACTATATTTATCTCTTCTATAGTATCCCAGATTTTTTAAAAAGTTTTGACCAAATTGATGCAAATCAAAATTACTGGCAAGGAGCATTTTCAACTTTTGCCAACTCTAGGCAATTCTTTTTTAAGTATCAGTCTTGGTTTTCCTACAGAATACCAAAACTAAGTCATATTATTACTCTCTGCCATTTGAAATTCCATAACACAGTGGAATCATGAGTGGTCCTCACTCATCCTTCCCTGATCACCCCAGCCAGCACTTCCATGGTTGAAGATGAGAGAGGCTGTATTTCAATAAATGGATAGTGTTATGTATGCAGAGTTTGAATTAATTGGTTGTTCTTGTAAAGTGTTTGAAATCATTGGTTAAAAAGTGTGGGAAAACCCTGCACTCTGATTGGCTGTCAGCCGAGGCAGCTGGCTATATATAGCTGCCTCGGCTAAGCCAAATCGGGTCCGTTCTGAGCTGAAGTCACAATAAAACTTAAGAGCTGAAGCACTCCGTGTCTGCTTCTTCATGCAAACATAACACTGGCGATGAGGGTGGGATTCTCCTGAAGAAGAAGGCGACGCAGAACAGAAGCAGAGCGAGATGGCTGCGCTGAACACCCCCCCCAGCCCCGTTCGATCCGATGGCAGAAGTCTGGGAGTCGTATGCAGATCATTTCCAAATGTATCTGGAGGGAAACGATCTTGCCCCATTTCCAAGCAGCGGAAGAGGGCGGTCTTTCTACTGTGGTCCGGCAGTTTTCAAGATGGCGAAGGCACTCGCAGGAGCAGCAGACGTGAAGGTAATGGCTTGGCCTGATCTGGAAAGGCTGTTAAGAACCCATTACGTGCCACAAGTATCGTGCCTCATTAAGAGACACGAGTTTTACCGTCGTGATCAGGGGAAAAACGAAAGCGTAAACAACTTCGTGGCAAGTTTAACAGACATTGGGGGTGCATGCGAATTCAACAGTTTAGAGGAGGCCATGTGCGATTGTTTTGTACTGGGCCTTAAAGACAAGGTGTTACAGAGCAAGTTATTAATGAAACCTAAGATCACGCTGAAAGAAGCAATAGAAGAAGCCTCTTCAGCAGAAGCTACCAAGTCCTCCGCAGCAGCCATGAGGAAGATGAACAGGACCACGAGCCATTCTGATGGGGAAAAATCCACCACAAATCATTGTGAGGAACTAGATTCTGAGTCAGATTACAGTGAGGTGGAGGAAGGAATTTACAGACTCAGAATGGAGTGGAAAAAGAAAGACCTGGGAAGAAAGAGGCAAGATTTCTACTGCAGAGGTTGTGGGGGAAGCCACCACAGGGAAGGAAGCCTTGGCAATTGTGGCAGCTGTCAAGAAATTCCATGAATACGTATATGGGAGAACATTTATCATTGTCACAGATCACAAACCTCTATTAGGCATTGTGGCAGGGGACAAACCAATGCCCACGATCCTGTCACCAAGAATGCTGAGATGGACTGAATTTCTGGCTGCTTATTCATACAAACTGATCCACAGACTTGGAAAAGACATTGGACACGCAGATGCTTTGAGTCGCTGCCCACTTCCTTTACACATTGAGGACCCTGCTCCTGAGACTCACACCTTTTTTCTAGAAACTGTTACCAAGCTTCCAGTCCATGCTGCTGAGATTGCCAGAGAAACTGCCAAAGACACTTTATTGGCTCCTATTGTAGGCTGGATCAAAAAAGGTTGGCCACTACAAGATCTACCTCAACTTGCACAACCTTTTAAATCCAGACAAACTGAGTTATCTGTATTGAGAGGATGTATTTTGTGGGGTAACAGGGTGGTTATTCCTGCAAAACTACAAAAAGAGGTTTTGGAAATGTTACATGAGGGTCATCCGGGAATTGTCAGAATGAAGGGATTGGCCAGGAGTTATGTATGGTGGCCAGGTATTGACAAAATGGTTGAAAACTGGGTTGCATCTTGTCCCAACTGTCAGTTAGTCAGGCCTGCCCCACCTCTTGCCCCCACACAGGAATGGGAATGTCCTAAGGGCCCATGGTCCAGGATTCACATTGATTTTGCTGGCCCTACCAGAGGGCACACTTTCCTTATTATAGTAGATGCATACTCCAAATGGCTAGAGGTTATCCCTATGGCATCCACCACAGCTGAAGCTGTCATCAAACAGCTTAAGAAACTTTTTGTAACTCATGTGTTACCTGATGTTCTTGTTTCTGACAATGGTCCTCAATTTACATCCAATCTTTTTGAATCATATTTAGCACAGCAGGGTATCAGACATGCCCTGACAGCCCCTGGGCATCCTTCGACTAACGGCCGGGCTGAACGCATGGTACGATTTACCAAGGAAAAACTTCAGCAATTGGGTCCAGGGGACATCACTGAGAAAGTTGAAAAACTACTCAGTGTCCAGCATATCACTCCCAACCCCTCAACTAACTTAACCCACCTGAGTTGTTGATGGGTAGGAAACTCAGATCTCCCCTTGACTGCCTTCATCCCACTTACGCACCCAATGCACCACTAGATTCCACTAGCAAAATTTGCACATTCACTGTGGGTGATTCTGTTTATGCAAAAAACCTTCTGGGTGAACCATTATGGATACCTGCTGAGTTAACCCAAATCACAGGCCCCAGGTCTTACAGCGTACAGAGGATGGTGTCCTCTGGAGCAGGCACATTGATCAGCTTAGATCCAGATTACCTCAGGAACATCACATTGCTCTCTGGTTCCCATACCTACCTCTTCTAGGCGGGAAGGGGAGGATTATGAGGGTAGTCAGCAAGCAAGAATCAATCCCATGTGTAATGAGCTAATACAACAGGAACCATCCCAAAACCTGTCACAGTGCCAACGACCATTTTTACAAATGGAAGATTGCACATCACTACCAGACTTGGGTGCTGACATTGGGTTGGAGATGGATTGGGAGGAGAGACCAGGTTGTAGTAACCAAACAGGTTCTACCATTACTAGAAGTCCAAGTAAGGAGATGTTAACAGACACATTTCATCCCTCACAATGTGAGAACCCTAAAACACCTGAACCACGTAGGTCTCAACGCATACGTAAGAGCCCCACCTATTTAAAAGAATACATTAGATAGATGGGGTTTGAGTATGGACTAAACCTAGTGGGGATGGGTGTTATGTATGCAGAGTTTGAATTGATTGGTTGTTCTTGTAAAGTGTTTGAAATCATTGGTTAAAAGTGGGAAAACCCTGCACTCTGATTGGCTGTCAGCCGAGGCAGCCGGCTATATATAGCTGCCTTGGCTAAGCCAAATCGGGTCCGTTCTGAGCTGAAGTCACAATAAAACATAAGAGCTGAAGCACTCCGTGTCTGCCTCTTCATGCAAACTTAACAGATACCCTACCATTTTGCTTATTTCTTATTCTTTCTGCTCCTCATTTTGTTCTATATTTAGTACATTGTGGAAACTTCAGTAGGTATATATTTTTAATTCTCTTAATTGCTTAATGGTTTATTACTTATGTACACTTTCCCAAATCTTTTATTTTTGTAATGAGAAATATTTTGGAATAAATAAATCCCAGATTCTGATAGGCAGGCTTTTGAAATTTTAATTGCAAAAATGATGTTAAATTGTATGCAATTTCCCCCTTTATTTTATTCTAAACCTCTTTGGAAGACAAAGGGTTCAATCTATACTGGACATATTGTACAGTACGTTAGAAGAACATTCGTTTCCCTGAAATTTCCCTCAAAAATATTCTTATAATAGCATCTAATTGATTAAAACCCCTCACTGACACTTTAAAAAAATTGCTAGCCTCTGTACAGGGGTAGACATTGCTCAGCTGGAAGAGTCAGATCTAACTGAAGGATTAAAGTCGTCCTTAAAATGTTGTGAATCTGACCTGGATCAATTTCTCCTAAATTTATTTTTGCATAAAACAACTAAAAAGGACACTTTTTAAATATTAAACACAACGTGTACTGTGACTCTTGAGTTCAAACAATTTAAGAGGTTATGCTTTGATGTTCTATTTGTGAATTTAGAAGACTTCTGGTTTTCCATTTTGGAGAAACAGAATATTGGGTTAATGATTTAGTAGGTATTTTCTTACTTATGTTAATGGTTTTACTGCACAGGAACTGCATGGTTCTTGTTTTTTATTTTGCATTGTCTTGGTGATGCTGTTGTTCATTTACAAATTATTGTTAACAACTATATGCTGATGTATTCTATTTATTTTTCTCAATTAAATAATCTTTGTGAGTCCTCTCTATTATGCATTTCCATGATCTTTCAGACTAATTTAAAAAATTAGAATGTCTTAATTTCTCTACTTTTTTCTGGTCAAAGGTATGCTTCACCTTAGGAGTTACTTTTATTTTTCAGTTTTGTGACTATTATGTCATTGTGTCTCTTATTTCTGTTTGCATTGCATTTGCATCTTTAATCTAAAGAGTTTGGACAGATATCCTGTCTCCCCAATATTTTTAGTGCAAATTAGTGAAAATTGAGGAACCTGTGACCTCCTAGATCAGTGTTTCTCAAGTTTGGCAACTTGACGTTCTGGGGATTTCAACTCCAAGAATTCTTCAGCCAGCATTGCCAAGGTTCAGAAGCACTGTTATAGATGGTCTCTGAACAATATCTCCTAGCATTTCTTCCTATTGACCCTGCTGATAATAGGAAAGTCATATTGTCAATATCTGGAGGACCATAGGCCTCGTTCTAAATCCTTCAAATTTTGTCATTTAATTCCAAGAGTTGTTTAAATATTATTTTAAGTCTAAGTCCCTCAACTAAAGGACAGATTCTATAAAAGATAGTTGTATTCCAGGATAACACATATTTTTGCTCTCCCATTAAAATGCCACTTTGATGGAAATGCTTAATAAAAAGTAGACAGAACACTGGAACTTTTGTTCTAAGTCTTACATTAACTTTTCAAATTTCTCTCTGTCTGGCTCTCCCTCCCTCTGAGAAATATAACTAGAAGGGCCAACGTTAGTAATTTTTCAGGTTCTTTTTATGTTCAGCTCATATTTTCAGTACAACTCTAACAAATCAGAATTAAATGGGTATTATTATATATTTCCAGTTGTATTTTTTTTTCAGTCTACCTCAGTTTTCTTGGCTGTCCTGTTACAGGGAAGAATAGACCTGTGTTGGGCCTTGGACAATTTGCTATATTTTTCCATGCTGTCAGACTTTCTGGTTATAGCTGCATCAAATTGGGGTTAGATGGTGAACAAAAATATTAGGTTCAAGATAAAAACAATATTTTTTTCTCCCATTTGTTTCAGGTTTTCAAAACAAATGTTTATCATTAAGAATAGACAAATCTGCCAATTTCAATTTTCCTCAGATTTGCATTTTTAAAAGTTTGCATTAAAATGTCCATTATTTGGCTGTATTGTTCTCCAAACTCAGTTCACAATTTCCCTAATGTAGACAGCATTTGGAAACAATTATATATAAAATGATACATTTTATACATTATTTTTCTGAATATATGTATATCAATCCTACCTTAAAAATGATAAATTGCAAGAGAACTGCATTTTTTCAGTATCATCTAAATGTATTAGATTAGGGTTGGAGACAGATAACTTTACATATAAAATTAACTCATTTCTCTCCATCCTTATTTCAAGTTGAAATGTTAGCTATCTTTATTCATTCATTTATTTTAAAATATTTATATTCTAATGTAGTCCTAATGTATTTTCAAAATGGTATATACCACTCAGCATTAGAGTATAAGGCATTGATGATAACAAAAGGTAAACAATGTTCACATTAAAAACATTAGAACAGGAAAACAATCACAGATCAGAACACCAGAAAAATGAAATTCACAAAACTCAGCAAATCCTGAAAAAACCCAAAGTGGTGGCGCTTCATTGAAAATAAGACCAACTTCCCAATATTTAATAATCCTCCCTCCCTCCTTTACAAGCAAAGATGAAGAATCTTTCTACAGAAAAGTAAAGATATGCTAGCCTAAGAAACTGGAAAAAATATTCCAGAAGAAACCACTGACAAAGCATTTCTATATTGTTTGCAATCCATAAAGTCATTAAGAGTTAAGCTTGACATGAAGCAGTTTTTACTCGCACTAAGTATTGAAGACACCCAAGTAAGTGAATACTAAGATTGAGTTAAACCATAATCCTATATAGTCAAAGGAATAAGCAATGACAAGAAAACAACATGGATAATGTTCAGAGATGGTATTCAGCAGGTTCTGACCAGTTCTGGAGAACCGGTAGCAGAAATTTTGAGTAGTTCAGAGAACCAGCAAATACCATCTCTGACTGGAGATTTTACAGTATCCTTCCCCTGCCAAACCCAACAAGCCACGCCCACAGAACCGGTAGTAAAAAAATTTGAATCCCACCACTGACAGTGTCTATATAGGCCAAGGGTCTTCAAACTTGGCAAGTTTAACAAACATTTGTCAGAGGAGAAATTATCCATAAATAGCAATAGCACTTAGTGTCAGGGTTCTGACGGATGGCCTAATTAATTCATGAACCTCGAGCCAAATTTCAAAAGAAATCCAATTCCTGAGCTAACATGACTGGAGGAGGAATTCTGGGAGTTGAAGTCCACAAGTTTTAAAGCTGTCAAGTTTGAAGACCTCTGATATAGACACTGGAAGTTAAACTGTATCTGTTCTAACCTACCCAACCTTGGCATCTTCCAAAAATTCTACTAGTTCTGTCACTGTTGTCTGAGGATGAAGAGAACTCCTTTCTGCTGGTCATGTTGCTTGGAACTCTTCTGCATATAGTGGGAGAGTTCTGTTTCACATACAAATGACACACATACACCCATATGGGCTTTCTTTTAAAGGAAAAAGATGTTTATTCTTTTTATATCAGCTCAGCATAAAGCTATAAAATTCAATCTTGCTCATAATTACATTCCCACTCAGAATTTATTTAGCCTTTTATTTGCTCATAACTTTTACTTCTTCCTCTTCCTCCTTTTTTTATATTCAGTGCCAGATTCCGGGAAAGAGGATGATCGAGTTGATTAGATCATGCCTGTTTAAGCCTGACCCCATCATTATACCTTTACCTAGTTTACAAAAAAAAAACCACACATTTCTCCAGGTTTGTTTATTCCTATGGTAACTCATTGGGTACAGCCTAACCTTGTTTAGTTCAATGTCAGTGGAAACAGTGGCAGTCATGCCCCTCCCAAGAGTAAATCGTAGTGGGATGAAAGTATGTTCTTGTCTGCTATCATGAGAGTAAAGGAGATGTAGCTCAGCATAGGAAGTAATTTGTTTTCTTAGAAACAACTGAAACAGTGGCTGCAAATAAAACACATTCTACTACATTATGACAGCCTTTAACAATATTTTCTCAAATGAGTTGAATGCAGTTCCCATCAACACCAGCTAGGAAAAAACATGCTTCTTTATGAGGTTCCTTCCATCCCACCTTCAAGGCAATATGGTCCAGGTTAATAAAAATATGTTCCATGGTTCAAAATCAACATTTCCCTGTGTTTATATTCCTCTTTCTGGGTTATCTTTCCTAGCTTGGTGCTTCTTATCTTTAGGACTAAAGACTGGTGCGAAATTTGGGATATGTAATCCTAACATATCTTGAAGGCACCAGCTCGGAGACTAAAGAGTTTAACAAACATTTGTCAGAGACTAAATTATCCATAAATAGCAATAGCACTTAGTGTCAGGGTTCCAAAGGATGCCCTAATTAATTCATGAGCCTCGAGCCAAATTTCAAAAGAAATCCAATTATTTATTAGGAGCAACATGTTGACATTTTCCCAAGTGCAGCTGGCTCTTCCCCATGTAATTTACTGCCCACCTATGACCCTGTTTCCCCCTTCCTCCCAGGGTGTGTCATAAATCACATTCTCCAATGGAGCACTTTCACGGGCTGTAGAAAACACGCCTCTCCAGCTGGCTCTAGTAACCTGGGATACAATCTGGAGAAAGGTATGCATGGAACCGAGCTGCTCCATCAGTTCTTCCTCCTCCTGCGTATGGCAACTCGAGAGCAGGTCAGGAATGCTTTACAAGTTGACATTTAGACTAATACATGGCTTCCCAGTGCTTTACAGTGCTCTCTAAGCGGTTTACAGAGTCAGCATATTGCCCCCAACAATCTGGGTCTTCATTTTACTGACCTCAGAAGAATAGAACTCAGAGTCAACCTTGAGTCAGTGAAGATCGAACTCCTGGCTGTGGGCAGAGTTGGTCTGCAATACTGCATTCTAACCACTGCACCAACAAGGCTGTTTGACCCATGCAGGTGAAGCTCGTGGGGTAAAATTTATTTTTATTTATTTATTTGATTTGTCAATCGCTTACATGATAATAGGTATAAGTATAAACATAGTTGTGAATACATGAAATGGATACATATAAGAAAAATAAAGAGAAACAATAGGACAGGGACGGTAGGCACATTGGTGCATTTATGCACGCCCCCTACAGACCTCTTAGGAAAGGGGTGAGGTCAATAGTAGACAGTCTAAGGTTAAAGTTTTTGGGGTTTGGGGAAGAAACCACAGAGTCAGGTAGAGTATTCCAGACATTGACCACTCTGTTGCTGAAGTCGTATTTCCTGCAAACTGTTAAAGCACATGGAACAATAAGGAAATAAAAGAGTATCTCGTGTTCCACAGGACACATTCATGCCTGCAGTGATTTCTCCACTGATTTCAGAAGTGAGGGAAGAGTTCAGAGACTGTATTAGTAGCAACATGCAGACCAACAGAGCTCTTAGAGAGCAAAAGGAGAAACAAGCATGCCGAATGGAAACACTCAAGGTTTGCAGAATGAAAACTCCCCTCCCCCTCTCTCTAAAAACAATCCAGTGAGGACTGGATAAGGACTAGCCTGATAAAATGAAAACCAAAAACCCGAGTTGGTGTGGCTAGAACCAATAGAATTGGAATTTGCAGAGAAGCAATTTCTGATTGACACCAAGAGATAATTTTCAATTGATAAGATTCATTTGACAATGGAATAATGGATTGTTTATTGTCAGGATCTAAACAGGAAATAGACAGGTTTCTAGGGTGAATATTATGGCATCCTTTATATTGCACAGAACCTGGACTAGATGACCTCAACATCTCATTCCAGCTGTCAGTTCTATGGGGCAAACAGCCAGGAAGATGAAGTCACTTTACTCACAAACAAAGCTTTGTTACTTGTGAATCAGAAAATTTCCAAGCTTGAGACATATCGGCTTAGAGGAAGTCTGAGAAAACATCAGACTTGATATATTTTTCCTTTCCTTTGGTGGAGTTTGTGTTCTTTATTAGCAACTCAACTGGTGACATTTCTTTGCATTGGCCATTCAAAGCTAAAGGCTGCCTTTTGTCCGGAGCTTTTGTTAGGGTCTCTCTCTCTTTCTCTTTTTTACAGACTGATCTTAAGCACTTAGCCCTGACTTAGCAAAACTCAGTCCCAGCTTTTTAATCATGCTGCATAAATCTTACAATTTTTTCTGACCTTTGGTGTTGTTGCCTTGGTTTTAGCCACCAGTCCACATGCCTTAAAATTGCTGTTTGAGAAATGCTGAACTAGATAATGTTTAATTACAAGCATGATGACACAAATATTTTAATGTTACCCAGTCATGTCCATCCTTCCCTGTCAGTTGGCAAGCATTTTGCAACTTGATAATTACAGCACAAGATTTTATCTAGTACATCACGGGCAACCATGCATAAAAAACAGGTGGAGCTTTGACCATGGCCATTATTTCAATCATGCCCTGTGGACATCCAGGAGCACATCTATGATCCTTGGATTCTCTTCACCATATCACCTCATCTGAGCTTAGCTCCAGCTTTCGTACTATGTGTAATCAGTCCTTCTTGCTGTCACAATAAAGGTAAGTTAAGGGCTACAGAAACATGATAACTTTGAAGGCAAATGCAAGTTCCCTGGGGTGTGAGGGGAATTGGGACATTAACTTTACTAAAGTAGAAATAGTGCAACTTTCCCCCTAGACCACAGTTGTCAAACTCATGGTGTTATGTTGCCATCGCACAACATTTTGCGATATTTTTTCCCTTCGTGGAGCTGCAGTGTGTGTGGCCTGCACATAATGCATCTGGCCTGTAGGCCTAACCCTAACGCTAACTCCTGCCCTAGACTGAAGGATGGAGGGGAAACATCCAACAGTGTGCTTTCCCACACACTTGCTGTCCAAATGCTGTTCCTGGATTTCCATCCACTTCTTTAGGCATTCTAAAAATTTGTATTTGAAGAAGCAGAAGAAATAATTATGTCACATGCTGGTCTCTGGTCCACTTTTTGTGGACAAAAGAGCAAAGGGTCACATTGTGGCTGGTTTTGTTTGGAGAGAACAGTGAAATTGTTATTAATCTGGGTTTATTAATGCATTTATGTGCCTACCCAACAGCAGCCAACACCATTTTTTATTATTTATGTAGTATGGACAGCTGCCGATTGATTGTCAGTGTGGTTTTGGCAACTTTGCCAGAACATTTTATTTACTCTTGTTGACTGTGAAGAGTTTATGCAATTTATTAATCTTATTCTAATCTTATTAATCAGCCAGTTGCCTTCAGTGAAGAAGACTGCCTTTATGAACCAGGACAATGGACATCAATACATTTTTGTAAACGATGCTTTTGTATACAGGCCCAGTGAAAGAAAAGGTGTTAAAAGCCTATTTTAGTCACACAGAATGAAAAAATAAAATGTGCCCAAAAGAATATAATCACCCTGTAATATGAGCATGCATATATAGATTGACATGTAGATGTGAGTATTTAGCCAAAGGCAACATTTGACGTACTGTGATTTCAGTCTGTTTTGGATGGGTTTTGGATGTAGGATGCTTAAAAAGATCAAGCTAGCAGGTAAAGATTTTTTTTCATATTCATGTTTCCAGAAGGATAACACTTTTTTCCCAGTCAAGAAAATAACATGGGGCTTTACATAAAAAATATTCCATAAATATAAAATACATTTGTTTATCTTCAGGATTTCATCGTATTCTCTGAGGATTTCCTCAAAAACACTTTACAGTGTGGAGCAACAATTGTTCTGACGATAAATCACTAATTCATATCAGAATGATTATTGCTGGCAGAGAGATGCTATAAATCTCTAGTTTGGAAATGCTTTTTATTGTCTTTAAATTTGTAGATATGTCTTGAAGAGAAAATAATCACTTCTGAAGTTTACTGTTTATTTCCAAGTTGCTTACTTGTCCGGATGCATGACCTGGTGAATGAGGATGAGGGATTTGTACTTCAGCATATTTGGAAAAATATCAGGTTGGGAACTCATCCACTAGATTACTGGATTGTTATTATAGATCTAACACAGGATTTTAAAATCCAAAGTAATAGCCTGAATACTTATGAAACAACAATCTTGCGACCATCTGGGAATCCTTTTATGCCAACATGAATTTTAGGAGAAGAATGTGTAAAATAACCACATGCATTGTATTAAATGCTCTTTGTCCCCAAGTACAACTTTGTTAAGGTCTAAAATCTACTATACGTATAAAAGGTTTTTTGGAATTCTAGACGTATACTAAATAACAGTATATATAATGCTCTAGCTAAATAAATAAATAAATAAAAAACCCAGCTCTTTAATTGTTTTTAATAAATAGTCTTTTCACATCTTTGCTTTCTAAGCTCTAGTTTTTATTTTTTTAAATTGTGACCATCTTTTTGTGACTTTTGGCACTATGCTTCTAAATTATTTTTGCTTTTAAAACCAAACTTCCCAAAGGAATACTCCACGATTATGCTAATTAATCATATTCACATCCTTCTCTGTTTGTAATTATTTTTCCTAACCTGTGATATGTTTTTGACCCAAACACCTGCTACTGTGGTTTGGATTAACTTTAAGTATCTGAATAATTATTAATTGCCTGCTTCCATTTCATGTTCCTCTTCATCAATCCTCTCCCTTCTGGGACTATCATGGTTTCCAGAAGGACATCCAAGAGGCTACAGTATACATATAATAGATTGTCTTCTTTGTCCAGGAAGAGGAACTGGTATAGAAGAACAATTTTATTCTTGCAAACATCCCTTTTGTGTGCAGAGATACCTCTACTACTTTCTGAGGAGCAACAGAAATCATGAAAGGAAGAGTAGTGGTGTGGTGAAGATAGTGACAAAATGGGGCTTTACAGAGATCAGTGAGGGGAGGTGTTGGATTTACTGCATTCAAAGTATTGCTGTTCCTTGATCTGGGTAACACGATGAGTCAACAGGTTCCAGGTTTGAGAGATCCTGGTCTTAAGGACCATGTCTCAAATGACAAAGGTCATTGGCTTTGGGGCAGCATTCCAAGCAATACTTTAGCATATAGGTCCATCCATTTTCTTACTTTTCTACAATACTCCTTTGTAAATAGTGCAATGTTTGGGCTTTATAAACTTTTGGCCTAGCTCTTTGATAATCTAAGCATAGAATTTTCACTAATTTACTTTTTATTTTACCTAATTTCTCAGAAAGATATGTATGCATTTCATAAAAATGATTTAAATGTGATTGATTGGTAAATAAAGAATTGGAAGGCCTAATGCTGATATCTACACCTTAATGAGGATTAGATAGTTGGTTGGAAGGGATTTGAGAGGACAATAACAACCCTCAAATGATGATGATCCTGGTATATTCTTAGTAACTGCATGCACAAGGTAATAAGCAGCAAATCATATGAAGGAAGCATGAAAGCTCAAAGGGTCCTCTGACTGAATTATTTAATTTGATGTTGTTTTGATGAAGATTACAATATTTTGCTCATGAGGTTTATGGCAAAGAGAGATTTAGTTTGATTTGGCATGACTCAGTCAGAGCTCTTAATCATTGCTTCTCATATAACTTAGTGCTATTAACTCAAGAATATTTGGGCTTCAGCCAGTTTGGAGTATACAATATGTATTTATTTATCCCATATGATGTTCATGCCAAGCTATTTAGAAAATCGAATTGTGATTTAGAAATGCTTTTTCATTTTTTTTTGTCCTGTCAATTTTTCTCCAGTTCGCTAAAAAAAGGACCAACTATTAAAATAGTTAATGACTTAGCAATAAAGATAATACAGGAAATAAACAGTTGTCTGGTACAGATATCAATCAGGACTTGAAAATATTATAGGTAATTTGGGACCATTATTTCTTTGGTTAGCGAATATTTCAATTTAACCTGTTGCGAAAGTAAGACATTTTGGGATGCTGATATGTTATCTCATGCAAATTAGACCAGCTCATGAAACAGATTGTGGAAAAGAAGGGGTGGGAAAAAAGGCTGTTCCTGTAACCAATTTTTAAAAATACACATGTTTTTAAAATAAACATTTTTAAAAAAATGTTTATTTATTTTATTTTTAATTAATTAATTAAATTTAAATTTATTTATTTTTTTTCTTTTCAAAGTTTTGCTTTTACATTATTATACATATATTTCATTTTATGCCTTGGTAGTTCTTAGAAGAACTTAAATCTTTTAAAAAGCATAGTTTGGCTTTAGCTGTGTAATTATGAATGAACTTTGAATTGTAAACTTTTAAAAGATTAGGTTCAATGCTGAAATAATTTTAATGTTTTTTTTTTAAATCCAGGTTTCTGGGCAACAGTGAATGTTTTTCTGGAATTAAAAAAATTTCCATATAGTTTCCAGTTTTGGATTTTTGTGGTAAGGATTTCCCACTCATTCAAACCAGTTCTGATTCTGCATAGCCTTTTTCACTTCGCCAAAGTTTAAAAAAATACTCATTTAAATTGTTGAGAACAATTTGCAATTTAGTCTGGATGTAAGCATCAAGTTGGGGAAGACAGATTTAGAAATATCAAAAGTTCTAGTCTAAGGACCAGTTTGAAGGACAGCCAGCTGGATTCCTTCTGGGAAGCCCTGCAACAGGACATGAGAGCAGTAGCCCCTCCTCACTGCAAGTACACACATTACAAGGGATTCCCTGAATTTTTAATTCCTGGAAAATTTTGGGTCAAAAAAATATATCCAGAAACCTGGTAGAACAGATCAAGCATCACCCTTATTTAGAATTGTTTTCTATAAATGGTAGTAATTTCAAAGTAATTTTAATTTCATTTCTAAAAAACATCTGAGGTTATTCTTTTGTCATCATCTGGGGTTATTCCTAGTTATTTCACCAGAGTTTATTTTTCAGAAGCTGGCCACATGGTATCCATGTACTTGTGGTGTTTGTGTAATATAAATGAAAGCCAACACTATATGCTTAGTTGTGGATTAAGACAGGGGAGTCCTATTCATTTATAAGAAACAAGGATGGTTGTGTGAGTTCATTAGGAGTAATAAGTCCAGTCTGAAAGCTTGAATGTGCTTTAGTGTCATTTGGTTGGTCCTAATAATGGTACTTTCATACTACTGCGGCCGCGCGGGCTGTGATGGGGGTATCCCGATACTCCCATGTTACACCCCTCCTGCGCGACCTGCATTGGTTGCCGGTTGCCTTCTGGGTTTCCTTCAAGGTGTTAGTTACAACTTATAAAGCCCTTAATGGCTTGGGTGCAGGATACTTGCGGGAACGCCTCCTGCCTGCATCACAGTCCACGCCTGCGCTCCCATAGGAGGGGCCTTCTGGGAATACCATCGGTCAGGCATTGTCGGCTGGCGGTTCCCAGAGCTAGGGCCTTTTCTGTGGGAGCGCCCGCCCTGTGGAACCAGCTTCCTGCGGATCTGCGTTTGGCCCCTGATCTCCGCTCCTTTCGAGACCTGAAGACTTGGCTGTTTCAGCAGGCCGGCCTGGACTGACCATGGGGTGGGTAGTTTTAACAATGTTTGCCTATTGGTAATTTTATTGTTTTCGTTGTTTTGTAATTTGGACTTCTTTTTATTTGTTTTTATTGTATATCTCTTTGTATGTTCGCCGCCCTGAGTCCTTCGGGAGTAGGGCGGCATACAAGTCTAAATAAATAATAATAATAATAATAATTTTTTTCCATACCCAACACAATACATGTATTATCTATACATTATTAAACATATACCCCACTTTTCTTTTAAGAACATATGGTTCTCCCATTCCTATGATCATTAAAACAACTGTGTGAGATGTACGAGGCTAAGAGTGGGTATGGACAATCCAAGCTCTTTGTCTGCAGCCCTCAGAAATCTTTCTGATACTGTAATGATGAATCAAAACAGACAGCAGAATTTCCTATTATTTCTGAGGAGGAAATAGCAATAGCACTAGCACTTATATACCCCTCCATAGTGCTTTACAGCACTCTTTCAGTGGTTTACAAATGTCAGCATATTGCCCACAACAATCTGGGTCCTCATTTTACTGACCTCGGAAGGATGGAAGGTTAAGCCAACTCTGAGCCGGTCAGAATTGAACTCCTGGCTGTGGGCAGAGTTAGCCTGCAATACTGCGTTCTAACCACTGCACCACCATGGAAAATAAACACATAATTAACCTTTTATCATTCAAAAGCAAAGGACCCTCCCCAGTCCCCACCTCTTCAACCTGCCATTCTAAATCCTGACTCATTCAGATGTATAATGTGGCTTCACCCAATTAAAGTCTCTGTCCCCCCTGTCAAAGAGGCTCTGGCCCATTAAATGGTTGGGCCTTTCTAGGGAAAGAGACACTGATTGGGCTAAAACATTCGTACGCCTCTGCCTACTGAGGCTTTTAAAAAAATATACAATTTTTGGTTGAATGAACTTGGTTTAATGGACTTTGGGTTTGATAAACAAAGGCTGTCTATATACTGTTTGGTTCTGCACATATATCAAATTCTGTTTTCAAGTTTACATATGTATAAAATGTTTAAAACACACACACACACACACACACACACATGAAATCCCATTCCCTTTTCATCTTATGCATAAAATATGTAAGCATCAAAACTCATTTAGATTTACTCCTTAATGGATGCTCCGTTGCTCTGTTAGTCCATTAAATCAAGGGTTTACCATATAGACCTTTGGATCTTTTGGTGGCATTTTGGAAGAGATGGGGGAAAAAATGTAGTAAACGGAACACACTATGATTAAAATATTGACTTCGTGGCTGATGTTCTAGGTATGTATTAAACTAAGGTTCCTTCAACTCCAACTAATTTGATGATGTCAAGGACAGACACATATCCTTTACTTGCCATTGTCTTCATTGAAGATTTCCTCCCACAACATGCTAGTCTATTCTGTAGCTCTGGTATTTCCTGGGGGTGTCCAATGAAAGGGCTAATATGGTAATTGTGGAATACAAAGATGCATTTTAGCATGAAATGTTTGCCTTCAGGTGTGGTTGCAGTGACTTGATCTTCCCTTATACCTGTCCCAACAGTCAGCCCATGTATCCGCATACCCGTGAAAATGATATGTGACTTTCAGAGTTCCTTCCTGCTGCAATGAGGATTAAAAAGGTGAAAATAACAACAACAAAACCCAGCCTGTCAGGTTTTTGCATAATGAACATACCTTAGAATATAAAAGTTTCAAAGTCTTCCTGAAACTGCAGATTTATGAATTGCCACAGAAACCCATGGGGGCTGCTTCAGCCTATGCCTACAAAACTTGGTTTTATAGCTATGATTGCCACTACAGAATTCCTTCTTTATGAGTAATTTCCACTGCAATGCTGCACTGTCTGCTCATAGAGGGCAGGACAGAATGCTGGAAGGGAGATTCAGCTAGAGGCCAGAAAGTAGAAGAGTTATTAAATAAAGAAGAAAGAGAAAAGACTTGTGAGGGGAAGATATCAGGGGGTATTTTTTTACATATGAGGAAAGTATATTGGACTAGAATGTAGGAAAGATAACAATAAGGTGACCAACCATCCTCCTTTAGGGAGGACAGTCCTCCTTTTGTAAGTTCTGTCCTCTCTCGAAAAGTGTTCTACTACATGTCCTCCTTTTTGATATTTGAAGACTAATCTGTAAATCTCTATATTTGATTTATGCTGATCCGATTCATTGTGTGTGATGTGACGTATTTGTATTTGACATGACGATTCGTCAAGGCTTGGTACAGTGCGGCGAGACATGATTATGAGACGCATGCGCTCCACACAGGAGAATTGTTTTGAGAGAGTGTGCCATGTGCAAGAGTGCACTGTGTCCATGAGTGCACTGTGTGCAAGAGTGTGCCACACGCAAGAGTGCACCACATACAAGAGTGCACTGTGCGCAAGAGTGCGCCGCACACAAGAGTGCGCCACACACAAGTGGCTTTGTTTTTTTTCTTCAATTTATTTGTGTCCTCCTTTTCATTGTAAAAAAGTTGGTCACCTTAATAACAAGAAAGAGTAAGGGTTTAATATTTATATTTGACACAAATTACAGAAAGAAACTTCTTCTCACCCTTTTCCCTTGCTACCTCAACCAACATTTGTCACTTATACCAGGTCAGATATAGCCTCCTCAAAATGTATTTATTCCATTTATGTTCCATCTTTCTGCCAAGATGCCCAGGCCAGGATATGTGGCAAATACACCCCATCTCTTCAAAAAGGCTCTTATGGTCACTACTCATCATCTGAAGCCATATTCTGTCCAGCTGCATGGCTGTTCTGCTGCCACCTGAGCACCACTGCCATTGACCAAAGGGATATATCAGGCTTTGTGTAGTAAATAAAGAGCCCGTTCCAAAAGTCAGGGGCTATTTTATTTTGTTTTTTTATTTCTCCAAGTTATACAGTTCCCATCTCACAAAACAAGTGTCTCTGGGCAGGGTTCAACAAAGCTAAAACAATTAAATGCTTAATCATTCATATTAAAAACATTAACAACTATAAAAACAACGCTAACAAAGTTTTGGGAAAGGGCTTCAGGAGTTTTTTAAAAAGTGAAATCAATGCTTTAAAAGCATGGATAAGAAATAAAACACTACTTTTGATCCTTAAAACCCTTCTAATGGCTAGATTCAAAACGGGCTTGCTTTGGTTCTTGTCATACTGGGGGATTCTGAGGATTGCTAATAGAGCTATGATATCCCTGGGTCAATTTTGCAAGGCTTCATAGAAACATAAAAAGGTACCAGTTTTCAGGGGTGGGCTGCTGGGGATTCGCAGGGGTTCAGGACATCCACTAGCTAAGATTCTGCCCAGTTTGGAGAACCCCCAAATCCCACTCCTGGCTGTCCCCACCCACCCTGCCCCTCCCCTCCCAGGAGTACCCACATGGCCCATTTTGGATGCAGGTAAGTGCAGGGTGCCCACCATGGCCACGTGCACCCAGCAACGGGGCAGAGAACCCTTTGCTAAAATTTTTGAAGCCCACCCCTGCCAGTATTTTGTTCTCAGAATAGTGAACTTCTCCAATGTGATGTGTGTAAGAAGCCTTTAAGCCAAGCTTAAGCACATAAGTGTCCTTCCCTCATGTTTTTATGATTGATCAGTTGAAAGCATAGTGGTTCTGATCCTGCTGGAGCTAATATATGTTTACTCATCACTGTTTCTCATATCAATACTGAGGTCACTGCTTACCTAATATCAATACATGACATTTTATTGTATCATAATTGCTTCCTTTTCACACTGCAGGTGTCGATCTCTCCTGTGCTCTAAGTATGGTAGCAATTTGATTATCTTTCTATTAAGAAATATGTGCAGGGGAATTGGACCCAAGTACTTTTAAATTCTGTTTTTTTAAAATAGTAATTTCTTATGACATTTTTGTTACATGAGATAATTGGATGAGATTTACAATCATGGTTACTCTTTTTTAGGGTTCAAAAATTAATTTCAGGTATAGGTATATACAGTATCAGTGTGTTTGTGTACGTAAGAAGAGAGTTTTGTAGATTCAGGGGAAATTTCCCTAATTGCTTTTTCTCAATTGGCAACATTTAGGAAACTGCGGACATTCTAAAGATGTCATTTGGTAAGATATTAATTAAATTTCAGATGATAGTTGCAAGGTTTTCAGAAGCAGTCTGTAAATTCAACACTTTCTTTAAAAAAACCAGGAAAGTCCATAAAAATTTGACATTAGACAATATTGATTGGAGAATTGCCAGTGAAGTTTGATTAAAAGAGATGTTGAAGAATCATGTATATTCTTGTTTTCTTTTTCTCTTTGCCATTTTATAAAATGAGAAATGAGAACTAAAAGTAGAAGGGTTTGGGTGCTCTGTTTTGTGGCTGGTATATTTGCTTTCTGTACTGGTCCAATATAATCACATACACAGTTAAAATTGCAATTTAGGTTTAGCTACCTCAATGGGATGCCCTTTACACTGTCTAACAAATCAATATGAAGCAGCTCAGTTTGATTTGAGACTTAGCAAAATGCCCATACATTTGAAGAGTAAAATTTTTATTTTTAAATAAAAATAGCTGACAATAGCTAATAGCTTGAAATAGATTTATATTAGTCTCCCTTTATTTCTTTGTTGGTAAAATAAAAATTTAACACAAAAATAGTTTGTCATGAAAGTGACTGCCTGCGAAGGCTCCTGGATTGGGCTGAAAGGCGAAAGCAGAAGCAGTATGCTCTGTCCCATATTTGGGTAAACCAGGTTGCCCTGATAAAAACACTTATTTCATACATTTAAAAGTATGACAGTCAAACATTGGAACCCCTATTTTCTTAGGTTCCTGGTAGAGACATAGAACCATCCACTCTTAATCTTTCTCCTACTTACTTACAACTACAGTTGCCTTCCAATAGTCTTTTGCTCTACAACTTCCTGCTTCTTTTTTATTTTTCTTATATGTATCCGTTTCATGTATTCAAAACTATATTTATACTTATACCTGTTATCTTATAATCGCTTGACAAAATCAATCAATCAATCAATCAATCAATCAATCAATCATCCCTCTGTGCTCATTGGTTGCATTAAATGAGTAATGTGCTTAGTTACAAGAGCCACCTAGCCAATGTCTTTACACACATTTTTTTAAAATTCATATTTATACCCCGCCATTCTCCAGAGATTCAGGGTGGCTTACAATTTTTTTGGAGCACAACCCAATGCGCTCAGCAATAGCCTTCATTCCATTGTATATGTCTGCTTATTACTAAGCGGCATTTTTACAAAGTCAGCTTATTGCCCCCAACAATCTTGGGTCCTCAATTTACCTACCCGAGAGGATGGAAGGCTGAGTCAACCTTGAGCCTGGTGGGATTCGAGCCTGCACTAATTGCAGGCAGCTGGAACTAAGTGTTAGGTGTTTAACAGCCTGCACCACCAAGGCTCTTAAAATGCCTAGTGACATATTTGAGAAATTGTATCCAAGCACCTTATTCAAGCTACTGTTTCTGCACTAAAATGAATCTGTGATTCACATAAAAGTTCCATATTGAAATACTTCAGAAGTTAGCAGCTTTAAGTTTGCCTTATTTTTCCCTTTTCTTATGTCTCCTCTGGTGAGCAACAGTAAAGTTCTGACAGTTTTTCCTTGATACTTAATTATAATGATACACCAATGATTTATTGGTATATTGTAGAGCCTGATAAATACAATCTGAGGAGGCTGAAATCACAGCTTCATTTTCTGTGATTTGTGAAGAAGAGTTGATGCCAAAGCAAAATAAAGTAAGGGCGCTTCCTTACTAGATTTCAGAACTGTTTTCAAATTTTGCCTCTAATCTGGAGGAGTCCTATAATATATTCTTTAAAAATCAAATTTAAGAATTTATTTGAAGCCTGGATTATATTTCAGATTTTAAATAAGGATTCTCAGTGCATTGCCAACAGGGATCACAGCATTCCCCAGTTTCTGAGTATATCAATAGCTTCCTAATCATCATTAGGACTCATAATCATTATCATATAATCACCAAGTAATTTGAAATGCTTAGGTGTTTGTACACAGGACCTTTCAGTATTTCATTATGAGAATGCATGTGATTTTGGAAGTAAAATCATAAGATACTTGCAAGAGTTTTTTATCTTTCAAGACTTGGGATACATTCAAATTGAAGCTTCGTGAGCAATGTTCCTGGCTTTTGTTTCAAAGAATTACTCATTTCTTCCAATGCAACAGGAATACAATCTGAGACCTAAAGTATACATTTCATTTATCCAATGCTTATCTAAAACCTTTTTCATTTTAATGTAATTCTTTAATTGAAAGTAGTATGTTCTGGTAAATGTTAATTCAAGCAATGTTTTACTTTGCAGATGCTTCCTTTTTTGTATGATAGCATTCATCAACATACACTGCACTCCCTGCCTGTTTGCTCTTACCACCCTCTATTGTTTCCCAGCTGTTCATTTAGACTATAATCTCCTTGGGAACTAAATTCTGTCTATACTGCTTATGTAACACAGGCAATTTGATTGCATATATCAACATGTCATAATACCAGGTTTATCCTAGGTTACTGAGAACAAGTTCACAGTGATAGGATGTTGTCAGACCAGGCTTTTGTTAAACTACTTCAAATAATGGGATTTTATAAGAGGTCCAGAGGATGTCACCCATCATCTTCTGCTTCTTCTGCTTTCTCGCACCACTTCCCAATTATTTTGTTTTCCAGAAACAAAATTCATTCAGGAGGGCAAGGTGGAAGATATTTCTAATTATATACTAGAAATACTGCACCCAGTTTGGTCACCACATTACACAGATGTTCAGACTTAGGAAAAAGTGCAAAGAAGAGCAACTAAGATGATTAAAGGCCTGGAGACCAAAACATGAAGAACGGTTGCAAGATTTGAGTTTGGCTAGTCTAGAGAAAAGAAGGACTAGCCCTCTCTAAACGGTTTACAGAGTCAGCATATTTCCCCCAACAATCTGGGTCCTCATTTTACTGACCTTGGAAAGGATGGAAGGCTGAGTTAACATTGAGCCTGGTGAAATTTGAACTGCCAAATTGTAGGCAACCAGCAGAAATAGCCTGCAGTGCTGCATTTTAACCACTGTGTCAGCACAGCTCAGCTTCAGACATTGTGGGTACTTCATCACTGGAGGTTTTTAAGAAGAGACTGGACAGCCACTTGTCTGAAATGGCATAGGGTCTCCTACTTGAGCAGAGGGCTGGGCTAGAAGACCCTTCCAGGTCCCTTCCAGTTCTATTCCTTGAATATTTCATTTCATCCATCATGCTAAGTTACAGTTTAACTTAATGTGATGTGCAAACAGGGCTTGGTTATGAAATTATGACCTATTTCAACACAGTCATGCTTGTCATTTATTACTGACTGTAACTATAGCTAACCTTGATTTGGAAACAAGGACAGATTATTTGATGAGGTTTCCTAGGTAATACTTGTCCAAGTTTCCAACCAATCTGTATAGTTCCAAGACAAGAATAACATAAAAGCGAGAAAGCAAGATAATTTGGTGAAGACTGTTGAGATCTTGAGCTGGCTCTGTTGCTGATCAAATTTTGTGAGTGTGTGTGTGTGTGTGTATGTTTAAAGTGACTTTGTCATACTTATCTTTTTATGTTACAGAGCCACTTTTTGTGAGATGGACAGTTGTATAAATTTGATAAATAAACTAACAATTATTATCTTGCTCATCTGCAAGATTGACTGTTTATTTCTGGTTCAATCAAAAAACAGTGGATAGTATTGACTGAATCAGGGATATGTATAGTTCTAATAACCAGATTCATTAACCATAGTTTTGAAATCTCTCAGTTCAAGGGTCCCCAACCCCTGGGCGTGGCCCCCTACTGGACCATGATCCTATTCGGAACTGGGCCACACAAGCGGCGGGCTGGTGTACACGCACAGCTCTACTTACGCAAGCAGTGTGGTCCAGTGTGGAAATGCATGCTTGCTGGCCTGCTGCTTGCATGGGCTGGTTCTACTCTCCCTCACAGCTGGGCTGCCAAGCCACAAAAGTTGGGGATTGCTGCCTTAGTTTGAAAGAAAGAGAAATCTGTCCTTAATGGGATAATTGACAAGGGAAATAAATGCTTCCTGACCCTGACATGGCCAAGTAATAGGAAAGGATGAAGCATGCACATGATGAAAAATTGATCTCATGTTGAATGCAAATAAAGCCATGTAGACTACAATGACATATATACACATGCATAAATAAAAATAAACCGAATGCCTGGATTATGGTTTTTGTACTACATTCAATTATTTTACATGGACAATGTCTTCTTCATGTTCACTGAGGTCTTTAAGTCTATGAGGAAAACTGATCTATCAGGATTCTGTCTACTCTGCATGTTTTCTTTTTCTTTCTCACCATTTCATTATTGATAAACATATTGGAATTTTTTTCATTCTTAAAAAAATATTTACCCAAGGACCTTGGTATTTAACTGAGAAGTATATCAATATGTTCATTTCACACTCACAAACGACGCAAGTGTACTGCACCCAGTCCTTGGAGAGAAAATATATTGATTTATGTGCTGCCTTGCCTTTGTTAATCCACACAGTGTTTCTACAAGATACTGTTAAGAATAGGAAATTTAGCAATGGGCTTAGAGTGAAAATGTAGTTTCAAGTTTTACAGAAGCACTTAAAATTGCATTGAAATCTGTCCTACTTTTTTGTCATTTTAAAGCAATACTTCTCTATACTTTAACCAAGATATTATTTGGTTTCTTCTATTCCCTTAAGTTGAATACATGTGAAATATTTTTAAAACTTTCCCATCTGTGAAAGGAATAAAATTTCAGGCACCTACTTTGCCTTATTTTCTTTCTGCTTGGGCCTTTTCCCCAGCAAAGGTTGCTAATAAAGCTGCAACCTTGACAGGTTTGGGGTGTGGAGTTGGGAGGAGAATGGACAAGACTTGTGTTTTGGAGCTAAGCAGTCACCAACAGAGTGTAGCAACCAAGGAATTTTTATTTCAGGAAGAGAGGATGGTCCCAAAGAGAAGAAAGGAAGCATAGTATCCCAGCAAGATGAAACATATATCACTTTTGTCTTTTTTTACAAAATAAAAAATTTCCTCAACCCTTATAAGGAGATATAAAAAACCCCACCTGTCCAGGGTTCAGTGCTTTTGCATCTTTCTTTAGTCTGGGGCGATCTAACTGGGAAAAGTTTAAAAAAAAGACTCTGCTGACAGGAAAATATAACGGAATCTTTTCAGACATTAGTCCTTCGGCATTAAAAACATCTGTTATAGTAGCTTGGGTAGAAAAGAAAAGTCTATTATTATGAATGTATGCCAGAAGAGATAGGATTTGGCTTAAAGAGATTGTTTCATACACTATCCAGCTAATGCAGAGGCCAAGTTGTCATTTCAACAGATTTGGAGTGCTGGCCAAGAGTTACAAAATAAAACAGATAAATAAAACCTTACTATAATTAACTGCAGTGGGCTCTGCATAGACTGAGTGGCTGTGCGTACCGGCATCTCGGGTCCAAGAAATAATCCACCTTTGGTCATGGGGGGAGAGGTGTTGCCCCCCATGGATAGGGTGCCCTCCTGGATGCACAGGTCAATATGGAGGAGCAGGTGGGAGCCATCGCCAGTGGGGCATTTGCCCAGGTTCGCCTGGTGCGCCAATTGAGCCCCTACTTGGACCGAGATTCCCTACGCATGGTCATCCATGCGCTCGTTGCTTCCCATCTTGACTACTGCAATGCTCTCTATTTGGGGCTGCCCTTGCGGACTATACGGAGGCTTCAGCTGGTGCAAAATGCAGCCGTGCGGGTGGTGATGGGAGCGGCCTGATTCTCCCACGTGACACCCCTCCTGCATGGTCTGCATTGGCTGCCGGTTGCCCTCCATGTAAGATTCAAGGTGCTGGTATTAACCTATAAAGCCCTTCATGGCTTGGGTCTGGGGTACCTGCAGGAGCGCCTCCTACCAGCATCGAGGTCCAATCGCCCAGTATGCTCCCACAGGCAGACCCTCCTGGGGGTGCCGTTGGCCAGATAATGTCGGTTGGCAGTCCCCTGGGGGAGGGCCTTC
This sequence comes from Naja naja, assembly GCA_009733165.1. NCBI lineage: Eukaryota > Metazoa > Chordata > Lepidosauria > Squamata > Elapidae > Naja > Naja naja. The sequence continues at coordinate 335,622,131 of CM019148.1, read as the reverse complement.
TCTGTGGGGGCGCCCACCCTATGGAACCAGCTCCCCTGGGGCTGCGGTTGGCTCCTGACTTTCGTTCCTTCCACCGCAATCTAAAGACCTGGCTGTTTTTACAGGCCGGCCTGGATTGAGAGGGATTGGGGTTTTAACGGGGTATTTTAGCATATATTTGGATTAGATTAGATTAATATTTTTATCTATTTTTGTATGTATATCCTTTTGTGAGCTGCCCTGAGTCTCCCCCGGAGATGGGGTGGCATATAAATCCAAATAAATAAATAAATAAATAAATAAATAAATAAATAAATATTGCTAGGGAAACTTGATACCAAGTAATGGTCTTAAAAAGTTGAATTCCCATGGTCTTAAAACACAAAATTGTGAGGATGGACTGTTATTTAATTGGTTAGTTCTGAATTTTTAAAATATTTAGTTAATGGTCCATGATTGCAGAAAATCAGAGAAACGCTGTGTTAGACCATTCTTGTTTTAACTGGGCACAATAACCATTTGCTTCAGCCAGATTGGGGCTGTTTTTATTGCTTTTAATTTGTAATTACTTCACATTTTGTCCTACTAATGTTGATTATGTAAGTGTCTCTTAAACTCTAAGTGCAATTATTGTTTTGATGATATGTTTCTAGTTATTACTGAATATTTTTTTAAAAAGCAGATTGTAATATCAAAAAAGTAGAATACTTACATTGATTTAATAACAATATGCTAAAACCATGTTGTGTGTATGTGTAAAATAAATTAAGCCATGTTCCTGATTTACCAAGGACTAGGGCTAATTGAAAATCTTTTATTTTCTCTAGATAATTCTTACCCTAATTGGAATGAATAATCAACCTAAAACATTGCCCTGATTTTTTTTAATATGTTGTAGACTTCCATGATAGTTTCTCAATATTCACACTCTATAATCTGAATAATTAGTGGGATGGCTATCATGAAGCCACCATGAAACAAAAAAGCTATGAAGAATCCTAGAGAAAACAGGCCAAATCCTGCCATTCTTGTGTTGAAAAAGTGATCCATTTTTTCATTTATTTATAACTGTATACTTTACTTTTACACAAGCTGTTGACATTTAAAAGAAAAGTTAAGAATTTAACAACCTTATGGTAGAGAAATAGCTACATAGCACACAAATATAGGACACAAATCTGAGTCCTCACATTTGTCAACTTTGATACTAGCCAACCACTCTGGCCTAGGTAATGTTACTCTTTAGAACTGTTTAATGTATGAAAATGAACAGGAAACAAGCCTTTTGCAAAACAAATATCCCACTTCAGAGTAAACTACATTCCCAATAGTGTCTTTGAGTCCCACATGGATCCCAATAAAATTATCAGGAAATAAAATGGTCTGTACTTGCAACACATTGCCTTGCTTGCCTTATGGAAGATGGTTGTCTTATGATTGGAGACAGTCAATTTAAGACCCAGTTAATGTAACAGTTAAAGGCTAGGAACCACAAAACCTGAGCACAAAGCCAGATGATTGACTTTGGACTCTCACTCTCATCTCAGCCCTAGAAAGAAGAAAGTAAACCATTTTTGAAAAAAAAAATAGTGCCAAAAAAACTGCAGGAACTTTTCTTGAAAACAAACAAACACACACACACATACACACACACCACACACAAACTATCTGGAACCAATAAGAGTAATAAAGGGAAAGTTGGAGTTAGTTGGTGCCTAAATGGAATTAAATAAATAAAACTACTGGTCAAAAAAGTTTGGGAACCAGTGACAATCCATTATCTGGTGTTTGCACTTCAGATGGGAAATAAGGAACTGCCTGATTTTATAATCCAACTCAACAATGCTTGTATGTTCTTCAAAGCCTGACTTATTGGATAGAGTTTTGATAGGGAAAGAAAATAGTTTAACCTTCCATATAGCAAACAAACAATATAGCACATCTTTTTCTGGGCCAGGGTGAAAGAAAACCCATCCTGAAAAAGTTTAATGGGAGGGAAGCATAAATAAATTGGACTTACCTGTCCTTTGAATTAGAATTAAACCAAATTAATTAAATACAGTAAAATATATCATGTATTATTGTTGTTACTGTTTATTTATTATCATTGCTAGGTTTTCTAGCTTCTGTCACTGGGAAAAAATCACTGGGAAAAATATTATGAAGTATAGATTGGAAAATATCTGCTGTCTTTACAAAAGAGTGAGAAAACATGTGAGTGAAGGGCCTTGGTGGTGCAGGCTGCTAAATGCCTAGCTCTTAAGTTCCAGCTGCCTGCAATTATTGCAGGCTCAAATCCCACCAGGCTCAAGGTTGACTCAGCCTTCCATTCTCTCGGGGTAGGTAGATTGAGGACCCATGATTGTTGGGGGCAATAAGCTGACTTTGTAAAAATGCTGCTTAGTAATAAGCAGGCATATATAATGGAATGAAGGCTATTGCTGAGCACATTGGGTTGTATCCCAAAAATTGTAAGCCGCCCTGAGTCTTCGGAGAAGGGCGGCATATAAAATGTAATTTAAAAAAAAAACATGCATGCATAAATATATATAAATACTATTTTTCAGATCTTCATGGAAATATAAATTATTTTCCATTGTTAAATATAAAAATGCACCAATTATTTTATAACAATACTGTGGTGAGTAGGTTTTTTAAAAAATTAGAATAAAAATTATTACAAATTAAGAAATATTTCATTAATTCCATCCATTTAATTCATGAGTGGAATTAAAATTTACTGAAAGAACTAATTAAGCATAGTAATATAATGTCCCAAATAGGAAATCTAAAACTGAAGAAGTTATCATTTCATAGGATTGTATTTGTTGAATTATTTCTTTTTGTATATAATTTGTATGTAAAAATTTACACAAGAAGATTAAAAACTGGTATCAACTAATATAAAGTATGTAAGAAAAAAAGAAAAAGAAAAAACAAAGCGAAAATGAAAAGGGCAAAAAGAAAAAAAAACCCTGAAAATAGAAAAGAAAAAAAGACATATAGAAGTGCTTCATATTCTTCATAGCAGTTATAAGCAGGGGTGAGATTCTACCAGTTCAGACCGGTTCTATAGAACTGGTTGTTACGATTCTGTGCAGTTCAGAGAACCGGCAAATGGCTGGCTGGCCCCTCCCCTCCCCACCCTCCCCACCCAGGGGGCTTCCCTGAGTCAGGGGTGGAATTCAGGGTGTCGGGGGGGAGGAGAAGTGGCCTGAGAGCAGAGCTGAACCTTCCTTAGGATTGAAGCTTCTATTTTTCAGTGCAGACTCAGGCAGCAGATTGCAGGAAGGTAGATCTGGGAGTGAATCTGTGATTCTGCAAGCAACTCAATCTGCCTGCTTTGCCTGATTTTGGGTAAAAGTTGCTCTTTTTTAAAATAAAAAATTGAATATTTACATAAATATTTACAAAATATTTACATACAAGTCACGCCCAGCCAGTTACATGACCACCAAGCCATACCCACAAATTAGACCATGCCAACAGAACCAGTTGTTAAGAAATTTGAATCCCACCCCTGGTTATAAGTACAAACGTGTCAACATCTCTCCTCTAAACCTACATCATATTACTCTTTTTTCTACAATCTATTCTGTCTAATTATCAAACCATAAATGACATGTTCATTTTTTACATTTTTACACAAGAAGCTCCCCCCCAAATATTCCAGTCACTAGTAAATGTAGATATCTTTTTTCTACTAAAAGAAAGCAATTTCAGAAAAATTGTCAACTTTACAACAATTCCTCCATAGTGAATAGTGTCAAATCCTTCAATCTCTGCACATAAAGTAATCTCACTGTGATAATCATATTATTTAAATAATCTTCCATAACTTTTTTTGTTATTCTTTATTCATTAATCCTAAAAGGGAAAGTTGTTATTTCAATTGAATAATTGAATTTAATCTTCAATTAAAGATTCAATTGCTTTTTAAAAATCCTATGTATCAAAGGATGTATTTTATCCAATTTTTAAAGCTTTTTTACTTGTCCTCCAAGCATCATAAAATGTCCATGTTGTTCACATTTCCAATATATAGTATTTTTCAAGCATTTTTATACATTCTGGATAATTTATCTAATGTCATATACCAACAGCGGATTATTTTATAAAAATTCTTTTTGAGATTCTAACACAATGAAAACTTCATGCTTTTTCACTATGTATTTCCAATGACTCAACTCTATATTATAATCAAAAGCAAGTTTTAGCCCATTTTATCACAAATTCTTTAACCCATTCTTCCTCTGTTTCAAAGCTCAACACAATTTTGTATGTTTTAGCAGTTACATATTCATCAATGATACATAACTATATTTTAAATTCTTATTTTGCTCCATACCTTTTTATCTTTTTATTCATTTAAAATTTTTAAACTGGAAAACCATAAACTGCACCCTTCTGCTATTAATTGCTCTTTTGATTTTATTTTAAATTCTCCTTGATAGTTTTGCAATAAATCCTAGTATATCAACCATTTATTTTTGTCTGCCAATTCTCTTCTGTAAAATGCTTCTTGAGCTGATATCTGCAAAAGTGTTTTGGGGCACCATCTGGTTTTATTCCATATTCTCAATATGATTCATCTAATAAAATAATTTTAAAGTCCATATTAATTTTAAGATTATCATAAATATCCATGTCAATCAAACCTCACATTATGATCTTGTTTCTTGTTTCTCAGCAATATCCACTCTTTCATCCAGATCCAGCAACACACACCAAAATACAATTTCAAGTCTGGTAAACACAATATAGCACAAGCTAGAAGTATTATTCTTACCATTGTATGTTATTTTCCAGATATGAAATAGCAAATACCTCCTTCCCCCCAGCTAAATTTCTGTAGCAATATAAAGAAGATCCAGCTACATATCTTGTAACACTTTATATTTAACTTGTGGTTTGTTTCCTTGACATATAAATTTAAATATGTCTTTTTGCCATTGCTTAATTGGTTGAATGGTTTCTGCATGGATTGTAGATGTTATTATATTTCTGCTCTGCCCCTTCTTTTTACCATTGGACCCATACTTCTTTCTCTAACAGGTCTGCAAAATGTGCTAGATTTAGAGAAGCAACTGTCCGGGTGAGCTTCATTCTGTTTCACTTTCATTTTTAATAAAGTGATGTTTCTGCATCTTAAAAAATAACCAGTTTGTTCTTTCACAAGTTTTTGTGGATAGAAATTTAGCTTTGGTGAGGGTATTTGTAATTTTCATATCTGGAAAATTACATACAGTAGGAACAATGATACTTTTAGCTTGTGCAATAATTTTAAAGAGTACTGTTACCAATTAGTTAAGAAGCAAAAGGTGAAGTACCACCAAATCTTCCATTACCCCCAAAGTTCTAGCTAGCAGGATAGGAGTTATGAATGCATAATTTGGCTACTTATTTTTTAAAGTCTTCCTTTACTGAAGACAAATGGGGAAAATTGGCTAGCTCAGCTCAAACTAATGGAAACCCCTGCTCTTTGGGATAAGGGTGGTTGGGATATGGAGAATGGTGGAACTGGGAAAGTGATGATTTGGTGATAATGTATAAGTTTTGGATATCCAAAGTCCCAGGTTTGATTTGTGATCTCCTCTTGGGCGATTCTTGTATAGAACTATCGTCAATTAGTGTAGACCACACTTAGTTAGATAGGATAGGATAGGATAGGGTGGGATGGAATAGGATAGGATAGAATAGGACAGGATAGGACAAGACAGGATAGGATAGGATAGAATAACAGAGTTGGAAGGGACCTTGGAGGTCTTCTAGTCCAACCTCCTGCTTAGGCAGGAAATGCTACACCATTTCAGACAAATGGTTGTTCAATTTCATCGTAAAAACTTCCAGTGTTGGAGCATTTACAACTTTTGGAGGCAAGTTGTTCCACTGATTAATTGTTTTGTCAGGAAATTTCTTCTTAATTCTAGGTTGCTTTCCTCCTTGACTAACAGATAACATATAATCAGAGTTGGAAGGGGTCTTGTAGGTCATCTAGTCCAACCCGCCGCCCAAGCGGGAGACCCTACACCATTTCTGACAAATGGCAGTCCAATCTCTTCTTAAAAGTCTCAAGTGATGGCGCTCCCACAACTTCCAAAGGCAAGCTGTTCCATGGGTTGATTGTTCTCACTGTCAGAAAGTTTCTCCTTATTTCCAGGTTAAATTTCTCCTTGTTCAGTTTCCATCCATTATTCCTTGTCTGGCCTACAGGCACTTTAGAAAATAGCTTGACCCCTTCCTCCCTGTGGCAGCCCCTCAAATATTGGAAGACCGCTATCATGTCTCCCCTGGTCCTTCTCTTTACTAGACTAGCCAAGCCCAGTTCCTGCAACCATTCATTGTATGTTTTAGCCTCCAGTGCCCTAATCATCCTGGTTGCTCTTCTCTGTACTTTTTCTAGAGTCTCAACATCTTTTTTATAATGTGGTGAACAAAACTGGATGCATTACTCTAGGTGTGGTCTTACTAAGGCTTTATAGAGTGGTATTAGTACTTGATCTTGATTGTATCCCTCTGTTAATGCAACTTAGGATTGCATTAGCTTTTTTGGCTGCCGCTGCACACTGCTGGCTCATATTTAGCTGGTTGTCCACTAAGACTCCAAGATCCCTCTCACAGTTACTTACTGCTATTGAGCCTGGTATTGAGACTAGATTCTATCCATGGAGAATAGCTTGACTCCGTCTTCTATGTGGCAGCCCTTGAGATATTAGAACACTGCTAACATTGCTAACACTGCTAACACTGCTAAGGGCCTTGGTGGCTCAGGCTGTTAATTGCCTGCACTTAAGTTCCAGCTGCCTACAACTGCTGTAGGCTCAAATCCCACCAGGCTCCAGGTTGACTCAGCCTTCCATCCTCTTGGGGTAGGTAAATTGAGGACCCAAGATTGTTGGGGGCAATTAGCTGACTTTGTAAAAATGCCGCTTAGTAATAAGCAGGCATATACAATGGAATGAAGGCTATTGCTGAGCACACTGGGTTGTATCCCAAAAATTGTAAGCCACCCTGAGTCTTCGGAGAAGGGCGGCATATAAATGTAATTAAAAAAAACATGTCACCTCTACTTCTTTTCATTAAACTAGACATATCTAATTCAAGCAACTGTTCTTTATATGTTTTAGCCTCCAGTCCCCTAATCATCTTTGTTGCTCTTCTCTGCACTCTTTCTAAAGTCTCAACATCTTTTTTACACCGTGAATGTATGCAAAGCAATGACAACACAACTTCTGGTGTTTCTACAGCAGGACTTTGTTCTGTTTTGTCCTTGCATCCGAAGTGCATAATTGATTACTGTTAGTGCAACACTTTTCCTTGGTGAAGGTTACCTATTCTGAAAGAGTCACTGACCTGGAGCTGTCTTCTTCTAATCAGTTGGGGGAAGCATGATTTTGCCTTGTATTTAAACAGGATGCGTTAATGATTCAACAGTCACCAATGTGGAATTGATACAACAACTGCCTTTTGGTAGGGCCTGCCCATTGCAGTATTGCTTCCTTCCAGTAAGGAAGCTTGTTTGTTTGTAAATGATTTATTTTTAGACAGAAACCAGAATGGGAAGGTTTGACTCCCTCTATGAGGCATAATTTAGTACCGTAAAGTATTTAGCACAAAGAGATCCAATATCTACTGTGTATGTAGACTTGAAAAGTCTCCTCTCTGAAATAAAATGAAGTGAAGTGAGGCAAGGTAAGGGAAGGCAAGTCAAGGTAAGGTATGAAAGGCAGAATCTCTATGGGGATTCTCAATCATCCAGGACATAGTTGCTCAAAGGAGCTTTTCAAAAGGCAACTGGATTTTCTTGTTTTTTTTTCTTTGAAAATGTTTCTCTTCTCATCCAAGAGGCAGGGGGTTGGACTAGATGACCTACAAGGTCCCTTCAACTCTGATTATCTGTTAAGCTGTTAAGCTTCTTCAGTTCTTCAGTTCTGAATAAGCTTCTTGGATGAGAAGTGAAACATTTTCAAAGGAAAAAACTCCAAGAAATTCCAGTTGCCTTTTGAAAAGTATCTTTGGGTGTGAGACACAGTTTGATATAGTGGCTAAGGCACCAGCCTAGAAACCAGAACTCTGAATTTATTTATTTATTTTATTTTATTTTATTTTATTTTATTTTATTTTATTTTATTGTCAATTGCTTACAAGATAATAGGCATAAGTATAAACATGAGTAAGAATACAGGAAATAGGTACGAATAAATGGGGACAATAGGACAGGGACGATAGGCACAATTGTGCACTTATGCACGCCCCTTACAGACCTCTTAGGAATGGGGTGAGGTCAATAGTGGATAGTTTGAGGTTAAAGGAGTGGGGTTAGAGGATATAACAACAGAGTCAGGTAGTGCATTCCAGGCATTGACCACTCTGTTGCTGAAGTCGTACTTTCTGCAATCAAGTTTGGAACAGTTTACATTGAGTTTGTGTCTGTTGTGTGCTCTTGTATTGCTGTGGTTGAAGCTGAAGTAGTCATTGACTGGTAGGACATTGTAGCAGATAATTTTGTGTGCTACGCTTAAGTCCAATTGTAGGTGGCGTAGTTCAAGGTTGCCCAAACCCAAAATCTTAAGCTTGGTGATATAGGGTATTCTGTTGCAAGCAGAGGAGAGTAGTACTCTTCTTGTGAAATACTTCTGGATTCACTCAATTGTATTAATGTCTGATATACAGTGCGGACTCCAGACTGACGAGTATTGTTCTAGCAAAAGTTTTGTATGCTCTAGATAGCAATTCGATATTTCCAGAGGAGAAGCTTCGTAAGATTAGATTTATTCTTAATGCCTTTTTGGCAATGTTGTTACAGTGAGCTCTGGCGCTTAGGTCATTTGATATGAGTACTCCAAGGTCCTTGACAGAGTGAGCATCGTCAACGGGGTCATATCCGCCTAGTTTGTATTTGGTGTACTGATTTTTTTTTACCAATGTGTAGGACAGAGCATTTGTTGGTCAAGATTTGGAGTTGCCAATTGTTTGACCATTCAGACACATAATCAAGGTCACTTTGAAGTACAGTAGCATTGTCGGTGGTGTTGAATAGTTTTATGTCATCCGCGAAGAGGACGCAGTTGCTTATAAGGTGATCGCAAAGGTCATTTATATAGAGTATAAAGAGTGTGGGTCCTAGAACGCTGCCTTGGGAGACACCACTGTTAACTGGAGCAGTGTTTGATATAGCGCTCCCTATTTTTACTACTTGTTGCCTGTTTGACAGGAATGCAGTAATCCACTTATGAAGGGATTTGGAAATGCCGTAAGAGTTTAGTTTTAACAGTAGTTTATCATATACCACTCAATCAAAGGTTTTGCAGAAGTCTATGTAAATAGACCATGTACCCTGGTCAAGTAGAGTAGTCCATATGTTTTTGCAGTGTAGGAGTTGAAGATTGCAGGACAATTTTTTCCTGAAACCAAATTGTTTTTTTGGAGAGTAGGTTGTTTGACTCTAAGTGGAGGGGATTCCATGACTTTGCATGTGACACAACACAGTGAGATTGTATTTTTCAACCAGGCTGGGGTCACCTTTTTTGAAGATAGGGATGACCGTAGCCAAGGACCATAGGTTCAGTAAGGAGCTGGTTCTGAATGATACCTCATATATAATGCTTAGGGGTTCTGCTATGGCAGAGGAGAGATTTTTTAAGAAGTATGCACATAATCCATTGGGGCCAATAGATAGGATGGTTTTAGGTTATGTAGTGCCTTTTCTATGTTATCTTCTGTAAAGTCAATATGTAGTAGATCATTACAGTTAGTTGTGGTATGACTAGGAAATGTGGTATTGCTGTTTACAAAGACTGAACTGAAGAATGTGTTGAAGAAGTTGGGCTTCATTGTTGCAGTCCTTCCCATTTGGTCTTTTTAGGTGGTGGGATGGTTCTTGATTCTTTAAGTTTGGTGCTTACAAAATTGTAGAAGGCACAGGTGAATTTTGTATGTAGGAGGTTTTCCTCTTGCTTGCAGTGGTAATTTATGCATTCTGACTTTATCTGTTGGCATAACGTGTTGTATTGGCATAAGGTGTTGTATTGTAATTGTAGTTCCATCTTAGGCACAAAGCCAGTTGGGGGACCTTGGGTACTCTCTCTTAGTTGTAAAAAGAGGGCAATGGGAAACCACTTCTGAAATTCTGCCAAGAAAGTTGCAGGAATCAGCCCAGGCAATCACAGCTCAGACATGGAGACTTAATCAAGGTTCTTAGTTCAAGGTCTTTGTTCACCAGCTGATCTGACAAGTATTTTCTCTGAGCCTTCCACAAGGCTGAATCCAACCCAGGGGTGGGATTCTACCGGTTCTGTCCACTTCTGTAGAACCGGTTGAAGAGCAGCAAACAGAGAGCATACATAGAACTGGTTCTATGTTTGCTGCTGTTTTGGTCCACCCGCCCACCCAGGCTCTTACCTGACCTTTATTTCCTGCATTTTCAACTGCAGCTGCTTTGCGTGACACAGCTGCGGTTGAAAAAGCAGGAAAAAAGAGCTTTTCCAACTGCTGCGCATTTGCACGCTGCAGTGCTCAGCTGTCCGGGCAGCTCAGCAGGTCGTAAATTGCACTCCTGAGACTTGTGCGACTCATGCATGTGCACGCATGCGCATGCGACGCAGAGCGACAGAACTGGTAGTTATACTGGTCGGATCCCATCCCTGACCCAACCCTTGTTCTCATAGCAATGTATTGTTGTGATCCTGGGCAAAGGAATATTTTGAGGCACTGATAAGGATCAATCAATCAAATACTTATTCAGTCATCAGCATTACTGATTAGGATGTAAACTAGAAGTTGAGAGTATTTTTCTATTTTATATAATTTTTGAGAGGTAACTGTGAAAGAAAAAAATCACAGAATTCTTAGCCAGCAAGGACGTTGCTGAGAATAAGAGAGGTAAGGATTCATGTATCTGAAGGGTATTTGTGTTAGAAAAAGCTGCTTTAAAATTATTTTCAAAACATCAGACAGTTTTGTTTTTCATAAAATGGTAAAATGGCCATGGACTTCCAATTCAGTATTCAACTATGCCTCTCTAGACAATAAATAGCCCCTTCCACAGATTCAAGAATGTTTTTTTTCTGTCCTTCTATTCTTCTAACTTTCTTTCCTTCTTGTTGACTCTAATAACTTTTCATAAAAATGTTATATTAGTTCTATCGGCTAGACACATCTTGTTTTTGGAATAGTGCCAGAGCTGCAGTAAGAAACAATATCTTCCAGTATAATATTTAAAGTATAATAGTCATTTATGTTCCCAAAGAATTTAATCTGCAGATGTGTTTAGAGAAGCAATACTAACAGATAATGGAATACAGATAAATATATACAGATAAATAAATCTTTAGAGTGGAGGAAATTGAATATTTCATCTTAATCAAAAGTGTTAAGCACTCCAACGAAAAATAAAGAAGTAAATTCTTGTTTAGTAACTTTTCCTTCTCTCCTTTCCCTCACTCACTTTTGAAAAGCATATATATGTCTTTATCTTTCAGAATGTAAATCACTGAACCGGTAGTTACACCAGTCATATCCCACCCCTGGTTGACCCCCTCTTCTTTGTGGTAACTCCTCAGATATTGAAACACTGCTATCATGTCACCCCTAGTCCTTCTTTGCATTAAACTAGACATAACAATTCCTGCAACCATTTTTCATATGATTTAACCTCCAGTCCCCCAATCATTTTTGTAGTTCTTCTCTGCACTTTTTATAGGATCTAAACATCTTTTTAATATTATGATGACCAAAAGTGGATGCAACATTCCGACTTTGGTCTTACCAAGGCATTATACAGCAGCACTGCACTTCACATATTCTTGATTATATTTCTGTATTAATGTAACCTAGAACTGTGCTGACTTTTTGGGGGGCTGCAGCACACTGCTGACTCATATTTAAGTGATCGTCCACTAGGATCCCCAAATCTCTCTTGAAGTTATTATTATTAAGCCAAGTATCACCTGACAAAGGAAAAAAAGAATGCAGTTCTGAGAACGGCTATGGGACAATCGAGGGGTGGGATTCTATCGGTTCTATCTGGCTCTGTAGAACTGGTAGCTCTGAAGAGCAGCAGACATAGAACCGGTTCTATGTCTGCTGCTGTTTTGGCCCTCCCGCCCACCCGGGTTCTTACCTGACCTTTATTTCCTGCTTTTTCAACCTCAGCTGCTTTGCGCACCACAGCTACGGTTGAAAAAACAGGGAAAAAGTGCTTTTTCAAATGCTGCGCACCCATGTGCAGCGCTGCTCAGCTATCCAGGTAGCAAGCTGACGATGTTTCGCATGCGTGTGCAAAATGTAAATCACTGAACCGGTAATTACACCTGTTGGATCCCACCCCTGGGACAACCCAAACAAATCTTATAATAATGCAGCCTGGATGAAGGAGTGGAAAAGGAAAAAAGAAATTGAAAGGAAATACCTTGAAATGGCAGCAGTAAAGGTGGAGAAAAGGGCAAGGAAGATCAAGAATTGGTCAGCACCAAGCAAAGATGAACTGCATAGTTTTTGGTTGAAACATCTGACTGAACTCCAGCCATTCATTACCAAGCAATTTAGTAAAATATGCAAAGAGGTGAAATTGAATTTGTACTAACATCTTATAAAACTTATCTGATAATGAAAGATCCAAAAAGGTGCAGCACCAGGAAACTATATATATATATATATATATATATATATATATATATATATATATATATATTTATTTATTCGACTTATATGCCGCTCTCCAAAAAGGACTGGGCTCACAGCTAAAAATACGATAAATAAATTAATTAAAAGTATATTAAACAAGTTAAGCCGAATTGAAAATTAAAACCCATAGTTAAAATAGGACCAACCCCAGAGAATCAGCACAGCCCAGATTGTAAAAAGAGCCAAGTCTTCAAATCGTGGCAGAATGTGAAGATCGGGGCCAGGCGGAGCTCCAGTGGAAGAAGATTCCACAGAGTGGGAGCCGCCACAGAGTAGGCCCTCCCCGGGTCACCGCGACATTGAGTCACAGATGGCACCCGAGGAGACCCCGTCTGTGAGCCCGTACAGGGCGGTTAGTATTTGATGTTGGGAGGAGCCATTCTCATAAATAACCTGGACCCATGCCATGCTGGACTTTGAATGTTAATACCAGAACCTTGAATCTTACCCAGAGGGCAACCGGAAGCCAATGCAGGTCGCGCAGGAGGGGTGTAACATGGGAGTATCGGGAAGCTCCCATCACTACCTCATGGCGCATTCTGCACCAGTTGAAGCCTCTGAGTGGTACGCAAGGGCAGTCCTAGGTAGAGAGCGTTACAGTAGTCGAGTCGGGAAATAACAAGCGCCTGAGTGACTGTGCGCAGGGCATCTCGGTCCAGGAATGGGCGTAGCTAGCGAACTAGCCGGATCTGGGCAAAGGCCCCCCTGGCCACGGCCCCCACCTGCTCCTCCAATTTCAGCCGTGAGTCCAGGAGGACCCCCAGATTCCATGCCCTGTCCACGGGGGGCAACATCTCCTCCCCCATGATCAAAGATGGAACATCCAAACTGGACCGAGATGTTGGTATGCACAGCCACTCTGCCTTGGCTGGATTGAGTCGAAGCATGTTCCTGTCCATCCAGATCCGTACCGCCTCCAGACAACGGGACATCATGGAGAGACCATCACTGATGTGGCCTGGGGTTGAGATGTATAACTGCGTATCATCAGCATACTGATACTCACCCCAATAGGCCAATTACCTGCATACTAACAACTTTCAAAATGGTAACTGGTGTTGTAATTGATGCAGTACAACAGCATCTAGTTGAAAATAAGTTGTTTGCACCTGAGCAAAAAGGTACGTGTCCAAACAGCAGAGGGACAAAAGATCAGCTCCTAATTGATAAAATGATTTTGGAAAACTGCAAGAAAGGAAGACCAATTTGAATGTAGCTTGGATTGATTACATAAAGGTGTTCAACTCACTGCCACATGATGAGCTAATCAAGTATTTAGAAATAAGAGAAGTCAACAGAAACATCAGAAGCTTTATGCAAAGATCAATGGCAAAATGGAAGACACAGTTGCTAGTCAAACCTGATAGACTGGGAGAGGTTAATATCAAGAGAGGAATTTTTCACAGGAGACTCACAATTGCTATTAATTGGTCATTTCAGTGATTCATCCATCAGCAATTCCTGAATAAGTCGAGACATGGCTATCAAACATCAAAAACATCTATCAGACTACCCCATCTCCTTTACACAGATGATCTGCAGCTGTATGAAAAAACACCATCGGAAATAGAATAGTTGCTCAATCCTGTCTGAATATAGAGCCAAGGTATTGCAATGGAGTTTGGACTGGACAAATGTGCCATGTTTGCCTCAACAGGGGAAAAATAATAAAACCGAAGGAATCAAGATGTTCTATGGAAATAATATCAATTGTCTGGATGAAGGAGCTCACTATAAATACCTGGGCATCCTTCAAGATGACAACGTCAAGTACACTGAAGTCAGGAAGAAGGTTAGAAGTGAGTACATCAAGTAAGTGAAGCTCTTAAAGTCCAAACTGAGTAGAGGAAATACCATCAAGGAAATTAACACTTGGGCAATTCCGGTCATTAGATACATAGCAGGAACAGCGGACTGGATTCAAACTGAATTAAAACCTTTAAATAGGAAGAACAGAAAAATCATGACGATGAACCTTCATCATGCAGTAATGTTGACAGATTCTGCTTACCAAGGAAAATTGGTGGGTGTAGAATGTTTCAAGTACACATACAGTTGAAGAAGAAAAAAGATTAGAAGAGTATCTGAAGGATAGTGAAGAAGATCCACTGGAGCTAGTATATCATGAAGGCTTATTGAATACCCCAGAAACCAAACTGGCTTACACAGTGGTGGGATTCAATTTTTTTTACTATCGGTTTTGTGGGCGTGGCTTGATGGGCATGGCAGGCTACTGTAAAATCTCCATTCTCACCCCACTCCAGAGGAAGGATACTGCAAAATCCCCATTCTCTCCCCACCCCACTAACCTGCTTTCCACCTCTGTTCTCCTGTGCAGGGCAACAAAAGAAGACCCAGCTGATCAGCTGGGACTCAGGAGACAGAGAATAGATGGGGACGGGACAAGTCAGCGGTGGTATTTGCCGGTTCTTCCAACTACTCAAAATTTCCACTACTGGTTCTCCAGAACTGGTCAGAACCTGCTGAATATGACCTCTGGGCTTACAGGAAAGAATAGAAAGGAGACATGGCAAAGCAAACTACTACACAGCCAGTAAATTAAAAAAAACTCCCTGACAGAGCAGATAACATGAAGACATGGAAATGGCTAAAAGCAGAAAAATTGAAGAAAAAGACCAATGGGCAAATTTGGGCTGGACAAGACCAAGCCTTAAGAACAAATGCATATAAAGCTGGAATTGAAAAGGCAAACAGCAAATTTCATCTCTGCAAAGAAGCTGAAGAAACAGTGGATCATCCAATTAGCTGTTGCAAGAAAACTGCATAGACTGCAAATAATGGCAAACAAAATCACCATCAATCAATTGCAAAAGGCAATTGATATCTTTAACACCACTAAACAACAAGATTTGTCTATCCCAGGTCCTTGTGAAGATTATAAAAATGCAAAATCCAATGTAAATCTTTGGCTGACTGCGCGACCAACAATAACACACCAAGAAAATCTGCAAAAGCACTTAAAAATAATAGAAATGGAGAGGACTAGCACATGTATTGTGAGAATCTCACAGAGACACTCGCTGAGATGAGCGGCTAGATAAATCAAGTATATAAAAACATAAATAAATAAAAATACCTTTAACTTTTGTAGATGTTTGGAAAGGATCTATGGGAAGTTAAAAGTAGCAAATCCAGTTAGAACTATTGGTAGATTGTATAAATAACAATACACAACAACAACAACAACAACAATATAAACAAATGAAAACACTAATTTAAAATGATTAAGGTACTTCACAACTCCTTGACCGAATGAAACAAAGTCATTGCTATCAGCTCCTGTAGCATCCTGGACCCAGTGCCCAAGAGAAAGGCCAGATCATCAAAATCTTCTGGAAAACCAGCAGGATTAGGACCATCTAAGTCTCAGGGGGGAGGCTGTTGAACAAGACAGGCTTCATAGCAGAAATGGCACACATCCTGGGTCCTATTAGATGACATTGTTTCAATAAACACATAAGAAATGAAGGTCACAACCTGGCACCTCCTTGGTGTGTTAGGCTGCAACAGTCCTTCCAGACTGATATGGGTGCCCATGACCCCAAAGCACCAGGCTGAAAAGACTTTAAGATTCAAATTATAGTCTTACTTATTAGGAAGTAAGCTCTGTTGACCTGCATGGCATTTTATTTCTGAGTAAATGTATTCAATCTTAGTCTGTAAATCTTTCAGTACTCTCACCACCAAACAAATGTTAGCAATGGTGGACAATATTTGGAAAATGTCACTGATGTGGAAAAGGGGCCAACAGAAGCAAGCAGGAAGGAAGTCAGGGCAGGGGTGGGATTCAAATTTCTTAACAACCGGTTCTGTGGGTGTGGCCTAATTTGTGGGTGTGGCTTGGTGGACATGTGTCTGGGTGGGTGTGGCCAACTTGATGTCACTCACATGGAGGGGCGCCTTGCCTGGCTTCTCCTCACCCCCTCCCAGCCAGTCCTCACTTCGTCTTTCATGTTATGGTGAGAGAGGAAGCTTTGTCAAAGTCATCCCCTTGATACTAGCCAATAAGATGAGATTTTGTTATCAGAAGACCTAATAGACGTTTCCAAATATTGTTTATCACCATTCTCTTGGAAAGACTGAGTGGAGAGATTTATAACGAATAACAGAGTTGGAAGAGACCTTGGTGGTTTTCTAGTCCAACCCCTGCTGAAGCATGTGACCCTATTATGGATAAATTTCTTCTTAAAAACCTCCAGTGATGGTATACCCACAATTTCTGAAGGCATCCCATTTCTCTGATCAATTGTTCTCACTGTCAGGAAATTTCTTCTTATTTCTAGGTTGGATCTGTTTGATAAGTTTCCATCTCACAGTTGCTTCCAGTTGAGCCAGGCACCACCTATTCTATACATTTTTTCTTGCCTGTGTAAAATCTTACTTTACTCTCCATTAAATATTTAAATTGTTCTACAGTGAATACAGTGGTATTCAGTTTACTACAATGATTTTTGCAAAGTGCATTAAAGCTTGAAGAATACATCTCTGCTTATACTGATAAAGATTATTCTTTTTGAACATTAAACTATACAGTCAAGCAAATATTTCCAATCCTACAACTGAAAACACATTTGAAAGGTATTTTCAAAGCAATCAGTTAGTGGATGTCTTACCATTCTTTCTCTTCTCCTTTAATTAAATCTTTCTGCTTTATATATATTTTTCTTTGGCCTTATTGCAATATTCCAAAATTTTCACAGATTGTTCACCTCTCCCAGCCAGCACAGACATAGCTCCGTGGCTTCTTCCTGGCCAGGGGGAAGAGGAGAACAAATGACTGGGTGGGGTGAATGGGCAGGCAGGAAGGGGCGGGGCCAGCCAGTGGCACGATTTACCGGTTCTCCAAACTGCGCAGACTCATAACAACCGGTAGAATCCCACCCCTGAGTCAGGGTGAAACAAAAGTGGGGGAAAAGCAACATAGTTGTCCTTTATATGAGTAAAATTTTAATCAATAGAAAAAAACGTATACCAGGCAATAAAATAAAATAATTATGGCTTCAACTGAATGAACCTGTCCCCTCCTCTAGAATATGCTGAGTAAAATTTCATATGCTTATTAAACATTTTGGCAGTAATTGAGGTTTTGGTATAAGTAGTCAGTTGCTGAAGTAATTGTTGCAACTGTTAAAGCTTATAATGACAAAACAACAACAATCCGATCTGGACTCTAAACCTTTGTGAGGAAAGGAAAGAAAAAAAGAAGCAATTTAGCCAATCATGTAAAGGGCTGGAGGGATTCTGGAAGAAGGCAGTAGAGATGGTATTAAAAATGTTTGGCAAGGCATGTCATCCAAGAGGAAAGGTTAAGATAACTTGGCGTCCTTTGTGAAGTTCAGAAGAAGAACGCACAGGGCCACGAGAGCAGGAAACATAAAGGAATGTCATAAAGAGAACAAGGATCAATTATTCTCATTAGTCAATGAGGATGGAACAAATATAATTGGATTTAGAAGAAAGGGAAGTTTTAGGTTAACTATTCAGCAGGGCTGTACTAGGCCTGTTCAAAAAAGGGGTAAATTGCCAGAGGCTGTTGTATAACTGCCTGAGCCAGAATTATGCAGAGCAGAACCCACATTTTCAGTTATAGAATAATTAAACCAATCCTGTCACTGAGGAGGTAAGTGAGTGAGGTTTGTTCTAATACTAGTAGCTCTGAAAGTCTAAATAAAGCAGATTCTCTAGAGGATGCAGATGTTTAAGTTAGGTTTGATGTCAAAAAGTTGCAATGCTATTTTTTCAAAATTAATTATGCTCTTCATCCCAATGTGGATAGTTCTAAAAATGATTCTTACTCAGGTGTTGTGCTTATAAATTTAGCACAATATAATTATTGTTCTAAGTTGTTCTATCTTAGTCTAGGTAGAATTTGGAATGAAGGAATCAAGGTTGTAAAACAGAAATTAAATGGCCAGGGAACATAAATTTGTGCTTGATTATGACTCATTTGTGACTGAACTGTCCTGTGACATTCTGATATCCAAATCAGAAAATTTAACTTATGCTACATGGCAGTATAGTATGCACATAAAAGATATGTAAGGTTAAATTAAATAATTACCTAGTAATGTGGTCCTTCAATTATATTTTGAATAGTGTCTAGTAGAAAAATTATCCTGAGGCTTTTCTCATTTAATTTGATAAAAAAGAAAGTTGCTGTTAAAATTTGTTTAAAGAAGACAATTTCACAGAAATTCTCAAGAAAGGAGTATGTGCATTTGGGCTGACTTAATGAGGGAGATATGGCCAAGAGATAGTGGAATGTTTTATTATATAAATCTCTCCCCAATGGTATGAAATTTTTCTGGCAACTTAAACTTCAATTACATTCTAAGGGAGAACGTTACAAGAGAAATTTTCCTGTTTGTAATGCAATCCTACTGTTGCTAAACTGTCAGATAATTTCTCTTTCTGAAGAAATTCAGATAAGCCACTTATCGAGTTTTCTGCCCAGAAATTTTGGGAAGAACTTTGAAAGGTCAGCTAAATTCTGTTCCCTTGATTTTTCTAATGAGAAGGTTCAGATAATTATTATTTGCATGTGATTAGCCTTTTATTTCTGATTTTGTATTATTATTGGTCTTCTTTTAAGCTTTGTGATTAATTTTGTTCACTGGAATGGGGTAAAAATAAATATCTGTTTAAAGAAGTTCAGGTACAGAATTGAAATTGGTTCAATAATTCAGGTAATTAACAAGTTGAAGTACATGTGTGTGTATTGAAATTTCCAGACAATATGAAATACAGAGGATGTATATTTTATCTAAAATCTAGTACATCTATGTGTTTTTTGAGGATTTCCAGGAGTAGAGAATTTAAAAAAGAAAAAAACCCAAACCAGTTATTGTTACTTATAATAAAGAATTCTTTCAGAATTAAAGGGGAAACAGTGCTAAAATCAACAAGGATTTGCTGAAACACAACCCACACACCAGAAAACAAAATCCTTAAAACAAAACGACAGAAAACAAAGATGGTATGTAGTGCTGTGCTACTACCGTGTTTCCCCGAAAATAAGACACTGTCTTATATTTTTTTTGGCTCCCAAAAACACACTAGGTCTTATTTTCAGGGTAGGTCTTATATATTTATGGTGCCAAATAGTGGGTGTGAGTGTGTAGGGGGTGTTTCTGGTGCACAGTTGCTCCCTGAAAAGTCTTCCTGGAACTGGAGATTTACACTAGGTCTTATTTTCGGGGTAGGTCTTATATTAGGGCAGGTTTAGAAAATAGTGCTAGGTCTTACTTTCGGGGTAGGTCTTATTTTCGGGGAAACACGGTAGTTGTGAACATTAGTTGTTCATTGGAAAAGAAAACTGAGATATAAAGGAGAGAAATTAACAGCATGAAATAAAACAAATGTGACTGCCAAAATACTAAACCAAATGAGGTTTGTTAAAAGACAAAAAAAGTTGCATTAGGTTTTGATTTCCATTTGATTTAGGCAGCTTGACAAGAATTACAATTATGTTTAAAATTATTTATATAAAATAATTTATATTTATTAGGCTACTAATCAGTCCCAGGCTTTATTTTATATAATTGAAAATACCAATTTTGTAGAGATAATATGTAGTTTAGTTCATTTGTTTATTAAATTTATATGGCCGCCCATCCCATAAGAAGTGAAGGAATATAATGTATATGTAAGTAATTGGCAGTAAGAATACATAGACAGCAACCTCATTCAGATTAGTTTGCATCCAGGGAACTATGAGCTGAATTTCATTTTCACGTGCTCCTTTCCAAGTATGTGTTAAAAAGCCCCCACAATGGCAATAACGATTACTACTATATACAACAACTTGAAAAAGTCTTTTAGAAATGACAATGATAACATTATAGAAGTACAAAATTATAAACCAAGAAACCATTAAAACCATATAAAAAGTGACATCTTTAAATCAGCAACAATCATTAAAGGCCCTAAATTCTGAATGAAAATAATATACTTTAAGCCAGGGGTCTTCAACCTTGGCAACTTTAAGACTTGTGGACTTCAACTCCCAGAATTCCTCAGCCAGCAAAGCTTAAAGTTGCCAAGGTTGGAGACCCCTGCTTTAAGCAGTAACAAATCTGACACACCAACAGTGCTTGCCTTGATAAACCTGAAAAACCAAAGACTTCCATCATTGAGAAGGCTTTTACACTTCTCATTGCTGCTCTGGAGATTGGTCTTGGCCATGTGCAGTCTCCTGCCCTGCTCCCCCACAATGTGCCAGTCATCCTTCTTAAAGGCTGACTGGCACATAGCTGGAAAGGGCTTCCAACAGTACATGAGCTGATGAAGGCCTTGTAAGTCAGCAACAATAGTTTAGCTAGTCAGCTAGTGTAAACATCATGTGATAAAACTTTGATTTTGCATGTTGTTCAGTAAGCAGGTGGCATTCTGCATAAGCTGAACATTGCAGAACATCATGTTCTGCATCATAAATGCAGAGCCGGCTGCAGACATTTTGGTGCCCTAGGCAAAGTCATAATATTGTTCTCCTTATGGTGAACGTCTTTTGCCTTCAATAGGAATTCTTAAAAAATACCTTCCTCCTTCTTAATTATATTTAACCCTCGAGCAGGCACGTTGGCTCACAAAGTTACTGCTTTTCATGGTTTTTAATTGTACTTTTCAGCAATCTGTTCAATTTTGCCACCTCTTACCCCATCCCACCCAAGTCATGGCATCATTAGCTCAGTGCCTACTAAGCCTTAGCTTATGCCTGGCCCCAAATAAGTGGAATTTATATTTTCAAAATGGCTGGAATTATTGGAATCTAATTATCCTTTATCTCTTTCTTCTTCCCAGAAAGTGGTGAGGAAACTCCTGATATAATTCTACACTACCTCTGCACCTAATAAGATTGAATTTGCACATCTGGAAAGTTTCTGCACGCTATGATCCTCTATGGACTCATGGTTAAAAAGAGTTTCTATACTTTTTCTGGGCAATAGAATGTACTCTTGGTGGAAAGTAGTGTTGCACAAGCTAAAAATTGTTTTGCTACTTCAATGCAAGAAGTCTTAGATGTTACTTTCATTTTTTTATGCTAGTAACATATAGTCCTATATAGGACACAATCATCCTGAAATCAGAGTCTGAAACTAATAAAATTATGACTCATAAGTCCAGGGTGTGTGGTAACATTTGAATTTGGGGCTTTATAGACCGCACTTAGAGGCAGTTGATTATATCAGATCTTGGTAGTTTTGCCCCCACTCTTTAATATAAAAAGTCTAGTCATCCAAAGAGTTCTGTGGGTGGCAACACTTGGTGTAATCAAACATTCTGCCCAGTGTTTCTTGGAAATTCATGTCCATTCTGTTTATGTTACATTTAAGCATTAGTAAGTTTTCAACCTTCATGACATCATCAAAAAGTCCAGTCAGTTCTCATTACCTTGCCAAAACTGAGCTTGTTATCTGCAATGGTCTATCCAAACATATTTGGTCCACCACAAGGAAGCTTATTCCATCTGTCAGATAGGAAGCTACTGGCTGTGGAGATTGGCACCATCTGTCAAGTTCAAATGAACAGTATAAATGATGTGAAATATGGAATTATAAGAAAAATGTGAATTAAAAGCAACCCTAAGTACTCCGGAACTCCTGCCTGCCTTTGTGGTTGCTAGTCCTTGAATTGTCCCTAAGGGCTAAACAGATGTGATCCTGATTGCATGATGCAATTTGTGGGTAGACTGTAGCTGTCACAGCCATACAAGGTGGCCCTCAGAAAAATAGAATGTCATAGCTATAAATTACAACACAGAAGTGAACTACTTTTCAATAGTTTAGCATTCTAAACTAAAAATTTATAACTGTGTTGAATAAGGAGAAGGAACATACAAAAGGAAAGGAAAAAGGGAGAAAGGTGGACACATATTCCAAAAAAATCATTACAATTATTTTGAGCAATATATAATATTGTAACTGGATGTTATAGGCTGATTCAATAACCAATATATTTTCACCAAACGTTTTTATTTTATTTTATTCCATTTATATTGTTGTTCACTTGGCAAGCAACTCTGGGTTTTTAATAAAAACTAAAACCAACTAAAGGAATATAAATAATAAAAGTTCAGAAAAGAAAAAAAAGGAAATATATATATAAGCACCAGCAGACTAAAAATGCAGGACCATATGGAAAGACAAACAGAGAGAGAAAAAATCAGGTATCAAAAAGCGTATTTTAAAATGTGCTTTAAAGAAAGAAGGGGAAGAAGCAGCAGATATAAGAAAAATGGGGAAATAGGATTTCAAAAATTAATGAGGTAGAGCAAAGAGCAAGGTGTTGGCAAAGGAAATATGATAACTGACAACCCACATTAAAAGTAAGAAGGAGCAAAGATTTAAAACTACAAAGAAGTTGCTTAAAGTGGATCTGTAAAGAAATAGATGCCACTGAATGTTGCAAAACAGAAAGGATACAAAACCAAATGTAGAAGCCAGTAAGTAAAGTTTTTAGTAATATTTAAGATTGAAAAAAGGCAAGTTGTTGCAAAACATTTGTTTTTGATAAATGGTGGAAAAGAGTGACAAAAAACCTCACTAGATCCTGTATCTGAAGCTATACATGAAGGAGTGTAAACCAAAATCTCAGGTTAGCTAAGGAGATTTTTCAGCAGCTGATGGCAAAGCTGTGGGAGGTGTAATTAATAGTAGCTGTCTTTTTCAACTTTAAAATGTACTCACACATCCCTTGACAGCTGCTTGTGAATATTGTTCCAAAATGGTATACTGAAGCTTTTTCTTTGCATTGCATGTATATTCCAACTTCGCTTGTAAAGCTCAAGATAACATGTTGAAGAATCACTCTAACAAACATAAGATTTGGTTGCTTAGGCATATCTGTTTGATCATATTCTTTCAGCCCATACCATAGAAAGACAATTTTGCACAGGACTGGGAAGCCTCCAACTTGTAAATCAGAGGTGGTATTCAGCAGGTTCTGACCAGTTCTGGAGAAGCGGTAATGGAAATTTTGAATAGTTCAGAGAACCGGCAAATACCACCTCTGACTGGCCCTGCCCCCATCTATTCTCTGCCTCCTGAGTCGCAGCTGATTGGCTGGGTCTTCTTTTGTTGCCCTGCACAGGAGAACAGAGCTGGAAAGCAGGTTATTGGGGTGGGGAAGGAATGGGATTTTGCAGTAACCTTACCCTGCCAAGCTACGCCCACAAAGCCACACCATGCCCACCAAGCCATGCCCATAGAACCAGTAGCAAAAATTTTTGAATCCCACCACTGCTGCAAATTAACCTAGCTTGTGGATTTTCCACTTTCCTATCTGGCCTGTAAGCTCATTTGAGAACCCAATTCCTCTCTCCAAGCAACCCACGCCATACCTCTACTGCCTTTTGCTAAGTGATGACTCCTTCCATACAAGGTTGATCTGTGGCTCATCATCAGTGCTCTGTCTTATCTCATTCATCACCGCTCCTTAAACTTGAAAGGGGATTTGACTCCTTGACCATTGCAACATCTGAGATGAACTAGACATTTGTAGATTGCAAGAGAAAGAGGATGCATCTGCCTTTAGGTTACTGTTATCAGTTTCTGGCTCCTGCTGGATTTGCAATTTTCTTGAGAGGACCGAAAGAAGAAACTAAGTGACATGCTGAGGGAAGCATCCGAAATTTAGTTCAGATATGTCTCCAGAGGCTAGTCATGACAGAACTTACAGCACAAGCATTTGGAAGGGGGCCACTGAAAACAACTTGTCCTCATTCCAGTTGAGCAACTGCTAGCTGAAAATTTTTCAGCGTGGGCCATTTAGGGACAAGATGAGGAAAGACAGAATGACACTAAGAAGAAGAAGAAAGAAAAAAAACCCCTCTGCCTCCTTAAATAAGATTCTGGAATATTGTTCAGCATGCATTCATATTTTTATTTAAAGGCAGTTCTCATTCCCCTTATCCATTTCCAATTTTCCCATCTCTATTCTCAGTAGAGAAGGCAAAGAAAATGCAAGTGACAGAAATTATATTTATCTTACAGTAGTATGGCAGTTAATAGAAAGAAACTGATAAAAGGCACTAGTTAGGCACATCTGCCACAAAATAGCCTACAGGCTAAAGATGCATGGCTAAAAATCTTATTTCAGCGTTCACTGATTTAAATAATAAGAGTGCAAAAGGAATAAATTATATGCATATTTACTCTGAACACAACCTGAGCAAAAGCTGTGAAGTATTTGTAAGTTTGGCATTGGTTGCTATTTAGATGAAAGAGGTACTCCACCCCCATATTTCAATGGACGAAGTTCAATTGAGGTGACTACTTCAGAATGAAGCATGCCACACTTGTGCCAGTCACTCAGGTTTTCTGTATCCTGCGACTGACAAGCACTGGAATCACATCCGGTATCTACAAGGAGTGTCAAATTGTACAAAGAAGAGCAGGTTGGAACAAAAAGGGGTTGGCTAAAGGACAAGGTGATGGCAACCAATGAAAAATAGGATAATCAAGCAATTTGCATGCTATTATTTTGCATAATTCTGATAGCCAAGGAAAAAGATATACGGACTGAAATTACACTCCCTGCTTTGGGAAAATCTGTTCCTTGTTTCTTTGACTTCTGAATGTCTATTGACTATTGTCCACTGTTTTAAACTCAGAATGAGAACCAGAAGCATATTTATCGTAGCAAAGAAAAATGAGATTCTCATGACACTGAATTTTGTGCTACATATATATTTTAAGCTTTATTTTGTCCTTACACAAAGCTGCCTCTTCAAATACATTTAAGCATAAGTAGATTGCCATTATCTGTGGTTTGTTATGAATTCTGAAGTAGTTTTACAATTTAACATGACACTGGAACTCTGAAATGTTACTGCTCTTCTGTTATATGGTTTATGGATCTGAGTGAATATTTGAAGAAAAAATAATAGCTGTTATGTGCACTGTTTGTCAAACTGAAACATAGACCCATAGTACCAAGGTACACAATTTTTTTTATAAGATAGAAATTAAACAAGTTCAGTTTTATATTTCCTCATTCAATTCTTTTCAAGTGTATCTCATAAAATTAAGAAACTCTTATCATAGTCTACAGGTGTATGTTTTCTTTGAATTATATCTCTATGCACAAAAGTAGGAAAAATTGTTCTAAATAAGTATCAGACTGGGTGCTATGCATGAGGAAAACCTTTCAGAGTTTGACCAAAAACCACATAATCCAATTCCTTGTTTCTTGGAGAAAGTGTACAAGAAAGATGGAAAACCAGTCTCACAGAGCCAGTCCTGCCACTAGGTAACAAATTTGGGTTGTCTTGAAAGAACAGAGGATTCTTAGTTATTTTGCCAGCATATTTTTATTGCCAGAAATAGATGGAGAGATTTCTACCTCATGTGCTAGAATAATAGCACACATGAATGGCTTTGGTGGACATACACTTTGGTATGTGGCAGAGGCACCCCACTGCTGCTTAGACTCAGGCAAAATAATCCTAGGAACCAATGTAGATATTTCCCTCTTCAGCTTTTTAGTAAGTGCTGTTCAGTGAAAGATTGCTTTTGAAAGGAAAAATTCCACATAGTCATCTTGACTCGTAGTTTGACATTGTCCCTTCCATTCACCTAGGCTTCCAGGTTCAGTAGAGCACCAAATTTCAAGAGAAAAAAAAGCACTCTTGGAGTTTGGGATGGGACACCAATTGCATGGTTAGCCTAGGGCAGGGGTGTCATACTCGATTTCATTGAGGGCCACATCAGGGTTGTGTTTGACCTCAGAGGGCTGGGGGGCATGGTAAGGCATGCTTGGAGGTAGGCATGATCATGGTGGGCATGACAAAGGATTCATGTCGGGGGCACCTGTGGTGGCCAAGTGCTAAGGCAGGACTTCCCTGAGACCTTCCCTCACTCTCATTATAATCTTCCTTCCTTCCTTCCTTCCTTCCTTCCTTCCTTCCTTCCTTCCTTCCTTCCTTCCTTCCTTCCTTCCTTCCTTCCTTCCTTCCTTTCCTTTTTTCTTCCTTCCTTTTTTCCTTCTTCTTTCCTTTTTTTCCTTCCTCTTTCTGTCCCTTCTTGCATGCTCACATGCAAACATTTTTGTTTTGTTTTTAGTTTGTTTTGATAGCCCTCTGCTGGTGAAAATGGAGCCTGGGGGGCATGTATGACCCACCACACCCTGTTTTCAGCTGTGACTGCCTCCTGTAGCCCTCTGCCAGCAAAAATGGAGCTCGGGGTGCTGCATGCATTCCCCATGCCCCATTTACAGTGGCAGAGGCACTGCGGGCTGGTCCTTTGCTGTTTCCAGGCCAGCCCCATGGGCGGATCTAAGCACCCCAGCTATAACCTTTATTTTTATTGTGATGTTAGTGTTTATCTATCTATATCTACTTTGCTACTTTATGCTATATCTATCTATCCATCATCTATCTATCTATCCATCATCTATCTATCTATCTATCTATCTATCTATCTATCTATCTATCTTTTATCATCTATCTATCTCAGATATGGTTTATATTGCCTCACAGATGGTCAGCAAACAAATTTAATAAATAAATAAAATAAATAAAAGTAAGACCTTGGTTCTATAATTTTGAATAAAAGGAAGTAGCAGTTGGTTAACAGATTGGTGGCCCATATGCTATACTCTGATTACCTGAGAAGGATATGCTGGTAGTAAACAATTCTCTTTACGGTATTGGATTTTTCACTTAAATTGTACACTTCTGTTTAATATGTTCTGTCTGTCCCTTGCTGTCAATATTTTGGGGTGAAAAATCCATAATCTCAGGAGTAAACTGCTCCAAACTTGATTGCAGAAAGTACGACTTCAGCAACAGAGTGGTCAATGCCTGGAATGCACCACCTGACTGTTGTTACATCCTCTAACCCCACTCCTTTAACCTCAAACTATCCACTATTGACCTCACCTCATTCCTAAGAGGTCTGTAAAGGACGTGCATAAGTGCACAATCATGCCTACCGTCCCTGTAGTATTGTCCCCATTTATTTGTACCTATTTCCTGTATTCTTACTCATGTTTATACTTATACCTATTATCTTGTAAGTCTGCTCTGCTTTAAATCTGCAAAAGTATAAACTTACTATAATCTCCTCAGAGAAACGTAATTGTTTGGGAAGTATTGAGGAACATTATCATGCGATGGGAATTAATGTAGGCAAAGGGTGAAACTGAACAATGTCTTATTTACTGGTCATTCTGCATTCAGATGAAGTATCATAATTTGCTGACAAGCAGAGTTCCTTCAAAAACTATACATCATGACTGGAATGAAGCCATTTTGTATCATTTGGGATTAAATGTCTGGGATTCTGGAGCAACTTTTTGCATATGTTCAAAGCCTACTGTGGCTCTAGCCTGCTAGTTTATTTATTTATTTATTTATTTTTATTTTGTCAAGCGATTATAAGATAACAGGTATATGTATAAATATAGTTATGAATACATGAAATGGATACATATAAGAAAAATATATAAAAAATAAAAAATAAAAGATTGTTGGGGGCAATAAGCTGACTTTGTAAAAATGCCGCTTAGAAATAAGCAGGCATATACAATGGAAGGAAGGCTATTGCTGAGCGCATTGGGTTGTATCCCAAAAATTGTAAGCCGCCCTGAGTCTCTGGAGAAGGGCAGGATATAAATATGAATTTTAAAAAATTAAAAGAAATAGGACAGGGACAGCAGGCATGATTGGTGCGCTTATGCATGCCCCCTACAGACCTCTTAGGAAAGGGATGAGGTTAATAGTAGACAGTCTAAGGTTAAAGTTTTTGGGGTTTGGGGAAGAAACCATAGAGTCAGGTAGAGTATTCCAGATATCACCCACTCTGTTGCTGAAGTCATATTTCCTGCAATCAAGTTCCAACCATGAACGAAAGAGGTATGGTATACTGGGAAATTCCATATTTTAATAGAATCCAGACCAGCACAAAAAGTTTTCTCTTTCCATATAATGCAAGATTAATGACAAGGCAAATGCATGATCCAAATGGAAGCCACATAACATTGAGACAAAGTGAGAGGTCTGTCCGTGCCAATAAACTTATGCTTGGAAGATCCCTTGCCTCTCACAGTGAGGAAACAGCTTGCTCTTATTATTATTAGAGCCTGGGATACAGGCAACACCAGCATAGAATCCCTGCTTTAAGTTCTGTTTCCAATTTAGTAGTTTGTTTATACATGCCTACAAAAACATTCTTAATCTAAAAGAAATTTTGTCAGGCAATGTGGGTATTTGGAAAGATTATTACCGCTCACTGCCGCCATCCTCTGTCTTGTGTATGACAAATTATTATTTTGAGCTCATAATAATTCAGGCTATAACTCATAGCAGGACATGTACTCTATATAGAATGTTGCTGTTTACTTATACAAAACCTGCAGTAGCTAGGCATTGTATCAAAGGTAAGTAAAGTGCTTTGATCCAAATTGTGTACCGCAAGAACAAGCAGTATAGGTGCTGGACTTGACTTTATATCTAAGCATACAAGACAATAAAGTGACACATTTCCCTGAATATAAAATAAAGTTCCACAATTAACATCTTCCCACCACAAAAGCTTCCTAGAAGACTGGAGATAGGACAGCATTATTCATTCAGCACAAATTTGGGGCAAATCCTTTTGAGTAGGTCGGCTTTCCTCAATTTAATAGTTTTATTTGAGTTGTGGTCCACATGTGGAAATAACAGGCTGGGAAATGCCTTTTGATGTCCTAAACTTCACACTAGATATTGCATGGATATGAGAGCTTGCTTTGGAAGGTAAGAAAATAATTCATAATCAGATTATTTGAATAGATCGCTATCTTCATTTCTTTTGAGTGCAGATCAGAGGTGGTATTCAGCAGGTTCTGACCAGTTCTGGAGAACTGCAAAAACATATGGACTACACAACTTGATCAGGGCAAAGCAATAGATGCAATCTACATAGACTTCTGTAAAGCCTTCGATTCAGTGGTACACGACAAACTACTACTAAAACTAAAATCTTATGGTATCTCTGGACAACTGCATAACTGGATAGAAGCATTCCTGTCAAACAGAAAACAAATGGTCAAAATTGAGAGCGTCTTATCAAATTCTGTACCTGTCAACAGTGGTGTTCCCCAAGGCAGTGTTCTAGGACCAACTCTCTTCATACTCTACATAAATGAGCTCTGTGATCATATTAGATCATATTAAGAGCAACTGCATTCTCTTTGCTGATGATGTTAAGCTATTCAACACCACAGACAATACTGCTACCCTTCAAAAAGACCTCGACTATGTATCAGAATGGTCAAACAAATGGCAACTTCAAATCTCAACAAATAAATGCTCTGTCTTATATATTGGCAAAAAAATCAGAAAATAAAATACAAGCTGAATAGTCAAGACCTTGTTGATGATCCAAACTCCATCAAGGACCTTGGAATACTCATCTCTAATGATCTAAGTGCTAGAGCCCACTGTAACTACATAGCCAAAAAGGCATTAAGAGTTGTTAACCTAGTCCTACGTAGCTTTTTCTCTGGTAATATCACATTACTAACTAGGGTATACAAAACATTTGCTAGACCAATACTCGAATACAGCTCATCAGTCTGGAACCCACATCACGTATCTGATATTAACACAGTTGAGAAAGTCCAGAAATATTTCACAAGAAGAGTTCTCCACTCCTCTATTTGTTGCAGAATACCTTATGCCACCAGACTTGAAATTCTAGACCTAGAAAACCTAGAACTACGCCGCCTTCGGTCCGATCTAAGTATAGTATATTAAATCATACATTGCAATGTCCTTCTGGTCAATGAATACTTCAGCTTCAACCATAACAATACAAGAGCACACAATAGATACAAACTCAAGGTTAACCGCTCCAAACTTGATTGCAGGAAATACGACTTCAGCAACAGAGTGGTCAATGTCTGGAATACTCTACCTGACTCTGTGGTTTCTTCCCCAAACCCCAAAAACATTAACTTAGACTGTCTACTATTGACCTCATTCCTTTCCTAAGAGGTCTGTAGGGGCGCATAAGTGCACTAACGTGCCTACCATCCCTGTCCTATTGTTTCTTTTATTTTTCTTATATGTATTCATTTCATGTATTCATAACTATGTTTATCCTTATACTTATTATCTTGTAAGTGATTGACAAAATAAATAAATAAATAAATAAATAAAATAAACTGGTAGCAGAAATTTTGAGTAGTTCAGAGAATCAGCAAACACCACCTCTGACTGGAGATTTTACAGTATCCTTCCCCTGCCACATCCATCAAGTCATGCCCACAGAATCGGTAGTGAAAAAATTTGAATCCCATCATTGGTGCAGATCATAGACTTTTGGCTCCAGATTTCCAAATGAAGGAACCAAATTGCCAACAGAATGGAGTTGTGAAAATGATCACAATGATTCAGGTTCTTTCAAGGAATTTTGTTATTAAAGAATGAGATGATCCATGCTCTCTTCTCATTCCATATTCAGAAATCAGATGGTTTTGCTTTTGAGTCTTATTCCAGTACAGGTGATAGGACACAGCACCTGAGAGAAAAATATTAGCTTATAGTATGTAGTCCATTTTCCCATTATTGATGTAGAGTCTTCTAGTGTGCTTTGCCAACTGCTGAGGTGATATAAAGCTCGACCTGTTATGTAAACGCAATAATAACTGGGTGACTATAAATCAGCACCGAGGAACTGATCATAGCTTACATAATTCCATCTTCCAGAATTAGGAGCTTGTATGATACAGTTAATGACATTTTCAGAGTTCAGAACAAAATAGTCTCACTCAAAAACATCCTGCTGGAATAATCTAGATTGGCTCTGCTATGCCAGAACAAAACTCAAAAACAGAGTGTTTTGGTTTTGTTTCAGAACCAAACTTTTGGTCATATACATTGAGTTCAGAACATGCGACATGTTAGAAAGTCATAATTCGAGATTCTTTTCTTTGTTCAGAAAACTCAAAATGCTATCACTAAAAATTATCAAGATTTGAACTTTGTTCTGAGCCTGAAACATTTTATACATTCCTTCACTGATTAATTGCTGCACCTGCTTGGTGCATGCTCCAACACAACAGTGCCAACACCAGTGTGTCAGAATCAAGCAATGTTTTCCTGTACTGACTATCCTATGTCTGCTGGAGCATATGATCTGATTAGTTGGTTTTTAATCTGCTCTCTCACCTAAGCATTTCCTCCAGTATTTATGAAATTTTGGAAGATTTCTGGGTGAGACAGTGACTCAGACCAAAAATGGAACAAATAAGCATCATTTCTACCAGGTTTCCAACTTAGGAAAATGTAAATGTTGGGGCACTCAACATGAAAGTACCACTAGAGACTCTTGCTGATCCAGCATCTGTTTGAGCAACTGGTTTGTTTTTTCCATAACAAACTTGGTAAGGCAAACTTGGTAAGGTATGAAAAGATACATTTTCATCTGCAGAGAGAGGATTAAGATAGATAATCTTTCTGCACCTTGTCCTATTTTTACTACCTCCCCAGTGCTTTCTCCTTTGGTTTAAAATAGCTAAAAATGCCTTACCAACTTATTTGCACATAATATCTATCAATAACATTGCATTTTAGTTAGTTAGTTAGGTTATTTAGCTTATTTAGTTTATTTATTTATTTATCAGAGTTCTTAACCACCCATCTCCCTCAGAAATCCTAGGTTGCCAAGATGTATTTTCAGTTACAAGGTGTATTTTCAAATATAATGCCTTCTCTAAAATAAAATTAAGACTCTGATCCAGTAAATCCACCCTCTTTACCCTCAGATTTTCTCTTGCAGTTCCTCCCCTTGCAACCCTTTTAACTGTTTGCTCCAGATTTTTAAAATTTGAGAACTGATTGTAGGAGTGCTTTCCTCCAATCATTTACATTTAAAGATGAAGAATGAAATAGCTTGTAGATTTGGAAAGTGATGTTTTACATCTGTGAAGATTTAGATGTTTCTGCATATAACCAGCAATAATTCTGAATTTCCAGCCTAGTATTTAAACTATGAAAATCCCATCCTCAGTTGTGTCCGTTTTCCTTGTTAATTTTTCATTATTCATTATTTCCTCCCGTATAAAATCTCTCTATCACTTTTAAAAAAAGTAATATTGGGCTGGAAGATTTTTAAAGAGATGCAAGAATCAGGGGATTAATGTCAATAGAAGTTGGCTGTTGCTCTGAGAAACAGACCTGAGGCCTTGTCTCTGTCATAACCCAGCCCTACCGCTCCCACAACAAAATCCCAACCTCTACGAATCCACCATGAAAGAAAAAAAAAAAGCTCCCATCTACTCTTTTATAATGCCTTCATCCGCATTCCAGGGCACTTGTCCCCTCTGTAAGCCCCTCCATCACTGTAGGCTCAGCATAATATCATAATGTCATACTATTTATTACATGACTGAAAAATTTTCTGCAATCATGTTTGAACCTTCAATATTAAATAATTATGCTTGCTATAGCTCAAGTTGGCATGCAGCAAAATCTGAAATGTATGTTTATCTTATTTATCTATTGTGTTTATCTTATTTGAACTCCAATTTTCACTTATATGATTAATATGGAGAAGTTCCGGTGGTTTCAGGTGCTCTTTTTGGCAGTTCCTGGTAGCTACCTCTCCCTGGCGTTTGCTGACTCTCATATTTCTCGTTGGGAGAGGGAGCTGATGAAGAAACTATACCTGCTAGGTTTTACAGGGGATGCCCTGGGAGATTATGGCCTTAAGGACACCCAATTTAGGGTAGTCCAATGGCTTGTGGACATTGACTTGCAAAATCTACGAGCCAGAGCTAACAAAACTTGCTCCCCTCTGATCTACAGCCAATTTAATAATTATGGACTGAGGATGGCTTCCTATTTTTACACTCTAACCATCCCCTAGTATAGAAGAGCTTTCTCCCTAGCTTGCTTTAATGTCTTGCCCTCAGCACTACTGGACGGGTGATTCCAGAGGCTCCCAATTAGCGAGCGGCTATGCCCCTGTGATAGAGCTGAGGTTGAAACTGTGGAGCATGTCCTTTTATACTGCCCTATGTATAACACAGGCAGAACTAAGTTACTGTCTCTCCTTGAAACAGACCCTTCTAGACCCAATGCTAATAATTTGTTCTTATATTGTCTTGGGGATGGCTCCTCATACATCACTTCTCAGGTTTCTAAATTTTTTTAAAGAGCTGTAACCATCAGAGGAGAACGCTGTAATTCCCCTCAGTCAAGTTTCTGGTGACCAATTGTTCATGATTTTAATTTTCCCATGTTCTTCTTTTATTGTACTTGTATTTTGGTCTGTGACCACAAATATGATAAATATATATATATATATATGATGGAGAAGTTCTTTTAGCAGGAATAATGAAAAAATCAGTATGAAATATCAAAAGAAAATGATTATGTGCTATTAAGTTATTTTTGACTCTTGGAATCACATAGAAAATAGAACAAAAAGGGAAAAACAATTAAAAAGTCAGACATACAGTTTAAAAAGGTGATTTTTTTAAAATCCTAACTGAAATTTGAGGGAGGGGACTTGAAGCTGTAGTCTATTGCCTCTGGAGAACATCAAAATGAAGAATGCTAATGAGGATTTGTTTTGCATAAAGCAAAACAGAAATACCAGTTCAATTAATGCCCTTCAAGCATAACAATTAAAATCTTAATTTATTTATTTATTATTTATTATTTGGTCTTATATGCTGCACTATCTCCCGAAGGACTCAAGGTGGCTCACATAAAAAACAACAAATACAAGAGTTAAAAGGAATTAAAAAATATTAAATCAATTGGACCAAATAATATTTAAAACCCTGCCACAAAACATTTAAAACAATCCCCCCCTCAGTCCAGGCCAGCTTGTTCAAATAGCCAAGTCTTTAGGCCACGGCGAAAGGAGCGGAGGTCAGGGGCCAATCGAAGCTCCAGGGGAAGCTGGTTCCACAAAGTGGGCACCCCCACAGAGAAGGCCCTCTCCCTAGGGACCACCAGCCGACACTGTCTGGCTGACGGTACCCCAAGGAGGCCCTGTCTGTGGGTGCACACCGGGCAGCGCCCACAGACAGGGCCTCCTTGCTCCTTAATGCAGCAACTGTCATTCACATGTTTCTTTGCAAATATGAGTTAAATCTTAAATATGAAGATTATCTCCATTTCTCAAGTAGGAACACATTTCAGCTATATTCTAGGCATTGCCCCCACCCCAGTGCCGCCAACCAAGAATTGGGTGTATTTGTAAGATGTGCACAGGAACAAGAGTTTAGTAGGTTCAATAAATGAGAAAATGAAGTTTAAACAAATCAAAGGCAGGATCTATTCCCAGAATTAAAGGACAAACCTAAAAAATTACTTTCTTTTGCCTAGAAAGTGATTATTGGGATGAATCATTTGTGAGACAAACATATTTGTCTGAAGAATGCTTAGGGAGAGTACAGACATCCCAGTATAACAATATTGAATTAAGCATCTGCTATCCAGAAGACATGATCTGATTAATGATGACACTAAACCTTATCACTGTGAAGCTAATACATCAACATGTATGATTTGCAATCCATGAATCATTGATAAGCTGAACTCTCCCTCCCTTCCTAAGTCTTCCAACAAGTACAAAAAATGGAAAGAGGGACACCAACTAAGGCAGAATATCAGCAGATAGCCAGAATCTACAAAGATAAAGTCAGGAAAGCAAAGGCTCAGAATGAACAAACACTTGCAACAAAAGTCAAAGATAATAAAAAAAGTTTCTTCCAACCTATAAATAACAAGAAAAAAATCAAGGAAACAGTCGGTCCACTAAAGAGAGAAGATGGAAAGGAAGTATCAGGTAACACAGAGAAAGCCGAGCTGCTTAACTCATTCTTTGCATCAGTCTTCACTCAAAAAGAAACTATAGCCCAACCTACCAAAAACATAACTGTAAAAGACAGATTAGAAATAAAGGTTAAAATAAGCAAAAAAAAAATAGTAAGAGAACACCTGTCTGAACTTGACGAATACAAATCACCAGGGCCTGATGGATTACATCCCAGAGTTCTGAAGGAGCTGGCAGATGCCATCTCAGAACCACTGTACCGCATCTTTCAAAAATCCTGGAGTACTGGGGAACTACCAGAGGACTGGAAAAGAGCTGATGTGCGTCCCATCTTCAAAAAAGGAAAAAAACCAGACCCAGGAAACTACAGACCAATCAGCCTAATATCAATATCTGGGAAGATACTGGAAAAGATAATTAAAAAAAACCCAGATCTGCCAACATCTAGAAATGAGCAAAGTAATAACTAGCAGTCAGCACGGGTTTGTTAAAAACAGATCATACCAAACCAATCTTATTTCATTCTTCAACATAGTGACTGAATTAGTAGACCAGCAAAATATTGTGGACATAATATACTTAGACTTCAGCCAGGCCTTTGACAAAGTAGACCACAGCCTACTTCTTGGTAAGCTAGAAAAAAGTGATAGATAAGCATCACCACCAGATGGATTTGTAACTGGCTGACAAACCATACTCAGCAAGTAGTCCTTAATGGGTCTATGTTTATATGGAGGGAAGTAAGCAGTGGGGGCACCATCTTAGGCCCAGTACTCTTCCATATCTTCATAAACGACTTAGATGAAGGAATAGAAGGGGAACTTACCACATTTGCAGATGATACTAAGCTGGCAGGAATAGCTAACACCCTAGAAGATAGGCTCAAGATCCAGGTGGATCTTGACAGACTTGAACACTGGGCTCTATCTAACAAAATGAAATTCAATGTAGAGAAAAGTAGAATAATACACTTAGGCAAGAAAAACCAAAAGTACACATATAGGCTGGGTGAAAACAGGCTTAATAGAACTAACTGTGAGAGGGATCTTGGAGTCTTAGTGG
Organism: Naja naja; assembly: GCA_009733165.1. NCBI lineage: Eukaryota > Metazoa > Chordata > Lepidosauria > Squamata > Elapidae > Naja > Naja naja. The sequence goes on along the minus strand of CM019148.1, from coordinate 335,585,610 downwards.
ACAACCAGCTAAATATGAGCCAGCAGTGTGCAGCAGCAGCCAAAAAAGTCAATGCAATCCTAAACTGCATTAACAGAGGAATACAATCAAAATCAAGTCAGATACTAATACCACTCTATAAAGCCTTAGTAAGACCACATCTAGAGTACTGCATCTTTTGGCCACCACACTATAAAAAAGATGTTGAGACTCTAGAAAAGTACAGAGAAGAGCAACCAGGATGATTAGGGGACTGGAGACTAAAACATATGAAGAACGGTTACAGGAACTGAGCATGGCTAGTCTAGTGAAGAGAAGGACCAGGGGAGACATGATAGCAGTGTTCCAATATTTGAGGGGTTGCCACAGAGAGGAGGGGGTCAAGCTATTTTCCAAAGCACCTGAAGGCCAGACAAGGAATAATGGATGGAAACTGATCAAGGAGAGATTTAACCTGGAAATAAGGAGAATTTTTCTGACTGTGAGAACAGCCAACCAATGGAACAGCTTGCCTTCAGAAGTTGTGGGAGCTTCATCACTGGGGGCTTTCAAGAAGAGATTGGACTGCCATTTGTCAGAAATACTGTAGGGTCTCCTGCTTGGGTGGGGGGTTGTACTAGATGACTTACATGGTCCCTTCCAACTCTGCTAAACTGCTCTCTGACCAGTCTAGTGCTTTCCTAATGGTTCCTCCAAACTTCAGGAGCAGATTTGGGGTGATTGCAATGGAAAAAATTAAATACAAAAATCTGAAGAAATATTTTTGCTACTACAATCATTTTGGCTATGTTGCATCAGTTGCACACCATGCATGGACCTTCTGCAAATAGAAGTCGATCTTATTTCTTCTAGAAGGATCCAGAAATTTCCAACTCTTTCTAAGACCTCTGTGTACTACCTTCTAAGGTATATGGATATGCCCTATCCCAAACTAGTGCTCTCCAAATGTGTTAGAATACAAGTTATTGTATGTTGATTAGAAAGTATTAAGTTGAGGGAGATGCCTTTACACAATCCATATTTGAGAGCTTTATTTATTTGTTATCAAGAAAAACATAAATGGCCACGACTCTGCTGGTCCCTGTGAAATGCCTCATGATTTTGGGAGCTGTGTAACAGCTATCTCTTGAACACTCTTGTGTTTTGTTTTGGTACTGTTTTCTTTTAATGAGCAAGGAAAATGAGCACATTCTTTAACTGTCCCCCAGATCTCAAATTAATAGTATATGAAAAGGTGACATATTCTAAAGTCAGTCAAGAAAGACCAGCTCAATGCTGTGTACATAAAAGAAGAAATAATAAAAGCCTAAAGCTGTTGCCTAGGTGATTCACAGAATTCTGCTCCATTAAGGTACCCTGAACTTGTCCATAACAGCAAAAATGTCATACTGAAATTAAAGTTAATCATACTTTTCTAAGGTTCTTAAGAAGAAACAGAAAAATTGTACAGGGAAGTTTTTTTCCCCAAAGTGAATCTTTTGCTATACATTTTATCTTTTTACAGCATGATCTTTTTTGCTTTTATCATAGGAGGACCTTCAGTCCAGAGGTGGCATTCAGCAGGTTCTGACCAGTTCTGGAGCGGAAATTTTGAGTAGTTCAGAGAACCGCAAATACCATATCTGACTGGAGATTTTGCAGTATCCTTCCCCTGCCACGCCCACCAAGCCACACCCACAGAACAGGCAGTAAAAAAATTTGAATCCTACCACTGCTTCAGTCCATCATAACGTGTCCTTGATGAACAAAAAAGTGAAGATGATTATGCTAAGAAATGGATTATCTACACACTGGGATTTACTTTTGAGTGTATAGTTGTAGAGTAAAAGCATCATATTACATTTTAAAGACAACTTCTTGTAAAATATATCTCCTGGACACCTTCAGCCAAATTGATGGCTGACTAGTATATAAATCATGAGCCCCAAGGCTACATGAATTCCATAAAACAACCTCCTTCCCCTCCCCAAGAACCCATATGATTGAATTTCTGCCATTTGTTTAAAGAAAACTATTGAAATTGCAATATAAAGCTAAAAAATGGCTTAACATTGTTTTAAAAATAAAGCTAAGCCTTGTCTCTGTGCATTAACAGAGGGATAAAATCAAGATCAAGTGAAGTACTAATGCCTTAGTAAGACCACACCTAGAGTACTGCATCCAATTTTGGTCACCACACTATAAAAAGATGTTGAGACTCTAGAAAAAGTGCAGAGAAGAGCAGCCAAGGGGACGAGGAACTAAAACATATGAAGAATGGTTGCAGGAACTGGGCATGGCTAGTCTAGTGAAGAGAAGGACTAGAGGAGACATGATAGCAGTGTTCTAATATGTGAGGGGCTGCCACAGAGAGGAAGGGGTCGGGCTATTTTCTAAAGCACCCAAAGGCCAGACAAGGAACAATGGATGGAAAGTGATCAAGGAGAGATTTAACCTGGAAATAAGGAAAAATTTTCTGACAGTGAGAACAATCAATCAATGGAACAGCTTGCCTTCAGAAGTTGTGGGAGCTTCATCACTGGAGGCTTTCAAGAAGAGATTGGACTGCCATTTGTCAGAAATGCTGTAAGGTCTCCTGCTTGGGTGGTGGGTTGTACTAGTGACCTACAAAGTCCCTTCCAGCTCTTTTAATCTGTTAACGGACCTCTTCCTGGTCTGTGTCATTACATATCAATTGTTCCTTGCTCATTCCAAAGCTACCAAATGCTGTACTTTAGAGATATTTTAGACATATAAACTTGCGTCAAGGTCATAGAACACAAGACAGACCAAGAAGGTGGAGACACAACTTCAAAGACACATTGCAGCACCATCAATTATCAATAGTTGAGGCTGCCAGAATCAGAACTTTATACTTCCCTTGGCACCCGAGGCAGGAAAAGAGGAAGTAAAGAAGAAGACCTAACAATAAATTTGGGGATAGGTTTTTCCTAACTCTGCTGTCTGAAATCTTTTCAGTGGAATATATCTGAGAGTTAAATATCTACAAAAAATTGTAGAGCACTTTTGTGAGAGATGTTAGTTGCACCATTATTAAAATCTCATATAAATCCTTGAGTTTATACTAGCTTTGCAGTTTTTCATGAAGACAGGGAAGAGATTCAAAAGCTAGAGCAAAGATGAAAAAACAGAAGATGTGACCAAACAACGATTGAAGCAAAGTTGCAGAGTAATTGTCCAATATATCTTAATTTGGTTCCAACTCTCTGTCCTTCTTTCCAAACCTCTGATTATTCTTCTGTATTTATTCCTTGTTGCAAAACAGGGGATGATTTTTAAAGTTCTGGCCAATACTAGAGACTTTGGTTTTGCAGCACAACATAAACGTTCATGTATATGATGTTATTAGCAGACATATCCTAATATTATTAACTGGAGGAGAACTTTCAGAAAACAGACTAAGCAGAAATACTGAGTCAATTTCAAACTGAAGTGAGAAGAAGAATTTGCCCATCATTAACAAACTGCACTTTGGAGAATTTTGTGCTGGCATTTTCCCATGCTCCTCTAGCGGCACAAGAGAATTACTATTAAGCCAACTTCAATCTGCAGTATACTGTATATTTGCATAATGAACTAATTTCATGTGTTCCAAGACTGAATCCCGGTATTTAAAATATGTCCAGAGAACAACCTTAGGTTTGCATCAAAACTAATTGTTTGTTTTTATTTCATTTTTGGAACATTCTTTTGTTATAATTGTAGAATTACTTCTGACTGACAAGAAAGTTCTTTGGTTAGAAGCTCTTTGGCTGTCTCCCAAGAGATGACATCACATCATTCCCATCTAGCATCATGTTCTGTTAGCAACGCTTGGGTAAGTCATTAGTTCATCAGTTCAATTTATACTAAAATAACCAGACACATTCCATTGAATGTCTCAGAACTGTTAATGATTACGGGAAGCATCAGACTTTTATCCGGTTTCCCACTCTTTTTCCCTAATGTGATGGTTCAAGGAACTAAATCAGACATTCAGTAGCAAACACACATGCTCACACAATGCCATCCTGCTTCAGCAACAGCCAGTGGGAGTCTTTTGGTCATTATTTTCTGAGTCAGAGAAATGTAATCGTTTTCAGAACTGACCAGAAAAGCTGCTGTAGGAAGCAAAAATGCTAAATTGCCACAATTCAGACTTCAGACAGTAAAGATACTAATTGGACCTCATTAAGGTTATTCAGATGTGGAGAATGAAAAACTGGAAGTGATGGAAGCTTAGAAAGGACGAAACTGTGTTAATTCACTGCAGTTGTGTCTCTGAATTTTAAAGATTGAATTGTACAGCCACCAATTCTGATTAAATCCTAACTTGCAACTACCTACCATTTATCAATTCTTTGAAACAAGCCTGGCATGTTTTATTTTATTTATTTATTTATTTATTTATTTATTTGATTTGTCAATCGCTTACAAGATAATAGATATAAGTATAAACATGAGTAAGCATACAGGAAATAGATATGAATAAATGGGGACAATAGGACAGGGATGGTAGGCACAATGGTGCACTTATGCACGCCCTTTACAGACCTCTTAGGAATGGGGTGAGGTCAATAGTGGTTAGTTTGAGGTTAAAGAAGTGGGGGTTAGAGGGTGTAACAACAGAGTCAGATAGTGCATTCCAGGCATTGACCACTCTGTTGCTGAAGTCGTACTTTCTGCAATCAAGTTTGAAGCAGTTTACATTGAGTTTGTATCTGTTGTGTGCTCTTGTATTGTTGTGGTTGAAGCTGAAGTAGTCATTGACTGGTAGGACATTGTAGCAGATAATTTTGTGTGCTACGCTTAAGTCTAACCATAGGTGGCATAGTTCAAGGTTGTCCAAGCCCAAAATCTCAAGCCTGGTGATATAGGATATTCTGTTGCGAGCAGAGGAGTGTAGTACTCTTCTCGTGAAATACTTCTGGACTCGCTCAATTATATTAATGTCTGATATGCAGTGCGGATTCCAGACTGATGAGTTGTATTCAAGTATAGGTTTGGCAAAAGTTTTGTATGCTCTAGTTAGCAATTCGATATTTCCAGAGGAGAAGCTTCGTAAGATTAGATTTACAACTCTTAATGCCTTTTTGGCAATGCTGTTATAGTGAGCTCTGGCACTTAGGTCATTTGATATGAGAACTCCAAGGTCCTTGATAGAGTGAGGATCATCAACGAGGTCATATCCACCTAGTTTGTATTTGGTGTATTGATTTTTTTTACCAGTGTGTAGGACAGAGCATTTGTTGGTCGAGATTTGGAGTTGCCAGATGTTTGACCATTCAGACACATAATCAAGGTCACTTTGAAGGATAGTAGCATTGTCAGTGGTGTTGAATAGTTTTATGTCATCCGCAAAGAGGACGCAGTTGCTTATAAGGTGATTGCAAAGGTAATTTATATAGAGTATAAAGAGTGTGGGTCCTAGAACGCTGCCTTGGGAGACACCGCTGTTAACTGGAGCAGTGCTTGATATAGCGCTCCCTATTTTTACTATTTGTTGCCTGTTTGACAGGAATGCAGTAATTCACTTATGGAGGGATCCGGAAATGCTGTAAGAGTTTAGTTTTAACAGTAGTTTGTCGTGTACCACTGAATCAAAGGCTTTGCAGAAGTCTATGTACCCTGGTCAAGTAGAGTAGTCCATATGCTTTTGCAGTGTAGGAATTGTAGATTGCAGGACAATTTTTCCTGCAACCAAATTGTTTTTTGGAGAGTAGGTTGTTTGACTCTAAGTGGAGAGTGATGAATTGGTTAATGATTGATTCCATGACATTGCATGTGACACAACACAGTGAGATTGGTCTGTATTTTTCAACCAGGCTGGGGTCACTTTTTTTGAAGATAGGGATGACCGTAGCTAAGGACCATAGGTTTGGTAAGGAGCTGGTTCTGAATGATATCTCATATATAATGCTTAGGGGTTCCGCTATGGCAGAGGAGACCTTTTTAAAGAAGTATGTACATAATCCATCGAGGCCAATAGATAGGGATGGTTTTAGGTTTTGTAGTGCCTTTTCTACATTATCTTCTGTAAAGTCAATATGTAGTAGGTCATTACAGTTAGTTGTGGTATGACTAGGAAATGTGGGGCATGAACCATTGCTGTTTACAAAGACTGAACTGAAGAATGTGTTGAAGAGATTGGCCTTAGCAGCTTCATCATTGCAGTCTTTCCCATTTGGTCCTTTTAGGGGTGGGATGGTTCTTGATTCTTTAAGTTTGGTGTTAACAAAATTGTAGAAGGCGCGGGTGGATTTTGTACATAGGAGGTTTTCCTCTTGCTTGCAGTGGTAATTTGTGCATTCTGCCTTTATCTGTCAGCATAGGGTGTTGTATTGGTTTTAAAGTTTGCTATGTAGCTAGCGATATGTAGCATAGCAATCTTTTTTTTGATTGAAGTTTCCTTATTGTTATGGGTAATTTGTTTTTTTGGGGGGGTTACTAATGATACATATAGTTTAATGACTCTTTCAAGTTCAAACAAGAATGCATTATAATGGTTTTCTGTAGTATTACAGCTAGAGAACAGAATGTGCCAATGAAGAGATGATAGGTCAGCATCTATGAGATCATACTTGGCTTTTTTGAAGTTATATTTTGAGGATCCATCATTATGATCTTCTTTGTGAGGGCGTAAATTGAGGCAAAAGTGGATCATACTGTGGTCTCTGTTTGAAAAGGGTTCTTGTATTTGTAGGCCATATATTGAGTTTGAGCTGTTGCAGAAGATAAGGCCAAGGCAGTTATTGAGTCTAGTGTTGTTAGTTACTAATTAATCCAGTCCCAGTGTAGTAACAGCATTGTACAGGGTTGCATGTATGGGTTCACATGTACATTCATTTAGTGTCCAATTTACAAGAGGTAGATTGAAGTCACCAAGCAAAATAAGAGAGTAAGGGCAAGAGGCAGCCCACATTAACAGTGAAATTAGCTTGTTTGCATGAACTATGTCATAATCCGGGGCTCTGTAGCATAGTAAGAAGCAGATTGTGGCATTTGAGGAGAGTTCACAGACGATGGTCTCTGGGAGAGCAAGTTCCTGTGTAATTTGAATCTTTTTTAGATTTAGGGATTTTTTGTAGAAGATAGCAACTCCACCTCCTCTACGGATTTCATGATCTGACCGATAAACATGATATTCGCTGGCTGTGGTAATGGAGTCTGGAAAAGATGCATTTAACCATGTCTTACAGACAAATATTGTGTCAGATGAGAAATGTGGATTTCATATTTCTTAAAAAAAAAAAACACCAGTTAATTCTTCCAAAGTATGAGCTCAAGAGTTTCCTTGGACTCAAGATCATTTACTTCTTGGTTTGCACATTAACTATCTAATATTTTCTGGCTTGCCCAACTCTATGAACTTTCCTCCTGCCTCATAGCCACAGTGGCAACACTTTTGTCCATGCTGCAATGCAATTTTTCAGAGTCAATGTGCTGAGTTTTCTCTTTATGGAAGTCAGGTTTGTGCTCTTAAGGACAAAAAACATTGGAAGCAACTTGGAAGTTCTTAAAAGTAATGTTTGCTCTTTGATTGGAACTAGTCTTACTTCATGAAGGCCTGTATGAAAGAATCTGCCAAATAAAGTTGGCTAAGATTAATTTCTTCAGATTGTTCTTTGTCCCACTTAATCCTGTATGATTAGTATACTTCTCATGGGAGAAAAGCATAACCCTGGCCTTGCAATATTATGTCCTACCAGTCCAAATTTTGACAATGTCAGAGTTTGAGAGGGTCATCCTGGACAAATTCTTCATTTGGATTTGGAGAAAGGCAAAAATGAAGCACTTCATTATTATAATCATGGTCTCAGTAGTAGATTGTTCTTACTGAATTACATATATAATTTCCTTTCCATCCTTCGCAGAAGAGCACATTAGCCAAGCTAAACACATTACTACTTATGATCTTGGAGGGACGATTCAATGATACTTAAAATGGCTTTGGCTTTAACTTTGGCAATATCTGCTGGCTGATTTATCTCTGCTCTAATGGTTTGTGATTCATTCATTATTTTCCTTTCTCCCCTTTCCTCTCTTTGTTTAATGAGATTGTATTGGTATTTTGATATTTGTTACTCAATTCAATTTGATTTGACTCAACTTTTGTCTTGTACAGCAGCAGGTACTGGGGAAACCAATCATTCTGTTTCATAGAATCTAAGAGTTTATTTCAGTCTTTTCCAGCCTTACTGGAGTTGTCTTATCTTTTTCTTATAAAACTTCCTTATCAAATCACTAACTGTCTCCATTTTTCTTCCCTGAATCATCTACAGTGTATTCATATTGGCTGCATTTATTATTTGGAGCAGTTGATATGATGTTAAAGGGACATGTGATTTATACATCACTTTCTGATGACTTTGGGGTCAACTGGCACCATAATCCTACACAAGGAGGTGGGGCCAATTCAAGCAATCCATCTCAGGCACTCTATGAATGAATTTGAGTTCTAGATAGCACTTGGGGAATTTCCCAGCAATCTCAAGACAATTCCTTTTAGAACCTTATCAACTTCTTCAACAGGGGAGCTCTTAGTAGGATTGCTTCTGAATGTCCTCTCTTTGTAATCACAGGTCTATCTATGGATCAAATAGATTTCATTGATTTATGGAGAATCACCAGCAGATGAAGTGCCAGAAGGATACCAGGAAAGAAGTTGATAGAAGATAAAAGAGAGAATTTGACTAGACATGAGTATGTGTCAAAGCTGAGACTTACAGTGCGATAGTCAGGACAGTGAAGTATAGTTATTTCTTCAACCTTATTGCATATGTGGAGTGCTGTTTTGCAACCCTTTTCATATTAACTTTTTATGATATGATGGCATGAAAAATTGTTTAGAGGGCCTCTATGAAATATTAAAGTCAATTGGATTCATTTTGAATTGGAAGTCATCTGGGCAGATCTTGAAGAGATAACCAGATAATGCTTTGGAATATAACAGAGGAGGAGCTTGAACCTGTTTCTGTTGAAGAAAGAACAATTTTTGGAGAAATGGTTACTTCTGGACTGGATACCTATTCTATCTGGCTTATACTACATCAGAACCCAGGGAAGGGGCAACAAGCTGGAACTTGGCCATAATTGATTGTTGTAAAAGATGTTGAAGGCTCTAAAGGGGCTGACCATTTAGGCCTGGTGTAGGCCTAGGTCAGAGGTCTTCAAACTTGACAGCTTTAAGGCTTGTGGACTTCAACTCCCAGAATTCCTTCTCCAGTCATGTTAGGTCAGGAATTCTGGGAGTTGAAGTCCACAAGTCTTAAACTTGCCAAGTTTGAAGACCCTTGGCCTAGATAATTATTGTCTACTTTCTTACCTCCTGTTTTGGGAGAACATTCTTAAGAAGGTGAAGGGGCAACAATTACAAATTGCTCTGCAAGCAGCAACATTTTATGATTCAGATCTTGGCATTGGATAGAAATCACATTAATCATATTTGTAATAACTTATGAAATACTCCAGAATTTGTAGAAAATCTGGATTTCTACAAAGCTGGTTGTTTCAAGTAGAATTTGCCTTCTTGAAGTACGCTAGAAGAGATTACTTGTTGAGGATCCTTAAAATTCATTAAGCAGTAGAAAACCCATGGATTTTTGCAGGCTTTTGGAGGTTAAGGCTGTGATAAATATGCACTTAGAATGCTGCTGATAGTTGTGGATTGCTGAATTATTCTTTATAATGTGATATTTTTTAAATTTTGAATACTTATGAAATAAATGAATAAAATTGTATATGGCTGCCCAATTCAGACAATTTGATTCTGTAAAGTGTATAAGAAGTCATCAAGTTTAAAAAATGCAAAGAAAACAGCACACACCATTATGTGTGTTTGTTATATAGGTTATGTTTTACATGCAGCCTATGTAGGCATAACAATAGTTGTACTAAATAAAATAATAAAATAAATCTGGGTCTCCTTCCAAAATTTTCCTTTATAAAAAATCAGAAAGAATGTCTGTATCTTTTGGCCAATCAAACAAACAGACAGAAATCAGATAAGAAAAGAAATTTCTGAATTTCCTCTATCTAGTTGAACACTTCTACAGCAATCTATTTAAGACAAGACTTAGACACTTTGAAGGAGATCATCTGGTTGAGTATTCAGGTTTCTCCTTGAGCAAGTTCATAAGCCTAATCATTTTAGCAGATCCTTACAGGCAAATTATTATATATAGCTGGAAAGTTAAATGCAATGTCTGGGTTTGCGGCCTGGATATTATTTCCAGGGCAATCTTCCTGACCATTGTTAGAGACTTGAATTGGTCTGCTCTGGCAAGACAGTTCTTAGGCCCATATGGCCCATTAAAGGCTGAATCATTCAGTTATGTGACTTATTGACCCAATGTCTGCTGCTAAGGAGAAAAACAAAATTCCACGTTAGGCGTTATTAAAAAAAGAGTAAAAATAAAGGAAAGAAACAATAATACTTTTATAAGGGCCAAGTATTCTTCAAATACGATTCAGCAGGAACACAGTACCTTTAAATGATTCATTAAAGGAGACCTTCATTTTTCAGGTTTCTTCATTAGCTGGAAGGAATATATCACTGCTTTAAAGAATCTACTTGCTAATGTTAGTGACTTTTAAAGCAATGGCACTTTCTTCAGGAAAATATAGGAGCCAAGAATAGACTGGGCTCCTTTAATGAATCCTGGAAAGACTGCTACATTCTGTTGGCAGGAGGCTTTCAAAATGTGCACCTATCCACTTAGTCATTGGTCTGGACACACTGTAGAATATATAATTTTATTCAATGCATTTCAAAAAGAATCTTATAGAACTGTAGAAAGGAATATGCGGGGACAATCAAACTGATCAAAGGACTAGAGTGATTCCATAGAAAGGAGATGTTCAACAACTGAACCTTTTGCTTTGAAAAAAATGTTGAGACATGTATAAAATTATTCTTATTGTGGAAGAATTCATTAGGGGAAGTCTTTCTCTTTTGGCCTGTCTGTTTTGTCTGTCTTTCTTTCTCTCAGAATAGAGAGCTATTCAGTGAAGTTGAGACATGGGAAATCTATGAGAAACAATAGGAAAGATAATTTGTAACTATAGTTTTCTGAGTGTCTATATCACTCTTAATATCACAGGAGCAAAGTTGATAAAAAGCAACAGCCCTAAACATGATATCTATCTTTTCTTCAGTCTGGGCTTCCAGTAAGAAACCTTCTAAAACAAATTATATTACATAGATGAAGAGATGATATAGCATATGAACACATATGTTTACAGTACATCTACCTAGCAGTTTTAATCCCAATTTAACTGTAATGTTAATTTTTATACATTGTTTTATTTATTGGCTACTTTATATTATACATCAACCAGAGACCCTCTTTGAGGAATATGGGTGGTTTAGAAATATGAAACATTAAAACAATTAATCAATCAATCAATCTGGAGAATAACTTATTCCCCACAGTTTCAGGAGTCTATTCTTGTCCATTCAAGCAAATTACACTAACTAAATGAACAGAATGTATTTCACTTATGGTTATTCAGTCATTAAAGCGTACAAAAGAACTATGAATAAGCACATCAAGTTTTTGTATTGGCAAGACAAGCTATGTCTTCTCTCTAAAATATGCCTGGACTTCTGGTGTGGTAAAGTTGGCAGCAAACATCTGAGCTGAGCCTCTCTTCAGCAAGATGACACCTCAGCCCACAAAAAACACCAGTGGAATGCTGAAAATTCCTCCAGAACAAAGGGGAAAAAAGAATATACCCACATAGCCTCCAGATGGCTGCTTCTCTTGTGCAAATTGCAAAGTGAAAGCTTTAGTAGTTAGTTGGCTAGTTATGAGCCATGGTGGTGAAGTAGCATGCAGTGGTTTGAGTGCAGTAGTGCATGCTATTTCTGCTGACTGCCGGCTGCCTGCAATTTGGCAGTTCGAATCTCACCAGGCTCAAGGTTGATTCAGCCTTCCATCCTTCCGAGGTCAGTAAAGTGAGGACCCAGATTGTTAGGGGCAATATGCTGACTCTGTAAACCGTTTAGAGTGGGCTGGAAAGCATTGTGAAGCGGTATATAAGTCTATTGCTGTTAGTGAGTGAAAAGTCTAATGGATGAGAAAATATGATCTGTTTAAGATTGAGGTGCACTATTTATGGACAATACACCTATCAATCCACATGACGAACCATTTTTAGAAGACTATTATCTACAGCCAAAGAGGGACTTCTGTCTTCTGAGGATGCACAGAACATTTTCTGTTTTTGGGGAGACTATAATTGAATGGGAGTGATAGAGTGAAAAAATATCTTATACCATAGTTACTGTTACATAATTATATTAGACTATAGTTTTTTGTTAAGTTTTGATCTTGTTTCTCTAGGTGATGTTGCCTTGTTTCCTTGATTCTGGCATCCCATTTCCTTGTAATAGCTGGCATCCCATTTCCTTGTAATAGGTGTTGTGATAATTCATCTTTAAAACATGTTCCATCTTGGACACTTTTCTTTTCTCCCCCTCTGTTCAGGTTGGGGTTGTGCCCTTTGTGGTGGGAGGACAAAGGTTTTTTTTTTTAAAAAAATCATATTTATATCCCACCCTTCTCCGGAGACTCAGGGCGGCTTACAATTTTTTTGGAGCACAACCCAATGCTCTCAGCAATAGCCTTCATTCCATTGTATATGCCTGCTTATTACTAGGGCTTTTCCCCCCCAGTAGCATTTTTACAAAGTCAGCTTATTGCCCCCAACAATCTTGGGTCCTCAATTTACCTACCCCGAGAGGATGGAAGGCTGAGTCAACCTTGAGCCTGGTGGGATTGGAGCCTGCACTAATTGCAGGCAGCTGGAACTAAGTGCTAGGCATTTAACAGCCTGCACCACCATGGCCTGCTGTGGTGAGAGGGCAGCAGAGACTGATTCACCAACCCCTCCCACTCCGGCTTTGAAATTTGCCACTGCGGTGAGAGAGCGGTGGTTGGACCATGGTTTGATTCTGGTCCCCCCTCGACTGATGGTGAGAGAGCTGTCAGGAGGAAATGGGATTTTGCTGGTGCTGGCACCTGAACCTGACTTTTACCATCTGACTCTTACCATCTGGCTGAACTTTGTGTGTCTCCAGTCCCTCTGTGAACTGTTTTAGAACTTTACATTACTGTGTGGCCTTACACACCAGCGGAGTTACGGGCCCTCAGGACTGTCCCCTTGTCCCTGAAGTGGCCCATTGGGTTATCAAGCGCCTACCTTGATGATGGATCTTGGGATCCCGAGAGGTGGCATGGCGCAACCAAGGGGCTAAATTGTAAAAGGGCATGTAAGGGGAGGCTTTTAAATTTTTTAATTAGAAGTTTAAAGGGGTTAGGGAGGGGGGTGGGTAGTCGATTTGGGCGGATATCTGGGGTGGTTCCGCCAAATCAACTCTTAGTTCAGTCCAGGTCGGCAGAAGGTCGTGGTGTAGAGGAGATGGGGGGGGGGTCTCTGAGACCTTGGGGAACAGGGTGGGAACTGCAATCCCTAGGGCGATTGGATATGGCAGGAGATGGAGAAACAGAGGGCCATATCATGGTTTGGGAGTGCGCCCCCGCTATCTTTGAGCTGTGGTGCGCTCTGACCCTCTTGTTTTCGCCCACTCCCCTGGGGATACGGGAGGTGGAGTCCCTGGGCTTAAGTTGGTCTGTGTGAATGCCAGGTCCGTGGTAAAAAAAGCTCCCCTCCTCTGTGAACTTATTGAGGAGGAAGTCGTGGACCTGGCTCGCATTATGGAGACCTGGTTGGGACCAGACGGAGGGGTCCCTCTGTGTGATTTATGTCCCCCAGGTTTCCAGGTGCTTCACCAACCACAAGCTCAGGGTAGGGGCGGTGGGGTGGCCGTAGTTATTAGGGAGACCTTGTTTCTAAGGGAGGTCACTGTCCCGCAGATAGGCGGATGCAAGTCTCTCCTCCTGAGGTTGGGTCCTGGTGGTCAGTTGGGCCTGTTGCTTGTGTACCTCTCCCCCAGCTGCGTGGCAACAGCCCTGCCTGAACTACGTGATGTTCTCTTGGAAGTCGTGGTGGAATTCCCCAGACTGTTAGTTCTGGGGGATTTCAACCTGCCCTCCCTGGGTGAGGCATCAAGTTTGGGTCGGGAGTTCATGGCCCCACTCATGAGGGGGGAACACACTCGACCTGGTTTTTATCTTGGGGCAGTGGTGTAATGATCTTGGTGGGGGCTCACTAACTATTCAGCCCCTGTCATGGACTGATCACTATCTCCTATGGCTGGTCTTTCAACAGGCTGCCCCATGCTGCTGGAATGAGGAACTGATGGTTCCACCCCAGATGCCTTATGGACCCGGAGGGATTTCAGACGGTCCTGGGGTTATTTCCTACTTCTCTTACCCACAGCTCGGCTGAGGCCTTGGCGGCCACTTGGCAACAGGCAGCCTCGGAGGCTCTCAACTGGGTTGTCCCCTTGTGACCCCTAACCCATCACAGATCCTGGTTAGCTCCTTGGTTTTCAAAGGAGTTCCAGGACATGAAGCGTCGAAGGAGGGGTATGGAGAGCAGGTGGAGATCGAGCTGATCTGAATCTGACCGTGCCCAGCTAAGAGCCTATATTAGGACTTACCTTGTGGCGATGGGAGCGGCGAAGTGTGCTTACTTTTCCGCTCTCATTGCATCCGCAGATGATCACCCGGCTGCCTTGTTTAGGGTCACTCGCTCCCTCCTACATCAGGAGGTGAGGGAGGACCCTTTGCAGGGTAGGGCTGAGGAATTTAGTCAGCATCTGCTGGATAAGGTCGCTCAGATTCGGGCCGACTTGAACTCCGACTGGCAGGAATCAGAGGAAGGAGTGGCGATGAGTCTGGTCAGTACCAATTGGGATGAGTTTGAGCCTGTGTCCCTAGATGAAGTGGACAGGATCATGCAGAGGCTGAGTTCCACCACGTGTTTATTGGACCCGTGTCCCTCCTGGTTGGTTTATGCCTCCAGGGAGGTTACACGTGGCTGGCTCCAGGCAGTAGTCAATGCTTCATTGAGGGAGCATCCTTTCCTGCCACCTTGAAAGAGGCGGTGGTGAAACACCTCCTTAGAAGCCTGCCTTGGACCCAGTCCATTTTGAACAACTTTTGTCCGGTCTCCAACCTTCGCTTTGTTGCGAAGGTTGTTGAGAGTGTGGTGGTTCAGCAGCTTCTGGGGTTCCTGGAGGAAGCCGATTATCTAGATCTGTACCAATCGGGCTTCCGGCCTGGGTACAACATGGAGACGGCATTGGTCACACTGGTAGATGATCTCTGGAGGGCTCGGGACAGGGGATTTTCCTCTGTCCTAGTCCTATTAGATCTCTCAGTGGCTTTTGATACCATCAACCATGGTATCTTATTGCGGCGTCTCGGGGGGTTGGGGGTGGGAGGTGCCATCTTATGGTGGTTCTCCTCCTTCCTCTTGGGTCAATCGCAATTGGTGTTGGTGGAAGGGCAGAGGTCGAGCCCGGGCCCTCACTTGTGGGGTGACTCAGGGGTCGGTCCTCTCACCCCTCCTGTTCAACATCTATATGAAGCCGCTGGGCAAGATCATCCATGGTATTGGGGCGAGGTATCATCAATATGCGGATGATACCCAGCTCTTCATCTCCACCCTGAACCACATCAGTGATGCCCTCTCTGTGATGTCCCGTTGTCTGGATGTGGTGCAGATCTGGATGGGGAGGAACAGGCTTCGACTCAACCTGGCCAAGACTGAGTGGCTGTGCGTGCTGGCATCTTGGAATATCCAGGATATTCCATCTTTGGTCATAGGGGGAGAGGTGTTGCCCCCTGTGGATAGGGCTTGCAACTTGGGTGTCCTCCTGGATACACAGCTCAGCTTGGAGGAGCAGGTGGGAGCTGTGACCAGGGGGGCATTTGCCCAGGTTCGCCTGGTGTCGCAGTTGCATCCTTATCTGGACCGAGATGCCCTGTGCACAGTCACCCATGCACTTGTCACTTCCTGAATTGACTACTGCAATGCTCTCTACATGGGACTGCCCTTGCGGACCACTCAGAGGTTACAGCTGGTGCAGAATACGGCTGCGCGGGTTGTGATGGGAGTAACCTGATACTCCCATATTACACCCCTCCTGCATGAGCTGCATTGGTTCCTGGTTGCCCTCCGGGTGAGATTCAAGGTCCTCCATGGCTTGGGTCTGGGGTACTTGCGGGAGTGTCTCCTGCCAGTATCGCATTCCGATTGCCCTGTGCGCTCCCACAGACAGGGCCTCCTTGGGATGCCGTCGGCTAGACAATGTCCAGGGGTAGAGCCTTCTCTGTGTGAGCACCCAGCCTGTGGAATCAGCTCCCCTTGGGGCTTCGTTTGGCCCTGGACCTCTGCTCCTTCCGCTGTGACCTGAAGACTTGGCTATTTCAGCAGGCCGGCCTGGACTGAAATGGTTTGGGGTGGGTTTTTAAGGGATTTTAATTGTATTTTTACGGGTTTAGAGTTATTAGACTTGTGATTTAATTATTTTTGATTAATTTATTGTATTGGGAATTTATACTGTGAGCCGCCCTGAGTCCCTAGGGAGAGAGAGCAGCATACAAGCCTAATAAAATAAAATAAAATAAATAAATAAATAAATTTAGAATAAATCCTTAACTTGATTTTTTTTAATCACTTGTGAAATTTCCATCACCATAATCGGTCCATTCATAAGTTTTCTAGGTGTGCCTGTAAGACATTATAAATTCTACTTTTGGAGATAACATTCTATTTCTTCCAAAGAGATGTCAGATCTTTTATATAAATTGGAATAGTAATGATAAAAGGGTTTTTTTTGTATAGCCAAATTATTTGTTATAACTGTCACCATGACAGCTATGATCTGTCCCACATTATTGAAGTTTGAAGATATAATGCACTCTAGATCTGATTTTTATCTTAGTATAGTTGCAATGTGATCTGATTTTGAAGGACATTTTAATCAGTCTGTGGCCATGAACAAGTAACTCTGTTTCTTGGCTTTCTGGGCCAGCAGTCATGGCCAGCTTCAATTGGAAGAACTAGAAGATACTACTACTGATCAGGGGTGGGATTCATCCGGTGTTACTACCGGTTCAGTGACTACGCTGCGCGCATGTGTAAAACAACCTTAAGTTGTGCTGCCCGGACAGCTGAAAAGCGCTGCATACAGGTGCTCAGCATTTGAAAAGCCTCTTTTTCCTGCTTTTTCAACCTCAGCTGTGCCGCTCAAAGCAGCTGAGGTTGAAAAAGCAGGAAATAAAGGACAGGTAAGAGCCCGGGCGGGCGGGAGGGCCAAACAACAGCAAACACAGAACCCAGCTCTATAGAACTGAGCATCCCACCCCTGCTACTGATGCTTTGAACGAATGCCACAAATAGCTGGAGGAGTGACTGGATATAGGACGTCCCTCCATTGCTAAAGCACATTGCTTTCTGGCTAATAGGGTACTCAGATTTGCTTGAAGTTGGACTATAACTGAAGAGCTTCAGTAGAAGTGCCTTGGGCAGAGTCTTGTAGGGTTATCTGGAACAAGTTTATAGCTGTCTCTTAAGGAAGGGGACATGCTTCTCTAGTCTGTGTATTCAGTCAACTTTTTGTCAGAATCAGATCTCTCCTGGAATGACCCTTTATTGGATCCATGCAGAGACATCTTCTCTGAGAAAGGGATTGTCTCCTCAGCCTTGATGGAAACTGTAGTGCCTCCTCCTCAAGATGCCATTGCTAGACCTAATGATTTTGAACAATTTCCACTTAGTCTCCAACTGTCCCTATTTAGGGAAGATGGTTGAAAAGGTGGTTTGGCTTCAGCTACTAAGAATCCTGAAAAGATATATTATCTGGATCCATTACTGTTGGGTTTCAAGTTGGATTAGAGTATGATAATGGCATCAATTTGCACTAATTGAGGACCTATGGTGAAGCTGAGATGGAGGAAGGCTGGCATCAATCTTGTAAGTTTCATATCGTCTTTCAGGAGAGCCTGAATATCTTGCTTTTGTTAGTTAAGAGTTTCCAGTGGTTCCATTGTCTGCAGAGCACCTTGCTACAGATTTGTTGCCACATCAACAGCTAGATTTACAAATAACTAAGTTGCAAAATGCCATGGTGTCATTTGCACAAGGTAGATCAGGCCCCAGAATCAATTCTGCAGGATGACTAGCATTATATTTATTTATTTATTTATTTATTTATTTATTTATTTATTTATTTATTTATTTGACTTGTATGCGCCCCTCTCCAAAAAGGACTTGGGGCGGCTCACAACTAAAACTAACACAATAAATTAATTATCTAAAATAGAATTAAATTAACCAAGCCAAATTAACTAAAAACCCATTTATAATTTATATAGTAAAAACAACCCCCCCCCCCGCCGAGGAGTCAGCACAGCCCAGCCTGTTCAAACAACCAGGCTTTTAAATCATGGCAGAAGGTGCGGAGGTCAGGGGCCAGGCGGAGCCCCAGAGGTAGTTGGTTCCACAGAGCGGGAGCTGCCACAGAGTAGGCCCTCCCCCGTGATGCCGCCAAATGACACTGGGTTGCAGACGGCATGCCGAGGAGTCCCTGCCTGTGTGCTCGTACAAGGCAGTTGGTATTCGATGCCAGCAATAGACACTCCCATAAATAGCCCGGACCCATGTCTCGTAGGACTTTGAATGTCAATACCAAAACCTTGAATCTCATTCGGAGGGCAACCGGTAGCCAATGCAGGCCACGCAGGAGGGGTGTAACATGGGAGTACCGGGAGGCCCCCATCACAACCCGCGCGGCCGCATTCTGCACCAGCTGAAGCCTCTGGATGGTATGCAAGGGCAGTCCTAAATAGAGAGCGTTGCAGTAGTCGAGCCGAGAGGTGACAAGTGCCTGAGTGACTGTGCGCAGGGCATCTCGGTCCAGGTATGGGCGTAACTGGCGAACCAGCCGGACCTGGGCAAAAGCCCCCCTGGCCACGGCTCCCACCTGCTCCTCCAACCTGAGCTGTGAGTCCAGGAGGACCCCCAGATTCCATGCCCTATATTGGTAGGCTATAATCAAATCTTGCCAGACGATCATGCTTTCCTTGCCTCCCTCTTACACCCCTGTATCAATGCAGTGCAGGCAGAAATGAATAAAACCCTCACCTGCCTTTTATTTTATAAATAGATACAAATAAGAAACATAACAAAGACTTTAATTTTGAATCAATAACTGCTTTCTTTTAACCTCAGCAAATTCACTAGGTTCCATGAATATGTATGCATATAGCCCAAAGCTGATTTGGGTTATTTATAAAAGAAAATATTTCTGTACCTGGTATGTAAAAACAGATCTCTTACTGACTGTGATAATTCACACATTATTTTTAAATAAATTCTAAGATTTAACTAATCTTCCCAACCCTCATGGCACAACAAAGATAGAAAAAAATATAACAGTTTCCCCAGTTATTTCAGTAATAAAGTAAACATCTCTTCTGTTTGATAGATTCTGCAAACTCCTCTGAATTTTCAGGAGCAACTGCGTGTTGAAATCTGCATTACAAACTGAAAGAGTTTGCTGAAATTTCTCCAGGTTTCGCCCACATTAGTCTTAATTTGTCATATTATTTCAAGCTGCTTGTTATGTATGCAGGTTTAAAGTCATTGGTTTAGTTTGAACTGTTCTTGTAAAATGTAAGAAATGATTGGTTTAAAAAGTGCGGGAAAACCCTGCACTCTGATTGGCTGGCAACTGCGGCTGCTGGCTATAAGTAGCAGCCACAGCCCAGCCAAAGTGGGTTCGTTCTGAGCTGTAGTCACTAATAAACAAAGAGCTTGAAGCACTGCGCGTCTGTCTCTTCATGCAAACTTAACACAGGCGACGAAGGTGGGATCTCCCTGAAGAAGAAGGCAACGCGGAACAGAAGAAGAGAGAGATGGCTGCGCTGAACACCCCCCCAGCCCCGTTCGATCCGACGGCAGAAGACTGGGAAACGTATGCAGATCGTTTCCAAATGTATCTGGAAGGAAACGATCTTGCCGACATTTCCGAGAAGCGGAAGAGGGCGGTCTTTCTCACGCACTGCGGTCCGGCAGTTTTCAAGATGGCGAAGGCATTGGCGGGAGCTGCAGACATGAAGGTAATGGACTGGCCTGACTTAGAAAAACCGTTAAGAGCCCATTACGCGCCACAAGTATCGTGCCTCATTAAGAGACACGAGTTTTACCGTCGGGATCAAGGGAAAGCGAAAACGTAAATGACTTTGTGGCAAGTTTAAGAGACATTGGGGGTGCATGTGTATTTAACAATTTAGAAGAGGCCATGCGTGATCGATTTGTTCTGGGCCTTAAAGACAAGGTGCTTCAGAGCAAGTTATTACTAAACCTAAGATCACGCTGAAGGAAGCAATAGAAGAGGCCTCTTCAGCAGAAGCTACCAAGTCCTCAGCAGCAGCCATGAACAAAATTAACAAGGCCACAAGCCATCCTGATGTGGAAAAGTCCACAACAACTCATTGTGAGCAAATAGATTCTGAGTCAGACTGTAGTGAGGTGGAGGAAGGAATTTATAGACTCAGAATGGAGCGGAAAAAGAAAGACCTGGGAAGAAAGAGGCAAGATTTCAACTGCAGAGGTTGTGGGGGAAGCCACCCCTGCACTGAATGCAAGTTCCTAGATACCATCTGCCTCCGTTGTGAAAAAAGAGGACATCTAGCAAGAGTCTGCAAATCATCCAGAACTCCACCCAACAGAAGGAAGTTTGCTGACAAAGAATTCAAGCCCAACAACCTCAGTGAGAAAATGGGGCGCAGCACAGAAGCAAAGGGGAAGAATGAAACTCATCAGACAGTAACTATTGGTCATTCTTCTTCTATCAATAACAGAAAAGTGTATATCAAGGTACTAATTGAAGGAAGGCCTTGCCAAATGGAAGTGGACTCAGGCTCATATTTATCTATGGTGTCATGGGACACTATTCACAGACTACTCCCAAACATTCAGAAGAAGCATTTCAAGAAGCAAGCACTGACTCTTAAAGACTACCAAGGGAACAAGATTCCAGTAGTTGGAACAAGAGAATTCAACATGAAGTTCAAAGGCCACACCAAACACTTGCCCCTGACCATTGTGGACAAGGATCGCCCAAGCTTGCTGGGACTTGAGTGGTTCAATCCACTAGGCATCGAGGTGACTGGCATCAATCATGTGAGCAACACTGAATGGGAGGAGCCTTGAAGTCTGAGTTTCAGAGGTCTTCAGTGAAGGATTGGGCAAGTATATGGGGACCCCTATCACTTTCAATCTAGATCCCAAGGTGCCACCAATTCGCTTAAAGCCCAGAAGGGTCCCATTTGCCTTAAAGGAAAAAATTGATGCATAATTAGATAAACTAATAGCTCAAGGAGTTTTAGAGCCCACTGACCACTCCAGGTGGGAGACACCCATAGTCACACCAGTCAAGACTGATGGGTCAGTGAGAATCTGTGGAGACTATAAGGGGACATTGAACCATGTGCTTCAACAGAGCGCATATCCAGTTCCAGTGGTGCATCATTTACTACATTCACTTGGCAGGGGTACAGTCTTTGCCAAATTGGATCTGGCCCAGGCATATCAACAACTAACAGTTAATGATGCCACTGCAGAGGCCCAAACCATTGTGACTCATAGAGGTGCTTTCAAATGTAAAAGGTTACAGTTTGGAGTAAGCGTGGCACCAGGCATCTTCCAAAGCCTTATGGAAAGGATGCTCCAAGGACTGCCAGGGGTAGTACCTTACTTTGATGATGTGTTAATCTCTGCTGAAAATGACACTCAGTTACAAGAGAGACTCAGAGAAGTCCTTACCAGATTCAAAAAAGGGGGTTAAAAGTCAAGGAAGAAAAATGCACTCTTAGAACTGACAAGGTTGAGTTCTTGGGCTACATGATTGACAAGCATGGTATCCACCCCACAGATGCCAAGGTTCAGGCAATCAAAGAAGCCCCTAGATCAAAATGTAAAACAGATTTGCAAGCCTTCCTTGGACTTATTAACTTTTATCACATGTTCCTACCTCAGAAGGCAACCATTGCAGAACCACTGCACAGATTATTAGACAAAAAGTCTGTGTGGGTCTGGGGCAGAAAAGAACAATCTGCATTTAACAATATTAAAAGACTAATCACGTCTGATGCTGTACTCATAGTTTCCTAGAAACAGTTTCCTAGAAACTGTTGCCAAGCTTCCAGTACACGCTGCTGAAATTGCCAGAGAGACTGCCAAAGACACTTTATTGGCTCCTGTTATAGGCTGGATTAAGAAAGGTTGGCCTCTTCAAGATCTACCTCAACTTGCCCAACCTTTTAAATCCAGGCAAACTGAATTATCTGTATTAAGAGGATGTATTTTGTGGGGTAACAGGGTGGCTATTCCTACAAAACTGCAAAAAGAGGTTTTGGAAATGTTACATGAGGGTCATCCAGGTATTGTCAGAATGAAGGGATTGGCCAGGAGTTATGTATGGTGGCCAGGTATTGACAAAATGGTTGAAAACTGGGTTGCATCTTGTCCCAACTGTCAGGTAGTCAGGCCTGCCCCACCTCTCGCCCCCCACAGGAATGGGAATGTCCTAGGGGCCCATGGTCCAGGATTCACATTGATTTTGCTGGCCCTACCAGAGGGCACACTTTCCTTATTATAGTTGATGCATATTCCAAATGGCTAGAGGTTATCCCTATGGCATCCACCTCAACTGAAGCTGTCATCAAACAGCTTAAAAAGCTTTTTGTAACTCATGGGTTACCTGATGTGCTTGTTTCTGACAATGGCCCTCAATTTACATCCAACCTTTTTGAATCATATCTAGCACAACAGGGTATCAGACATGCCCTTACAGCCCCTGGGCATCCTTCGGCTAACGGCCGGGCTGAACGCATGGTACGATTTACCAAGGAAAAACTTCAGCAATTGGGTCCAGGGGATATCACTGAGAGAGTTGAAAAACTTCTCAGTGTTCAGCATATCACTCCCAACCCTTCAACTAATTTGTTGAGCAAATTAGTTGTTGATGGGTAGGAAACTCAGGTCTCCCCTTGACTGCCTTCATCCCACTTACGCACCCAACACACCACTAGATTCCACTAGCAAAGTTCGCACGTTCACTGTGGGTGATTCTGTTTATGCTAAGAACCTTATGGGTGAACCTTTATGGATTCCTGCTGAGATAACCAAATCACAGGCCCTCGATCTTACAGGGTACAAACAGAGGATGGTGTCCTCTGGAGCAGGCACATTGATCAGCTTAGATCCAGATTACCTCAGGAACATCACAATTGTTCCTCTCTAGTTCCCATACCTAATACCTCTTCTAGGGGAAGGGAGGATCATGAGTGTAATCAGCAAGCAAGAATCAACCCCATGTGTAATGAGCTAACACGACAGGAACCATCCCAAAACCTGTGACAATACCAACAACCATTTTCACAAATGGAAGATTGCACATCACTACCTGATTTAGGTGCTGACATTGGGTTGGAGATGGATTGGGAGGAGAGACCAGGTTGTAGTAACCAAACAGGTTCTACCATTACTACAAGTCCTAGTAAGGAAATGTCAGCAGACACATTTCCTCCCTCACAAGGTGAGAACCTTAAAACATCTGAACCATGTAGGTCTCAACGTACATGTAAGAACCCCACCTATTTAAAAGAATACATTAGATAGGCTGGGGTTTGAGTATGGACTGAACCTAGTGGGGAGGGGTGTTATGTATGCAGGTTTAAAGTCATTGGTTTAGTTTGAACTGTTCTTGTAAAATGTAAGAAATGATTGGTTTAAAAAGTGCGGGAAAACCCTGCACTCTGATTGGCTGGCAACTGTGGCTGCTGGCTATAAGTAGCAGCCGCAGCCCAGCCAAAGTGGGTTCGTTCTGAGCTGTAGTCACTAATAAACAAAGAGCTTGAAGCACTCCGCGTCTGTCTCTTCATGCAAACTTAACACTGCTAATCAATATTGAAGAATGCAAAAACCACCTCTATCCCCCACCCTTGAAAATTAGAGGGATTCATCTCTGCCACATGGCATCCTTTGATGGTGTGCGGCAGGTAAGGGAAGGCAAAATTGGTTTTCTGAGATGCCCGATCCTTCTGCTTGCTCCTATGATTGCAACTCACCCAGCTGTTTCCATCCTCAGCCAGGATGGCAGAAGGGAAGTGGCGAGTTAGCCTCACCAATTAAAAAAAAAGAGTGGATGGGGGACAGGTATCAGAAAGTGCACACTGATGAGCTGCACAGTGGAAAAGAAACACTGAAACAGAGGATGTGAGCAGCAGCTAGAGATTGGGTTACTGTAGATTGAATCTAAATCTAAATCCATAAATCTAAACTAAACTTAAATTTCCAGTTTGCAGCTGCAGATTGCTGAGAATTGACATATGGTTTTCTATCTTTGTTACTGGAGTTGGTGCAGCAAGCAATGATTTAATGATTTAATTGATTTAAACATTTCCTCTCCTGCTTTGGTCCTAAAAAGTTTGCTCCTCTGAAGCTGAATATCAGGAAGACTTCCACCAGAGGAATTAATGGAGGGTTTCTTTTCAATGCAAATTGCAGCTTCCAGGAAAGGAAAGGAATTTCAACTAAAACTACACTGGAAAGAAAAATTAAAATGCTCCCCATTTTTCCCTGCTGCAACTTCTCTCATACTGCTGTGAAAGAATGTAATTTCAGTTCTACTCCAATGGACTTTCAAAGTTGTCTCTTCGCTTTAGACTTACATGATGCACAGTGCCTCAGATGGAGGAGAAAAAGGCTAATGTAGTGGCAGAATCTATGCAGGTTTTTTTAAAATAACACCCACCACCTGAATTCAAAAGAGAGTTTGGGTAGAGAGATTACGCTATGAATAAAAACAAGATGTTTCTGAACATATGCTAAACCCCAGGACACTGGTATATTCAGTACCATGTCCAAGCTCAAGAATCTTTCCCAAGCCAAAATCCACTCCTACTTTTCCGTCGTGCAAATTTTCCAGGCATTTAATTGACGAGAGAAAAACACTGTTGTTCCTATTCTTGTAAACTGCAAATTTCAAAGAGATCTATCAATAGATTTCAATTCACTTTCCTATCCTTGCTTCAGCCTATTTTTACCACCAAGAAGTCTTTTTTTTAAATGCTGGGGGTGATGGTGGAGTCAACATTACAATGAGGTTTTTAAAAAATGATTACTCATGATTGTCCAGGGACCTGGACTTTTTGTCTATTTGTTTATTTGCCTAAGGCAGCACAGGTAAGAGTGAGAAGCTCTTACTACCATGAATAAATTGTGGAACTCTATCATTCAAAAAAAAGGTTTTTAAAGAACTGGCATTTCTGAAACTGCTTTTGGCAGGTCCTGCCCACCTTGAAAGATTTTAGTGCAATGTAAGCTTCCTCCATCTTATCTGCTACTTCAGGATTTTACAAGAAGTGACAATATTTGAAAAAAGCACAAGTATTTTATTACTCCATTTAGCATACTGACAATACAAATATCAAATACGGTTAGTGTTTGAGCCACTGTGGCCATCTGAAAATCCAGAAAGAGTTTAAGATCAAGAAATATTTTCAAATTAGGAAACTATACTTTCTAGTTTCTGTCTGAATATTGTTTTATTGAGCTCACCCAATATATCACTGGCCAAAACATTATTAGTTTCATAAAATATGGGGTGGATGACTGATGCTAATCTTGAATGAAGAATCACATCCTTCTACCCTGAAACATATTAGATTTAATATAGCCAGGTTTGTGTAATCCATGAAATGCCCCAATTTGAGTTTTGTAAATTGTACAAAATTGACCTATGTTTGGATCTGGATTTTTAAAAAAAAGATTTGAATGCAAGTATATTATGGATTAAGCTTTGACATTAGTCTTAGATTATTTTATTTTATTAGTACTGCTAAATACGTCAGTGAAACTCTGGATCATGTAGCAAAAATATCCAGTAACAAAGGCCACAACCCCATGACAAAAGTCAACACTTTATAGGAGAAAAGTATAAACAGACTAAAGGTGTCTGTCTTGAAAAAAACTTATAGTTAAAGAATTTCCATAACTATACAGACACTGTGGAATATAACCGAGGACACCGTATAGGCCAATTACTGTTCTTTTTGCATTGCACCATCAGGCCAGCTGACTGAGAGAAGTGGGAATGTTAGGAAGTTCAAGCTGGGGTTATTGCATTACAGCTGAATTTCCTCTTTGCTTGGGAAATCAGATGATACCAGAGAAATGATGCCCTTGTGTAAAATAAAGTATCTAGATCAGCAGCACTCTCCCAAATTGGGAAGCATGTTATTGGGAAGAAGCCAAAGCTGGAGTCAATATATTAAACAATGACTTAGATGCCAGCATTGTATTATTACCCACAATGTGACACTTCCTTGTTCTTCCCTTTAATTTATTTTTAGGTCTTTAATTGCAAGCTATGCTGAATGACCAGATCTAGATGTTCTTTAAATGTCCCAGCATGTTATGGAGCAATGCTTTATCAGGAAGATCATGGCAGTTATAAATGGCGGTTGTATGTGGTTGTCTACTGTGGTTGTGAGATTACAACTATTATCTCTTAAAATATATAGGGCTTAACAGTAGGAATGCCTCCATTAAGCATTCTTGGATCAAAGTCCCCTCAAATCTGGAACCAAATCTGGGAGAAAAGTACCAAGTTGTTCAGGCACTTATTGATAATTTGTCTGTTTGTTGGATCTCACGTCTACAACAGACATGCATATAATCTGATTCTTCTTGCTTACTTATATTTTCACTAAATAAATGCATGCCCAATTCAGCCAGATACCTGCCATCTAATATTTTAAAACTGACATGCTGATAGGAAAATTGAAAGTTTGAATTTGAAACATTGGAATGTTTCAGTATCCAAGAAATGTAGAGAAAGTTTTTAAGAAGATTTCATAATACTCAATAGGAGGGAAAATATAATTTGTCAAAGAAATATTTATGGCTAAAACTATTGTATTAAAACTCCCTATTTCAAAATTTTCATTTTCATAGAAGTACTTTTCTTCCAGGATGAATTCAATAATTTTTTGGGTTTCTGTTTAATGGTAACATCATTGCTTATATTTATTTTATGTCTATTTGTCTGCTTTGTCAAAACCAGCCGCTGATCAGATATGTAGCCTAGAGAAATGTGGGCTGATCTCATCAGATGCTCTCAGCAGGAGCATGAATCACAAAAGGAACAACAACAGCAATAGCAACAATTAGTTTATTAGATCATTTGTTAAGGATGCCTCTTTTCTGAAATATCCAGTCATGTTTTCTTGGAAAAATTTTGGTGACTATCAAAATATTCATAATAATTATAAACCTGATATAATAGTTGTACTATTATAGATATAAATGGCAGCTTTTGTTCCTTGAGTTAATTCTGTCCATCTTCAATTTCCAGAAGATGCTCACAATCAGCATCTCTAGTTGCCTGCATTTACTGGCATAAGATGTAAAAATGCAAGCAACTGAATAGACAGAGGAAGAAATCAGGGGGAAAAATGTTCCTCTGTGAAGGCAAACAGGAACAGAAGGGTCCTGAGGCTGGACTCATGTATTTTAGTAAATATAATCTGAAAGTCAGCTCAATAATTGTTTAATTTTATTTTTTATACTTTTATTTTTTGTTTCCCAGATCTATTTTTTTCTGATCTGTTCCTTTTTTCCTTTTTCATGAAAATTGTCTTTCAGTTCTATTATTTATATTTAGTTTATTCATGTTCAGATTTCATTTTGTATTTATTAAGCCTTCTATAAATTAAATACAGAAAGGGCTGTTTTCCTAGGACACACAAATTGGGTAGATCACTTCTGTTTGTAGAAGATAGCTGAAGGTACTTGGAGTTACATAAAGCATTACGGACCAAGACCAATACTTTGAATTCCACCTAGAAACCTGTTGTAAGTCAATGCATGATCCATTTCATTGGCATTACATTCTAATAACCAGTTGCTAATTCTTGCAAGAACTGAACTTTCAACAGCAGCTTTATGTATAGCACACATGTGATGCTATGAGACACTGCTAAGTTCTCTGCTTCATGTGGAATCTCAACTAGCATTTCAACTTAGAGTGACCTTAGACACAATCTGCCCCTCTAGAGAGAGTCTCAATTAGTGATGTGCTCCTTCAGATGAATGCCTCCACATTCAGAGTTATTATTGGAGCAGACATGGAACTTCTATGCATATTGCTAAGGTTCACCTTCTACCTCTATTGCCCTATCTAGACCCAACATTTTCCAAGGTCAGAGTCAAGACTTCTAGAATACCTGCAGTTTGGATCAGGATAAAAATACATAGTACACAATTAACTTTCAACAGTACATTGATGATACCTTCCATAGTCTCATGGATGACTTTTCCCAGGATCTTCATGTAGATATTACAGAGTAGGAAGGAGAGGACTACCCACAGATGCTCACTGACCTGACCTTTCATTCCTATCACCACTGTCTAGAATTACCCCAATAAATAAAGACTGGAACCACTGTAAAACAATGCCATAAAACCCTACATCATGCAAGCAATCCAGAAAAATAGCAGGACTAATGGTCTTACTTACTGTTGGGAGGTCTTAATAGGAATAGAAATATTGCACTACTGATGTTCAGGTCCTGAAGCAAGTCATAACCAGGAACAACTAAATGCTGTTCCTTTCCCTTGCAGGGGACTGAATCTTGACTGGGAAAAGATGTTTTGCTAATGATGCACCATTGTCTTCTTGCTGACATTCTCCCAAAAGAAGAGGTTAGACCAGTGGTGGTATTCTACTGGTTTGGCCTGGTTCTGGCGTACTGGTAGCACCGAAGATCAGCTAGCAGAGAACTGGTTTGCTCCGAATCTCTGTGATGCTCTGCAGTTGGTCCCACCCACCGACCCCTGATCCAAGGTCCTTTTTAACCTCTCAGCTGTTTGGTGTGGCAGAGCGGATTGCTGTGCTAAACAACTGAGAGGCACAGTAGCTTAGTTTTGACTGTTTTGAACGCGTGCGCAAAGCGCACATTTGGCATGCATGCATGCATGCAAGGCACATGACTCCCCTGCAGCCATGCCCTCCCAGCCACATCCACAGAACTGGTGGTGGGAACATTTGAATCCCACCACTGGGTTAGACATAGTAGTATAATATGGCTTGGCCCAAGGAAGTCTGCTTGTTGAGCTCATGCACTGCACCATCCTTCAAGACTGCTGACATCACCCTCCGCTTACAAGGCCTCTAGATTCAGATAAGGCATTTAATATGCCATCATGTTTAGCCAAACCCACTTAGAGACTTTTGATCAATGTCAGTGTTCTTCTGTTTATAAGGGCTGGTGTGTCAAGTGAGGGTCTTGTGAGGGTCTGAAGCCTTATGAACAGAAGAACACTGATACTGACATTCCCTAAACTCTGCTGAAGATATTACCTAGCCTGTTAATGAAATATTTGGAAACCAACCCGTAAGCTCGGAGAACAAACCTTCACCCTCTTCCTACATCCCAGCTGCAGATATTTGCCACTATTGCAAAACTTTTGATCAGTCTTAGCTTCATGCCTGAATCAACCAGGAATGTGCTGATGCTGGGGCAGGCTTTCTTTGTATCTTTCCTGCAGACTTAAACTTAATCACACGTGGGTGAATGCCTGCACTGACCTTCTATGCAACCATAAAGATAAACTGGAGGAACATACTGTATAGTAGAGAAGAGCTGTCAAGAGCTTCTCTTTATCCTGTAGCTTATGTCAGCAGTGGGCAATCTTTTCTAGAGAAACAGTCACATGCTTGTAAATTGAATTAGGCCATTGACACATTCAAAAACAGCAGCAAAATAAAAACTGAATTTCATTTTGTTTTCTTCAATTCCCTATCCCTATCCCTATCCCAATCCCTACCCCAATCCCTATTCCTGTCCTTGTCCTTATCCCTTTCTCTGTTTCTGTCTCCAGTGATGTATGTAATAAATTTCTGCCTCTCCATAAACTAGGAAGCTTTCTCGTATGAAAATTACAGACAAAATTAGAGCTTTATAACAAATATTGGAGTTCTCTCTAAGCAGAGAATATTTCCAGATGGCAGTATGTATGAGCTTTTTTTTTTAAATCCAAGTGTATAATAGTTAGGACATCACACACCAAACAATGAATTTTTTAGTCCTATCTGTATCATACAGTACACTGACCAGTAGGGGCTACAGACCACTGAGTGACCCAAGATCTCAGTTCAATTCATTCTCTTTTGTATACACTGAAGTTATGAATGGAAATTGCTAGAATCTATTCTTCCGAATACAAAATTTTAATGACTTTAACCAGGGACAGGATGCTACCAGTTCTGCCCAGCTCTATAGAACCGGTAGCTCTGAAGAGCAGCAGACACCGAACTGGTTCTGTGTTTGCTGCTGTTTGGTCCGTAGTCACCGAACCGGTAGTAACACCGGTTGAATCTCACCCCTGACTTTAACTCTCCTTTTGCCAAGTACCAATACAGCAACAGTTTAAAGGTTGTTGTCTGATTTGCATGTGGGAATATATATTATTTCATGAAAGATTGGTACTTGAAGGGTATCAGCAGGATGTGTGAAATGTTACTTATGAGGGACATTAAGTGATTCAGTTATGTCATTATGAATATGCCCTGAATCCTACTTAGGCTGACCAAATGAACTAAGCCATTACAGTTGCCCATTGCAGTTTTTTATGAAAGTGTGTGTGTGTGTGTGTATGCTGCATGGGAGGTAAGCCTCAAAATGGCCTCAGTGGCCTTTAAACTGACGAGTTACATTACATAACAGACAAGTTACATTACATTCCAGCATTACCTCATTAGTCAGTTTCTCATATGCATAAAGGAGGGAAGTGGGTTCTTTTTGTCATTAAGAGAGCATGTTTCCTCATGAGTAACTTTCCAAGGGCTGATTGCCAGAGACAGACAATCCGGAAGAGGAATCAATCATATACTCTCTTAAAGAAACATGCGTCCTATGCTAGTCACCCACCCACTTTTGCCTTTGGTCTCATCAATTTCTGGATAGAGGGTTTAGTGTGTAGTATGAATTTAACCAGCTGGTACATTCATTCCAAGTGACTGAAGTGTGCTTATTTTGCGGTTATGCATTAAAAAATAATGGCGTAGTAATATGGACAGAAGATGCAGTCTGAAATGTATTTAGGATCATCCCTACCAGTGGCCATTGAAATGTGTATAGCGCTTTGGAAGTCCAGATGTTTTTAACAACTGGTAGCAGCCAATCCATTTATGCAGCAATCATATATGTGCAGATTTATTAAGAGTATCTGATTTTTTCATAATTCATAATACATGTATAAACAGACAGGATTTTAATTTCATGTTGTGGCTGCCATCTTGATTTTTTTTTGACTGCTCTGTGGCTATTCCTGATGTTTACTCAGATCATATACTGTCACTGTGTTGTAATGAGGATTGCACCCAGAAAACTACACCATCTTAGTCCCATTGCATATATCTGAATTGCTCAGAAACGAATAGAACTAGTCTGATATAGTGATTAGGAAGCTGGCCTAGAAACCAAGATATTGTGATTTCTAGTCCTGGCTTAAGCATGAAAGCTGGCTTGCGCCAGTCATTTTCTCTCTCTCAGCCCAACCCACCTCACGTTGTTGTGATGGGGGAGGGGGAAGGAGAAAGGAGAATTATGTGTATTCACTACCTTGAGTTATTTATAAAGTGATAAAGGTGGGATAAACGTCTAATAAATAAACATGTGTATATAGCTCTGTTAGAAAACATTGCTAGAAGATATAGATCAACTAAAACAGCTGGTCAAAAGGTCACGTACAAAGTTATCACATAAGATCTTAAATAGTCCAAAATACTCTAGATTATGTTAGGTTGCATTTATTTAGTATAAAGATAGGCACATCAGTTTAATACCACAGTGGAGATTTTTACATATACATACACTAGGAAAAATCAGGGCCTCTGAGATGACATTCAGTTAGACCAATTTTTCTCCCAGTCAGAGCTTTTAAGACGTGCAGACTGGAGGATGTGCATGCTGACTGGAGAATACTGGGAGTTGAAGTCCACATATAATAAAGAGTCTGAGATGAAGAAACACTGAGATAGATAAAAGCATTGCTTGTGTGGTTGCTGCACTTAAATGGACTGAGTGTAAAGTGTGACATTTTTGACCAGTTTTAGGAAAGCATTATGAAACGAAAGGAGAAAAGAAAGAGCATTTCCCCCCCATATTTCTATCAGAAGTAAGAAAAGATCTACTTTGGCTTTTACCAAATAGGCACCTGATAGAAAGGATACCTATCTGGAATTATAGTATCTGGGATTATTTTGGAGTACCTGAACTGGATGGTTTGCAGTTCTGTATACAAACCTGCTGCTAACATCCCAGTTTGTTTCAGTTCAGCAATATATTTTTTATATGGAAAATAATCCTTCTGTTTTTACCACTATTAAATATTGCTAAACAAACATTCAACCCACTGTAATATTTTTTTACATAAATTTCACAGAATGTTGTACCTAGGTGAAAGGGACATATTATTAAGCCAACCATGTTCATGAAACATACATAGAACATGCCCAGATACACTTTGCCCATACACAAATAAAATTAGCAAGATTAGAGCTAAATAAAGTAGAAGTGCAATAAAATTAAATTAAAATGGGACACAAGCTAGCATACAATATAAAGCCTTCTAACTTTTTTGAACCTTGACATCAGTACTAAACTGTCAGTGAAGCACAGGACTAGAATACTTGAACATCTTGAACTCATAGAAATGGTATAAAATTTAATGAATTCTAAAATTCATTTGGAGTGGTAAAGCTGGAATGGACAACTGAAGTTAAAGGCACTGCCCTCAGCCTAACCATATTCATAGGATTATTCTGAGGTAAAAGGAAGACAAGAAGATTTTTTCTACCTTGGTAAATCATCATTATTCAAGTAATAAGCTTCAAAAAAGCTTATGCCTTTTTATATAAAAAAGTTATTCTGAAAAGGAGCTACCGGATTCTGAGTTTTAAATACAATTGGCTACAAAATGTAACTTTCCTACTATAACATCTTGTGATGGAAGAAATAAAACCCAGATTGTCTTCTGCTAAAAATCAGACTCAGATTGCTCATGTGGGATGACAGAATGGCTAAATCACGCACCTTTGTGGGTCACTTAGAAGCAGCACATACTTTTTTGATTTTGTTTATTTATATATGCTATTTATAGGCTTCCCCCAACCAGAAGACTTCTGCATGGTTTACATTGTAGAGCAAAAGAATTAAATAGGGTATTATTGTAAAATGCAACCCGGTGTGGCAAATGAAATCAATCCACAAAAAAATTCCTTTTCTTTCTCACAGCTTATATCATAACCTCATATGGTTTTCTGTGCATGGACAGCTTCCCAAAAATATTCTGTGGGATCCTTTGGGAAATATGTTGATACTGAACACACAACTTTCCTACCACGAATAGAGAAACATCACTAAATCTGCTTGATCATTTTAACTAGATAAACTTTCTCTTCAATAATATTTCTTCTGAATCCATTTGGCTTAAAAAAGAGTTTGCACTGTCTTTCCAGCCACAGGCTGATCTAATCAAAGATATCATTTTACTTTCTCAAGTACATTATATAGTACACTTTTTAAAATGTCCATTTTTCCATATCAAAATAAAACAGATTTCAACCCTGTCTTCAGAGGAGACCTCCCACAAAACATTGTTTATAGAAAATGATTCAAAGGAATTTAAGGAGGGTGACACATATCTAAGAAGTGACAAATAACATGCTATGT
This sequence comes from Naja naja, assembly GCA_009733165.1. NCBI lineage: Eukaryota > Metazoa > Chordata > Lepidosauria > Squamata > Elapidae > Naja > Naja naja. The sequence goes on along the minus strand of CM019148.1, from coordinate 335,551,927 downwards.
TAACTTTTGTTTTCCTGGAACAATCTAGAGCATACTTTTCTTTTTGATGGGGAGATATTTCTGGCATCTGTGTGGTGAACTGGACATAATGACAACTCAGCTATGAAGATAACTTTCCTAGTTCAGAGTTGGATACTGTTAAGGATACAAGAGAACAGCCTTCCTCAATCTGGTAATCCCTAATATTGAAACTGTTGTTTAATATTAGGAATTACTTAATTGGGAAATGCTGTTGCACTGCCATTTTACATTATATAACATTTCCAAACTACTTTGACTAGGATTGGTTAAATTTCCACAAAAGCAAAAGGAATGTAAACCACACTACAGATTTTGTTAGTTTAGTAGCCCATTTTATATTGGAATTGGAACAGTTAACACTTAGAAAAAAATTGTTTCTAAACACAATTCAGCTATGTAGTGCCAAGCTTTCTAAAGGGTCACCTCCATTCACATGAACCTGTCTGCAATTTCTATTAGTGGAATTGATGTTGTTATCTCCTATCACATGAAAATTTTAAGTTGACAAATATAAGAGCAGGACTATTTTATTAACAACATTTCAGTTGTGAAATTTCCTCCCAAGCAAAGTTGTGTCATTCCTTCTTTTACTTTACATTGGATGACCAACAGTATTTGCTTTACATATTTGTTTCATTTTTGGACAAAAATCAAACTCAAAATGTTTGATTTTATATGACGTTTTCTCATCTCCTAATTTTCCTTTGCATGGTGTTTTCTACTGTTTCCCCTTCTTTTTAAATATCTTTTAATTTGTGTATTAATTCGGTCTCTAATAGGAGAATGCACAAGGCATACATTTAATATATATCTGCACACAGATTGAACATAGAATAACAGAGTTGGAAGAGACCTTGTAAGCCTTCTAGTCCAACCCCTGTTTGAGCAGAAGACAAATGGCTGTCCAGATACACTAAGGCAGGTGTGTCAAACTCAATTTCATTGAGCATTGCATCAGGGTTGTGTTTGACCTCAGAGGGCCGGGGCTTGGCCATGGTGGGCATGGCCATGGTGTTGGGGGCACCTGTGGTGGCCAAGTGCTAAGGCAGGACTTCTCTGAGACCCTCCCCCACTCTCATTATAATCTCTCTCCTTCCTTCCTTCCTTCCTTCCTTCCTTCCTTCCTTCCTTCCTTCCTTCCTTCCTTCCTTCCTTCTTTCCTTCCTTTTTCCTTCACTCTTCATTCTCCTTTTTTCTTCCTTCCCCTCTTTTCTTATTTTTCCTTCCTTGCTCTCTTCCTATCTTCCCATCTTTTTCTTTCTCTTTCCTTTTTCCCTTTCTCCTTTCCTGTCCCTTCTTGCATTCTCAAATGCAAAAGGGGAAATATTTCACCTTTTGTTTTATTTTTAGTTTGTTTTGATAGCCCTCTGCCAGCAAAAATGGAGCCCGGGGGTGCCCCTGTGCACCCTCCACACCCCATTTTCAGCAGCAACTGCCTCCTGCAGCCCTCTACCAGCAAAAACAGAGCCCCCCAAGCTACATTTTCAGTGGCATAGGCATGAAAATATACAGTTGCTCAATTAATACAGAATCTTATATTAGGTGAGACCAACAGTATCTCAATACTTGTGAGATGAATAACTGTTAACTGTTAGTACAAAGTAAAAACACAGAATGATATCAAATGTCAAGTTTTCTTGATAATTCATTTTCCTTCAATATTCTGGATTTTAATAGTATTTCATGAGAATTCTAGACTTCCTGAGAATTCTGGTTAAATCAAACCCCCAAAGTACTTTGGCATTTTTAAAGAGTAATTATGTGAGTGAATCTCTCCTAACAAAATGAGGGTCCCTAACAGGAAAAACTTTGCTCCAGCTTCTATATCTCCAGAAGGGTCAATAAAGAGGAAGGCAAAATGAACTAGGGAAAAACACTTTTTGTTTGTCACTTCATTTCATTTATGTAGAGTAAATCCTTCAGAAATATATTTTTAACAATTGGAGAAAACCATAAATCTCAAATCTAAATTTTAAGAGAGTGATGATTTTTAATTTTATCAAGTGGGTTGCAATTTAAACATCCAGTTTAAATGTCACTGAAAAGTTGTTCCATTGAAATACATCAATTCCTCTCCCCATTCCAAAAAAATGTCTAAAGAAGCTTCCCACTTTCTTTTTCTTAAATTTGTCAAGGCAGCTGTGATGGGGCCTACCCCAGTGAGCAAGTTTCCATTTCACATCTGAGAGGCAAGAGATTTCTTGAAGGAAACTGAGGCTTTTATGGCTCAAATGCAGCTGCCTTTTCTACATTTGGAAGAAAAACAGACTTTTGTCGTGGGATGCTCTTTGGATAACTCACACAAGAATGCAATTCACTTTGCTTTACATTGATTCAGAAAGAGATAGTAAATTCGCATATCAAATTCGTAAGAAAAGAGATACATGTTTTAGCTCTGACAAACAGCAAAAAGCTTACAATAGCATTTTAATAACTGTCCCATGAATGGTTTCCTGTTTTAAAGGACTCCAAAGATATTTGTAATTTCCTGGGCAGCATTTTCACTTTTTTTTTTCATAATATTAATCACATCTTTCAGACTAACTTTTCTAAAGTGGTTCTGGTAGCAAGTATTTTTAAAACGTGGGATCTCTGCTGAAGTTTCAGGTAAGTATATGTGTACAGGTGAAAGTGAAATCCTTCAAATATTGGAATCTCAAACATGTAAATAATTCTATCCTATATCCCATATGTGTGGAGATAAGCCTTGCAACATTTCACAAACTCAGCTTTTATCCAGATTCTGGGACAGAAGTATGCAAAATTTATGGCAGATATCCCATAGCCTCCCTAACTGTTCAAAGAACTATTCTGGTCTATGACCATAAGAAAGAATTGATTTTATGATGTAAAGAGCATTCACCATTGATATTAAGAAAGTATCATGTTAATTGACTGGCAAGTTTTTTTATTACACTGGATCCAGGCTCCTTCAGTCATAAGTGTGCAATTGGAGGACACTATGTATGTATAGCAAATACATATTAGCCCTTAATTGGGGAAAATCAACCATGCATTTTAATTTGAACAAAAGTAAAGTTTAAGGTAGGGGTGTCTGAATGGCTTTTAACGCAGACTGTGATTCTTATGAATGTCCATGCATGCAAAATAGAAAGTGAAAGTGAAGTAACTTTAAAACTGAATGCAATGATATTAAAGTTAGTTAAAATACTTTGTATTCATACTCATGATGGTAATCATGCCAGGAAAATGACATTGATGTACTTTATTAAATAAAATCTGTTCTTAGTCAATAAGTTTCAAATGGACAAATGGCAATTAAAAATTAATCAACAGCAAGTGAAAAAAAATGTATTTTTGTTTATGGCAAATGTCCATAGGTTTTATGAACCGGAGGCAAATCTAAATTTAGTCATTTACTCTGTTGACTTTTTATAGTAGGCTACCTAATATAATAGCAACACAATAAATTATTTCCTGAATTAAAGTGTGGAACAATCATGAATAAAGTTTCAATTGGATGAATTGTGTACTTCATTCAGTTTTGGAAATCATTCCCCCCTGCCCCCCATTTCTTTCCTTTCCCCCTCTCCCTGTTTTTGTATATATGCCATCCATAGTTTATATTGTATAAATAGCCCTATAATGCCAAACAAATATATTCCTTTAAGAATGAAGTCTTCCCATTTTTTGTTTTAAACCATGTGAAGTTTAAAGCCACCAAGGCACTATTTTGGGAAAGAAAAGACTCAGGATGAAATACCCTTAAAAATATTGTACAGATAATTTTTGGAGATTTTACTCTGTCCAACCTATGCCACATTTGTCAGGTGCAACACACAGCTGAACTCCTATCAGCAGAAAAACAGAATTCAGCCACTACTGTAGCTCAAGCTTTCAAAGAATGCAACAGGAATGTTATATATTGATTCTGAGTAAGTCTTATAAGTCTTATATAAATCTGTGAGTTTTTTTTAACAAATTGGAATATGATACTGGATACATTTAACTGGATTATGAGGCACCAGGCAAAACATGTGACAGATTCCCTAAATTCCCTTTTTTAATATTATGCAAATCAGTATGGCTCTTGTTCAGAAATAGCCCAGTTGATTTTTCTGGGAATCATCCAGCCGGTAATGTCAACATCATTATTTTAAATAAATCCAAACATTTGTAATGAAACTTCCTCTTAAGGCTGGAATAAATGTAATTAAATTTTTTGGGGGGGAGGGGAAGCTTGGGCCAGTCACATTTTCTCAGCCCTAGGAAAGAGGCAATGGTAAACCACGTTTAAGTAGCCTTGTCAAAAAAATTGCAGGGACTTGTCCAGTCAGTCTCTAAGAATCAGACAGGATTGAATGGGAAACAAAAATAACGCCCCCCCGCAAAAAAGTCATAAAATAATCTAAAACAAAATATATACAAATGAACATCCTACCAAAGTGGTGGTGGTGATTATTGTTATGATCCCCATTCTTATTATTTGCATAATACTATGTGAAGAAAGGCTCAATTCAGAAGGCAAAAAACAACCAACCAACCAAAATCGGTGAATAAATATAAAATACGAAATTACTAAAGCATCAGAAAACCAATCAAAGCAAAAGCAATGGCTTTCCTTGGAAAGTCAGAAGGGACCATCCAAGTCTAGCTGAGAGGATTACAAAAGGCGGGAAACGTTTCTGCGAACCTTCGGGATCAAACTCGCGGGGGCGGGGGCAGGACCGGCCGACGCTCGACTACCACCACCCGCACCAATTGCTCTGTTTGTTTAGTTGGTTAAAGCGTCGCGTTCTGCGTCGATCGGAAAGAGTCACCGGAATCAGTTCTGCGATCTGATTTCGAACGTTCTCGTGTCAAGCGATGCGTTTTGTTTCCCCTTTTGATCTTTCTATAAATAACTTGGACGGGGCGGGTAGACAAGAAGGAAAGAGTGACGCGCTACGACCAGGACGGGTCCTGTTAGGGCTGCTGCTCATTCTCAGCTGGGCATTATGCAGAGCTGCGGTCATGTTCTCCCCGTTTGTTTTGCCAATTAGCTGACAGGCTTCCCTCACAGCTGCTGTTTATTTGGTCTGGGCTGTATTTCCTACCCGAGAAGATGGGGAAAGTTGGTGGGCTTCGCGCGAAACACCCACCGGGCCGGACGCACCCGCTGCCATGTGAGGATCGTGGCCCTTTGACCGGATTCCTTTCTCAACCTATTGAATCTTCCTGCGATCTAACTTCGTTGTGGTTATTATTTTTAACTAAACGGAAAAAGACGGATGTGGAACAAGTTTCTCCTCCCGGTAGTTGTAGGGGAAAAGCATATGCAATTTCACTTCCATCGACACCTCACTCTCCCCCACACCGCAATCTGACTTTTCATGATCTCATCTGGTAGCGCTGGCTTCGATTTTAAACTTTAAAGGAGGATGTGAGCCACAACGGAGGAAAGGCTTATGGTAATTAGGTGTTCCGTCTGTTTTTAGCAGGACTACCAAATTAATGAGGTTCCGGGCCCCTTATCCCACTTTTCATCCTTGTTACTTGATAACTCTTTTTTTTAAAAGAAAGCCAGCCGTTATTTTACTTCGCTTCTCCCAAACTTTACCATATAAATCGTTTAGCGTGAAGATAGAAGCAGAGCAAGAATCAGTTTGATCTTCCAATTCCTAGGAGGTAACTACGTATTTGGTCATCCATGGACTTGCACCGGTTCTAGTCTTGCCTAATGGGAGACCACGAGAAAATCTCAAGGGAGTAGGTTACATGGGGGGGAAAAAAGAATAACCCCTAACAGTTTTATTTTCTAACATCCTCACTCTTTCCTTTCGCTGGATACTTTCCTTGCTTTCTTTGGGATCCTGTTAACACTTTAAGATAAGTTTTTTTGAGGGGGCGGGTAAGGCCTGTCTGCCAATATTTGCGGAAAACGTTCTGGCAATCGATTTGATTACCAGTCCCTAGCACAAGACATTACTGCTTCGGGTATATCGTGGTTATGACCGCCACAGATTCGGAACAGATTTGGTTTTGACCCGACCCGCATATACCTCGGTCTAATCTATCGTCTTGAGCACTGGATGCCAGGATAGGTGAAAAGCACTTGCAATAGGCTAAGGAAAAACGGAATAAATTGACCGAAGAAAGGAAAAAAAAGACGAGGGGTTTGGAGGATTTGGGGCGAGATCTGGGGAAAAAAAACATGTGCCAGAATCTCCCCTCCCGTATCGCCTATCTTTCTTGGGGAACACCGTTAAATCGGAGTTATTCCGCATCATACACACACCCCACGGTTCATTAAATGCCCGAGTGCAGCAGCCGTCGAGAGAGGGAGGAGGGGAGAGGCGAAGGCAAAGGAGAAATGGCCACGCCTGGTCACTTTCAGACAGCGACACATTACTTTTATTTTGTGGTGAGTCACCCTGACTTCAGATTTTAGAAGAGTGGCGACTCACACATTAAACAGTAACAGATGTATTGTGTGACCCGCTGTTATTCATTTCAAAAGGTCTTTGTACCTTTTGAAACTCTTCAGCGCGCTTACTCGGGGGAGTTCCACTGTAAAGGCGCATAAGACTATATACTGCAGGGCTTCGTTGGGCATTAAAAACAGTCTTTATTTCTAGTATAGTAAAAATGGGCTAGAGAGTGAACTGTGTATCTGTCTTCAACACACCCTGTAGACTTTTGTTTTGCTGCATCGAGCTAACCCTCACCCCCAGATAGCGGTTTGCCTAAAAGCCAACAGTAAGTAACAGCAAGGGGCTCTCAGAGAGGGCTAGCCTTCACCCCCTGTCCTCAGAGGTACGTTTCCTTGAATGCAGTTCGTGTCGACGTGTGTAGGATTGCGGTTCTAGGGTCGTAGCCTTTTATACCCCCGCCCGCACCGCGCCCTATCTTGCTTGTCCCTTAATAGCGAGGTTTTCTTGTGGCCCCTTTGTTGGCAGTCGAAGCGAGCTATTCGATGCCCTGTTTATTGAACGCCTTTGCGTCAGGACGCATAGCGAATTTCCCAACTAGGGCACAGCTAGTGTGCGGGCAGAAATAACGTAACGGAGCAGATCCGAACTCTTATGTAACTTCTTGTTCTTCTTCTCTCAGTCCCGAAACAAAATTTCGGTCTGCGGAAGAGTTCTTTAGAACGGCCCCACGAGCGAGATCCAGCTTTTATCAGATGAAGCAGGTTGAATCGGATGCTATAATATACCTCATTCCTAGCTTTTAAGATAGAAATGAAGTATATTTCGGCGGCGGCAGCAGCAACAGCAGCTCCTGTCTTCCGGCTGGTATAGGTAGCGGTTACTCCTTACTTCTTCCAGACAGGACAAGTGTCACAAAATCTCCGCTCAATTTTTCCGTTGAGGCCCGAGTTTTCGGGAAATTTCCCGGATGGGGAGATGGGGGATAAATCAACCAACTCCCATCCTTCCGACCGACTGACCAGCCTCCAGGAACCGACCTCAGGAAGTGAATCCGAATTAACTCTAATCTCGAACTTACTCTAATGCCAAACACACTCCCGAGCATTTGGGGGGTGATGCATCTGTTTCCCTTGCAGCGTGGGGGTGGGTAGGAGAGTATTATGTCGAGAGGACATCCAGTCCTCCTCTCCCTCCAGAAGCCTTAGAAAAAGGGAACCGTGAACTAAAGGAAATGGTTAGGAACGGGGTGGCAAGTACCCAGCTGCTCAGGTGCGGTTATAAAAAGGCCCACAAACTTGGCCGGATATAAAGCAAAGTCGAATTCGACTTCTGATGGCTCTCCCTGCGGTTTTCGTGAGCAACAGGACAGAACCGGTTTGGTCTTTTGCCTTCTTCCGGACCTCCTCCTGCTTAGCTTGAAGCTATTCCCCTGGATGAGAAACTGGAGGCTAAACACCTTGGAGCCGAAGAGAGGCGCTGAACTCTCGAATCGCAGAGCTTTTACAGAGACCACCTCGCCCCGCTCTCTCCCGATCCCGGCAGGGCGCCCACTTCATCTCAACGCGGCGCCCTCAGTGAGCCCAACGCAACCTTTCCCGCTCCCCACGAAGAAATAAAGCTGCGATCCTAAACGTTCCTTCTTGGGAATAAGGCTGCAGCTACTTAGGCCCAAGTATTACTGACCTAGGGAGAGAACTATCAATAACACAGGATCGCGCTGCGTGTTAGTTTCTCAACTAAAGATCACCTTGGCCGGGGGAAAAAAGTCCTCCGTCGTAATCTACCCGAAGTGAACCCTATAGCTTTCAATGAATCTCACTCCCAGGTAGAGTAACATCTCTCGGCCTGAAGGGTCGGGTGACTGGAGCATCACTAGACGCGTTCCTCCGCTTCTATAAGCGTGTAAGTTATTTAAAAAAAATCACCCTGGACGGTGATTTCCCCCCAGCGCCAAAGCAGAATATATGAACACTTCGCACAGCATTTCATCCTGAAACAAACAGTGGATCGAGGGTCCGTGCCTGTCCTGAAGCGCCTTGAACAAGCTTCGTGCGCGTCTAAACATAAACGAACTGTGGCGGTTCCCTCTCGGAGAATTAGAAATGGAGGAGTCCAGCTTGGGGCAGGGGCTTTGGGGCAGCGTGTGAGCGGGACTGAGTGTGGGACCGAAAGGACACGGGGGCAGGACGGTTTGAGATGATTCAGGGGAAAAAAATCCCTCGTCTTATCTCCCCCAAACGCGACGGTTCAAGAAATCACTCAGCTGGAGTTTAAAAATCCTATTCGCGAGCGCCCCGGGAGAAGAGCGAGACATAAGAGCGGCGGGAAGTAGGCGGAGGCGGCAACCGAGTCATCTGAGGATAAAGTCCTTATAATCCCAGGCAGAGCTACGTATGCGCTCGCCCGGCCTCCTTTCTCCCGCTTCGCAACCAGGGGCGGTCCGAGGCTGCAACTCCGCTGAGTCAATTTTTCTCTCCCTGCGGAGCAATCCAGGACTCTTGACAGCCTGCATTATTTCTCAAGCTTATTGTTGGTTAACTCCTTGCAAGTAAGCATTGCCCCAACGGAAGGGGACCAATTCTCTCTCACCCCCAGGGCCGGGGGACGACGACGACTCTGTCTTAGGAACCTAAAGGAACGACTAAAAAACAACTAAGAATGTATTCTGTGAAATTGGAGGGGGCGTCACTGGGACTCCGGTGTTCTGGTTCTGTTTACTTAGTAATGGGAGAAACCTCATTGCACTCAGTGGGGCTTTGAGTAGACATGTACAGGACCATGAGATATACTCCCTGTAATTCAATTTAGAATTATGGATCCCTGCTGGATGTTTGAGGTTTATTTTATGTCTATCTCCACATACATGCATTCTATTTATAACCCAACTGCCAAATGTAATGCAATGGATTCAGTGATTGCAATCCTATGCGTAGGGTTCCATGTTTATGGGAGGCACACTCACATTCTTTATTGCCACATGTTTTGTAGCAGTTCGGGAGGATAGGTGCCACTATTTACCTCTTAATGGTACTGCCAAAATTAGAGCAAGACATATTAATGCAAGCTGTCCTGGAGATGAATGTTGCTGATGAGAGTTTGGGGTACAGAAAAAAGTTATGTGCTCTTGAGTAAGGGGAGGGTGTCCTTGTGCTCTCTGAGACTGGTTCTTTTCTTGTAGACATTCCATGATTCAAACTAGGTAACATCAGCACTGATGTTACTTAAATTGACTAATGAAATGTCTGCAAGAAAAGAAGCTCAGAGAACGTCAAGGATCCCTCACTTCAACCCTGAGCTGCCAACATTTATTGGCATTCTTAAATAAATTAGAAGCTGAGCTGAAAATTGTTAAGTCACAGAAAGTCATGGGATTTAGGGGTGCCATTTGCCTTTGACTGCATTATCAAGATCCAGGAGCTGTCTGGTCTTTCTCACACTTCTCTTTATTATCCTAATAAATGTCTTTAATTTCTCAGCTACAGAAAGACCTTTATGCCTCCTCATAAGCTCCTGTTGGGTTTGATTCTCTTGGGAAGAGTTGGCCCATGTCCCTGTAATTTCAAATCTTTTTGCTTCACTGTCTCTACTGAGCCTGTTTGTGTGCTGAAGCTCTGCAGCAGGAGGAACATATTAATATTAATCATTTTATGGGAAAACTGGCCAAGCAAGTAAGGTACCGTCTGATGATTCAAAACACTGCTGCACCAGGTCCACTGTATCTAGGTTGTAAGAATCAGGTCGACCACCAGGCGACAGCAAAAACACTAGGAAAAAAACCTCTCTCTTTGCTGCTCCCAGTAGGCACCCAAGATTCACAGCCTAGTCCCGCCTTAACTGGCCACTTACACCCCAAAATGATCCTATACCACTTATTCCCTGTTGAGACTTCTTGGAACCAGGACAGTTACTTATGAGGAAAATTAACCTGTAGGGTTGCTTCCCGTGATCTCTTATCTCCCCATCTATCTCTGTTTCTCCAGTATCAGATTAGGGAAAGCGCCATTCCCACCGAAAGTGCGACATAAATGGTTAGAAATATCCATCCGTTCCAGATTGTCCCCCGCGCCCACTCTTCGTTATCCGACGTGCCCTCTCCAACATCCCAGATCTGGTTCTCCATGTGTAGATTACTGCTGCGTCACTTTCTCCGGTTATACAAGCGTTTAGCGCTCAAAAGACAAGCCGGAAGAGGACTTGGAAGCCGAGCCACAGTCGGAAGATCTTGCAACCGGCTGGCGTGACTCGCAGTGAAACAGGTGGAAGTAGAAGCGCACGAAATAAGCGGAGGCAGCCGAGAGAGGACGAGCCCCGAAGTCGCGAAAAGGAAGCGCACGAAGGTGGCAAATTGGGCGCAATTATCCGTCAGGAGAAAGGGGAGGCCGGGGTTCCTCAAGAAACCCCTTCCGGGGGAGGCCTTTCCACTCGGAGCGCCATTGCCCCGATGGACTCGTATTATAAGCACAGTAACGACTTCTGCGGAAAGGGTCAGGTGAGGGCACAGCCATCCCGCCCCTTCCGTCGCTGCAGCCGGTCCGGTCCTCCCTCCCTTGTCATGGCCGATCGGGGAATAAGCTTGTTAAGATTAGGTAATAATCGCACCTTCGGCCAAGGGAATGCGGGCTGCTCCCGACTGACGCAAGATGACCTGAGGGCTCTCATTTCTCGAAACAGACTCGCTTTCACCGGGAACAAAGCGGGCCTACCCTCTTCCCCTCCCCGCCTCCACGTCCCCCCCCCACCCCCGAGGATAAGCAAAAACACCGACGAATCCGTTTGCGTGGCTCAGGATTTGCTTTCCTCGGTGGGGTGGGGGGAGGAGAAGAGAAGAGGGAGGAGAGGGGGAGATGTTCCTTCTTTAAATCCGGTTTCCATTCACTTTCAGCAGGAGTCTGGCCCAGAGCCTAATGGAAAGTGGCGGAAAAGCGTCCCGCGGAGGGGGCCGGGGCTCGAAGCTCTCCACCACAGCCCCAGCCCTTCCTCTCCTCCTTGTCCATTTCGGCTCCCGCTCACTTAAAACCCGGGCCCCGCTGGGCAGTGTTAACCCTCCCCATTACACATCCAAGGGAAGGAGAGAACGAGGTGGCAATCCTCTGCGTTTACTTACTGAGGAATGCATCTGATTGAGGCCTTCTAAGTAATTCTGCGTGGGATCGGGCCCGCCTGAGCGCGCCTCCTCGACGCCTCTCCTTTCGAGGGCTCCCCCCCCCCACTCTGGGTTTGTTACTTCCCCTTAGTTCCTTTGCTTCCCTCGGATCTTACCTCTCCCGGCTGCCTGTCTTTCTCCCTGCGGAATGATTATTTAGGGCTCCCTCCCTCCCTTCCTCCTCACCACTTCAAACGGGGGGGGGGAGGCAAGGCTAGTAGCATCTCTTTCTCTATGTGCCTCCAAGGAGGGAGGGGGCGTTTGCCAATCTGCCTCTTTGCCACGCTCATTCGCTCTCTCCTCTCCTCTCCCTCCCTCTCTCCCTTAGCCTTGCGCGCCCCCGGCTCCCTCTGCGGCAGCCAATGACCGAGTTCACGCGAGGACACCGGCAGCTCCCAGCCGAAGCGCGTCTGTCTGGCAAGGGCTCTGGAACAGCGCTGCCGCCGCCGCCGCCGCCGGGGGGCGGAGGCGGAGCCGCCCTTGCCGCTGACTCGTGACGAGCTCCTGAGGCCTCTGATTAGTCGGCCGGCTGCAAGGCAAGCGCGAAGGGCCGGGCTGCCGCCGAACTGGGACGCCGGTCTCTCTCCGGTCAGATGGTTTAATCTCCACAGTTCCCTAATGAGAACTGAAAGTAGTCAGATACTGTGTCGTTTCTTCCGTTTCAAGGAGCCCGGCTTTAAATATTAGGTGCGTTGATTAGATTAGATTAACAGAGTTGGAAGGGACCTTGTAGGTGATCTAGTCTAATCCCCCGCCCACGAAGGACATTTCTGACCGATGGCAGTCCAATCTCTTCTTGAAAGTCTCAAGTGATGGCGCTCCCACAACTTCCGAGGGCAAGCTGTTCCATTGGTTGATTGTTCTCACTGTCAGAAAGTCTCTCCTTATTTCCAAGTTAACTCTCTCCTTGTTCAGTTTCCATCCATTGTTCCTTGTCTGGCCTACAGGTGCTTTAGAAAATAGCTTGATCCCTTCCTCTCTGTGGCAGCCTCTCAAATATTGGAACACTGCTATCATGTCTGCCCTGGTCCTTCTCTTCACTAGACTAGCCGTGCCCAGTTCCTGCAACTGTTCATTGTATGTTTTAGTCTTCAGTCCCCTAATCATCCTGGTTGCTCTTCTCTGCACACTTTCTAGAGTCTCAACATCTTTTTTATAATGTGGGGACCAAAACTGGATGCAGTACTCTAGGTGTGGGCTTACTAAGGCTTTATAGATTATTATTGGTACCTGACTTGATCTTGAGTGTATCGCTCTGTTAATGCAATTTAGGACTGCATTAGCTTTTTTGGCTGCGTTGGTCTACTCTACACCTTTCTCTGGCGCCATATATCGTTAAAAAAAACCCTGCCAAACAATATTTCTAATAATCATGGGGTCTTCAATTCTGTGTTGAGATTGGAGCTGTAGCAGGCTGGAGAGTTTAAATCCTCTGCACATAACAGAGGCAGCTTTGCCCAAAGCTATCCTGAACAGTATACCTTCCCTCCAGCAGCAAACAGCATCTTTATGGGTCCTTTTTCACTGGGGTTGAACAAATTGCCACACTCAGTTTCAATCCTAATGCCCAATTGGAATTTGGGGGAAAATATAAACTAGAATCTTAGTCTATAGATCCTAGAAATTAGACTGCAACTGCAATCCATGAAATTCTCTTATCCTGATGCAACTGTGACCATATGGATAATCAGTAACACCTCAGTGATGAGCTGGAAAATAACGCCAGAGGCAATTGCATTGTCTGACACTTTTGGCAAAATGATGACAGCCTGTCACACTGTCTGCTCCATGACTTTTGTATTGCATGCAACATTACAATGCACATTGAAAAAGGTGGAACTTGCAATGGTGTGATGCTACTTTTGTCATTTGCCTCCTGTCATGCAGACACATAACTCTGTTACGTATGTGTTCCAACCCCTGGCTGGTTGTTGGGTATTGTGACTCCTGGCCACTGTATGAGAACCTGCATTCCTGCCTTCTGCTGCCTCCTTTTTCCTTATTTGAAGGGAGGAGGAATATCCATTTCCCTTGGAACCAGCGCATCACAGTGGAGGTCAATAAGTGCATTGCAAACCTGCTGCCTGCTGTATTTTACTTTTAAATATGGTAATGATCCCGTATACATAGGAGCGTTTATGTACAGCTGGAATAGTTACATTATCCAGTCACTCAGCTGAGTGGTCAAATGAATTTTAAATGGAAAATTTTTTGGCCCGTTCCTCAAACCTGGTACCTTTCCTAACACCAGTGCAGAGTAGCATTTTGGGAGCTGTAATTCCAACATAAAAGGTTGTTTAGGAAAAGCCGATTGTAACAAAATACTCCTCCCAGTTTTAATGTACTTTCCCTATAAATAAAAGTGGCAATATGTCATAGAAAAGCAAAGGGAGATTTTCTTTGTGTAATGTACTGGTGTTAGAAGTTTCCCATGCATGGATTCAAAACTATTGGGGGATTTAATTGAAATGGCAATTATGCAAGACTGAACTGATAATGGTAAGATTCTGATACACAAATACTAAAACCAGAATAACATTCCAGAGATGAAGAGCCCTTCAGACTTCCAACAATACTCACTGTTATGATTGAAGTCCAAATCCCCTAAAATCAGACCAGGCCAGTGGGGAGAATTAGAACAGAGAAGCAAAGATGTTAAAACAGAGGTCCCCAAACTTGGCAACTTTAAGACTTGTGGACTTTATCTCCCAGAATTCTCTAGCCAGCACTGGCTGGAGAAGTCTGGAAGTTGAAGTCCACAAGTCTTAAAGTTGCCAACTTTGGAGACCTCTGTGCTAAACAACACTGATCATGCTAGCTGTGGGATGAAACCCACTGCTATATAATAAAGACCAAAACTTTTAAGAGAAGTCTTAAAAAAGGCATTATTCAGTAACAGTGTAATCAATATCTTGTTTGCTGTGGCAAGCTGGGAACAGGACTATTTCATTGTTGCTTTTGGCATCAAGAAGAGTCTTGCTGAATGAACAATAAGATGTCCAGATAAGGGCCATGCCATGCAGGTGTCTGGAACCCAGTGGAAGCTGCTTGCTGCAAAAGCAGCTCCAGGAGGTAGGATTTGGAACAGGATATTAGCAAGAGTGAAAAGTGAGTTAATTCTTCTTCTATCGACCACATGTTATTGTAACTGTCTCTCCATATTCCAGGATACAAGGCATCTGTTTTCTTTCAAAGATGAATTTGAGGCATGATTTACTTTAGCTATTTCAAAGATGATTTCAGTTCTCTATGTTGTTGTTTTTATGAATAGGCAATTAAGAAAACAAAGACAAGATAGGTATGTGGTTGTATATAAGTGGATGTGGGGAGCATCAATTACTGTTATAAAGCTAGGCCTATAAAAAGGAAAATTCTAAGTATAGAGACATTTCTATGGACAGTTTATTCTTCAGTGCTCAAGATCTCAAATATTCATCTGGTAAAAATGAAGTTTACACATCAAGATTAAATGAGTTCCTCATAATTTGCATACATGAATAGCAAGGCAAAAAGAAGATCTAAAAGATTAAAAAACCTAAAGTTCCTGTTTGAATTTATGTTTGGTGTACTACTGGCAAGTTACCCATTTCTTTTTTTTTTGAAAAACTTTATTAACTTTTATTACCATTAAAAACACACACACAAGAAAAAAAACCCCACACCAAACACAAACTGTTGGACACACCAACATAAACCATTAAAACATTAAAAATATTGTATTCAAAACAACCTGTGGCGATAATTACTTAGCAATCTTTTATATATTCTATCAAGTATTAACTCCTACTTGAATGTATTGTACTCCATCTATGCCTTTATTGATAATTTGTATTCCTTCTATCTCCTCTCTAGCCATTTGTACCAACGTTCCCACACCATATAGAATGTTGAGTCTTCTTTACCTTTAAGGCTTAACGATAATTTATCCATTTCTGCACAATTCATTATCTTTTGTATAATCATTTGATCTTTTGGGATGTCGGGCTGTTTCCAACATTGCGCAAATATAATTCTTGCGGCTGTTAAAATGTGTATTAACAAATATTTTATACTCTTTAGATATCTTTTCCTGAGAATTCCCAGCAAAAGAGCTCTGGTTCTAAATCCACTTTTCATCGATAATTTCTTGTAGCCAAATTTGAATTTTATGCCAATATTTCTGAGCCTCTGGGCAGGTCCACCACATATGATAGTATGTTCCCTCTTTCTCCTTACACTTCCAGCACATGGGACTCATTTTTTGTATATTTTCGCTAATCTCGAGGGAGAAAGATGCCACCTGTAAAACATTTTATATGTATTCTCCTTATATGTTATCGATTTTGTCATTTTATAATTTCTATTCCAAATGGTTTCCCAATCTACCAAATTTATGTTATGCCCTATATTTTGACCCCACATCATACATCCTTTAACAATTTCTTCTTCCAATTCTACTTCTAATAGGTATTTGTAAATTTTGTAATGTTTTTTTCTGAACCTAATAAGATTTTATCCAGATAGTGCGGTTTTAATTGTATTCCAAATTCGTTTACGTCTTTTTTTGATATATTTGAATGTAAGCCCACCAGTCCACTCATAGCCCCTGTTCCTGTAGCTCATATATAGTTTTTAAGTTTCCAGAATTGTCTAATAAGTCCCTATATTTTAACATTTTACATAAGTCTAAATTATTTGGGTGAATCGTTGCTTCCATCGTAGATAGCCAAATTGGAATTTTTGTGTAATTTTTTTTCACCTTAATCCAGTTATACATTAGCGAGTCTCTAATTAAATGTCTATGGAAGTATTTTTGTTTAGTATTTCCTATCTCCCATAAAAAGCATGCCATCCTCTTTGGAGGTCATGCTCAATAGCTAGTATTCTTTTATTTTTGAGATTAATCCACTCCTTCAACCACACCAAATTTGCTGCACTATAATATGTTTCCCATTTTGGCAATCCGAATCCTCCCTGCTCTTCATATCTTGTAAAATTTTAATTTTATCCTGGGTTTTTACCTTGCCAAATAAATTTTGATATTGTTTTATTCAAGGTGTCAAAAAGGGTTTTCCTAATTTCACTGGAATAGTTTGGAATAGATATAAAAATTTTGGTAGAATAGACATTTTTATAGCTGCTATTTGGCCCATTAATGATAGTTTCAAATTCTTCCATGTTTCTAAATCTCTTTTGTTTGTACTAGCAAAGTATCATAGTTGTTCTCTTTTATCGCTTTACAATGAGCTGTCAACCAAATCCTAAATATTTGATTTTCTTTGTTGATTGGAGTCCACAAATCTTTTCTAATTCTTTTACTTTATGTTCTCTAAGATTTTTCACTAGGATTTTAGTTTTTGCCTATTAATTTTAGTCCTGCTACCGTTCCATATTTTTCTAATTCCCTAATAAGTACTGGTCCGCTTTCTGTCGGCTCCTCTATAATAAAAACCATGTCATCTGCAATGCTTGAAGTTTATACACTTCATTCCTTACCTTTAATCCTTTTATTCCTATATTTTGTCTAACATTTTCTAATAATACTTCCAATGCCAATATGAAGAGCAGAGGAGATAACGGACAACCCTGTCTTACTCCTTTTTCTATTCTTAAGGTTTGGGTCATCTCTCCATTAATTAAAATGTTTGCATTTTGTATCGAGTAGATTGCATTAATAATATTTTCAAATTTAGTGCCAAAATTAATATCATAAATTTGTTGTTTCATAAATTGCCAATTAAGATTATCAAAAGCCTTTTGAGCATCCAGGAAAACAAAGGCTGCTTGCTTTTCTGAGTGGGCTTCATAGTACTCCAGACTGTCCAATATAATTCTTAAATTATTTCTAATATATCTATTGGGAAGGAAACCATTCTGATCCGGATGTAAATACTCATTATTTTTTTTAGTCTATTAGCAATAATTGTAGTGAAAATTTTGTAATCCACATTTAACAATGAAATTGGTCTGTAATTTTGTATCATTCTTGTATCTGAGTCCCCCTTCGGGATTAGCGAATTAGAAGCTAATAATACATCATTATATACATCTACCATTATTGATCCCAATTGTTCCTCAAATGTCTTATAAAATTCTGCTGGAAAACCATCTGGGCCGGGGTTTTTATTACTTTTCTGGTTTGTAAATGCTTGCTTTAATTCTGTCATAGTTATATCTTTTGTCAAATATTCTTTCATCTCTTCCCTAATTCCCATCCTTCCTTTCCCTTTTAGATATTCCCTTATCAAATCTTCTTCAACTATCTCTTTCTTATATAAATTTTTAAAATAGTCATATACGATCTCTTTCTTCTTCTCCATTGTATGGTGGTAATTCCCCTTTTCATCTTGTAATTGACAAATGAATCTTTTCTCCTTTTCTTTTTAAGCCTGTAAGCAAGCCATCTGCCTGGTTTATTCGCTTGTTGAAATATATTTGTTTAGTTGTCTTCATATTTCTAAATAATTCTTCCTGTTCTGTCAAGTTAATTTTGTGTTTGTATAAAATCAGTTGTTCCTGTATTTTACAGTTCTGTGGAGAAACTTGTAATTCACCTTCTAATTCCTTAATTTTTTGATATAATTTGTTCTGTTGGGTTTGTTTTTCCTTATTTTTCTGAACTGAGTAGGAGATTATAATTCCTCTTATAACCGCTTTCATAGCGTCCCATAAATTTTGGGTGGATGTATATGCACTATTTTCTTTAAAATAAAAAGCTAATTATTTGCCGATATCAAATGCTTACATAGGCAATCCTCTCCTGTCAATTTGGTCCCCAGCCTATTCTGTCATGACCTCTGGAATCAACTGCCCTTGGGACTCCTTCAACCTCCACCTTCCATGATTTAAAGACCTGGTTATTTGACCAACTGTGACCCTTCCTACATTTTAATGTTAATTGTGTAAATTCGTTTTTAGTATTTTGGGCTTGTAAATTAGTTTAATTGTTTTTTAAGTATTTATTATTCCTGTTTTTAGCTGTGAGCCAAGTCTTAGATCATACAAGTTCAAATAATAAATAAATAAATAAATAATTCTTCCTTAATTTTTCTTATAAATTCATCATCTTTTAACAATTGGGTATCCAGCATCCATCTTCTCCTCGGTTTTTTCCTCCCTTTCCATATTATTTTAAGAGGGTTGTGGTCTGCCCAGGTGTTCATCAATATTTCTACCTCCTTTACTTCTACTAAATTTCCAGATATCCACACCATATCAATGCGTGACCATGATTGATGGGGATTTGAGTAAAATGTATATTGGCTCTTATCGGGTTCAATTTCCTCCATATGTCCTTCAAATTTAATTCATCAATCCATTCTCGCACATTTTGATAACTCTCTCCTCTTTTTTCTTTTCCTTCTTGTTCACCCTTTTGTAATCTTTTTGGTACTCTGAAATTGCATTGAAATCCCCAATAATACAATTATTTTCTCTTTCTAATTCAATAATTTTAGTAAACAGAAATTTATAAAATTCTTTTTGATTTGAGTTTGGAGCATAAATAACTACTAGTAAGATTTTTAAAAAATTTATCTGCATATCAATTGCCAGAAATCTTCCCTTAGGGTCCACAAATGCTAATGCTGCTTCTATCTCTTCTTTAATATACACTGCTATTCCATTTTTTTCCCTCCTCTGCTGAGGCCAAAAATACCTTCCCTAATTTTTTACATTCTAAACAATTTTCTTCTGCTCTCAACATATGAGTTTCTTGTAGGCAGACAATATCAACTTTTGTTTGATTAGCCTTGCAAAAGTCCTTTGTCTTTTAATTTTAGAGTTTAAGCCATTTATATTTAAAGATAAGAGTTTAACTTCTAAATCCATCTTTCTAGATATTTTGTTGCTATTGATTTCTAATCTTTTTTTCAATGAATTATTCTAGATTACAAGTTTTATTCAGATTAATTCAACCTTCAATGTCCTTTTAATCCTTTTATTCTTCAAGTCTGAGTCTGGTTAATTTTTGCCTGTTGCCTAGTTATTACTCCTTCTTTCTCCTTCTGCTGTTGTTGTTTGTTTTCTGAATTATCTACCGACTTCTGTCCTCTTCTTAACTGCGCTTGGTCGTCCAGGGAGTCAGGGTCCGAGTCCTCTTTACTGGTCAGTTCTTCCGTATCTGTCAGTTTTTCATAAAAATCTTGTGCTTTCTCCAACGAATCCACTCTAAATTTTCCTTCTCTCCATGTAACCAACATTCCTTCTGGAACCAACCATTTAAATGTAATCCTTTTTTGGTTTAGAAGAGTTGCTAGCTGCTTATAATCTTTTCTAGCTTCTCTGACCCTTCTAGGTATTTGCTTCAAAACTATGATTTCCTTATCTTCATATTTAATTGTTCCATCCCTCGTCAATTTATAAATAATGTCCCGTACCTTACGTCTTACAAAGCATACATGCACCTCTCTAGGGCATTTATGTCTTCTTGCATAACCCGTGCTAACCCTATAGATGTCGTCCAGTTCTTTCAGGATCTCTTCTTTATCTCTCTGTAAGACTTCTGCCAGGATTTCTGCCATTACTTGGTCTATGTCTTCTTCTCTTGTCTCTACTATATTTTGAAATCTGAGATATAACGCTGCCCTATCCATCTCTAGGTATACCAGGAGTCGTCTGTTTCTTTGTTCACCATTCTTAGTTGTTCATCTACTCTCTCCAAATTCTTTTCTGTTTGTTCTGTCCGTTTTTCTATTTCTCTTATTGTCCTTTCATTTTTCTCTAATGCTTGTTGCATCTTACCTATTTTCCCCTCTAATCTTGAGATATCTCCTTTCATTTCTTCTTTAAGTTTTCCCATTTCTTCTTTTATCTCATTTATGTCTGCCCTGGTTTCTTTATGATTTTTAAACATTGTCTCCTGTAAATTAGACATAGATTCCTGTAGTGATAGTAAAATCGAATAGATGTTAGCATTGGTTATGGCAGGTTGTTTCTCGGTTACCAAAGTTTCTTTGATTGTTTTTGTGATGTCGCTGAGGGTGAAGCCGCTGCAGTTGTCATAGTCAACTTCTTTCCTGTCTTCAACGTTGTGGTGGTTAAAGAAGTCATTTCTTCTAGGATTTGTTTTTGTTTGTATAGTAAATCCAGGACGTTGTCCCAAATTAGCATTCAGTTCTTCTATCCCTGATTTTGTTGCACCTAGGTCTATGAGTTAATTTATCTAATCCTTCGGTTCTCTGTGTAGTCTATTATAATTTCTATATAAATCCCCTTTTACATTAATTCTATTTTTGTTCTTCTTCAATCTTTATATATTATTTATCAATCTTAAATATTACCAGTTGAAATAAATACTTAATACTTAATACTAATCTAAATAGATATTTCTCTAAATTTGTCTAAAGTTATATAAATCTTAAATACTTATATATAAATACTTTTTGTAAATATCATTGAATCAAACCACAGAAATTCAGTTTGAATTGCTTATGCACCCCAGTAATAATATTATGTTATATAATTGATCCAAGTCCTCTCTATTAAAGTTCTTATCTTCTTCAATTTCTTTTTCCCCCCTCTAAGCAAAATCAACAATATAAGGGTGTAGAGAAATGTTCAATATTCAAATAGTCATATCAGTCTATTTTCCTGCTTCCGCAGCTGCCAAGAGTTGCTGAGTCACTCTTATAAGTCTAATGATCTCTATGCACTTAACAAGTTTACCTCTCTTGTCTTCCTATTTTCACAAAAGTTCATTTATCCAACAACAGCTGCCAGGCTTCTTCCAGTCATTGATTATTTTCTGTCTATAAGCTTTAAGTCTATCGTCTGGATTCTTTGTAACTTCGTGACTCATCAAGCTCTAGTCTGCTTTTGATTTCAGTTCCTTTCCCTTTCTCCACAATGTCCTGATCCTTCTTCCTTTCTTTCCAGCTGGAAGCAATAGCAGATCAAAACAAAACAGAGCAAAATCCCACCCTCCATGTGACCAATTGTCAATTTTCCCCAAATAATGAGCAAGTAGCAGGTTCTCTCGATCCGAGCCTTCTCACCTCCACCGCAATGCTTTATCTTCGGCTCCTTCAGAGAGCCCTTTTACTTTTACTCTCCCTTTTTTTTGCCGCGTTAATCAGGCTCCTCTCGACACCTTGCCTCTTCTGATCTCTCTCTCTCTCTCTCTCTCTCCTTTCTCCCCCAGTTGGGAACTTAGGGAATTCCTCCTCAAGCTTTTAGATCTAATCACTCACCGCCGCTGGTTGCCTTTCACTCACTTCCCCTTTTGATGGCCGGTCAGGCTATGGGATCGCTGGCAACGCTGATGATCTATTGTTGTTCAGGCCTTCCTGGGTCTCTCTTTGTTCGGCGGGGGGGTTGCCTTCCCCCTCACCAATACCTGAGTCTCCCTTCTTCGACACGGCTCTCTCCGGAGCCGTGCACTAGGGGTCGCACCAAACAACAAAGGGGTTTTGAAGCCTCAGAGCTAGGCTTCTACACCGCCATTCACCTTCTCTGCACCACCGGAAGTCTCCAGCAAGTTACCCATTTCTAGCAAGCTGTAAAAGATGTGGGAACAATGGCTTTATATAAGACAGTTGGTCTGCCAAATAATATAAAATATAATTAGTCAATAGAACAACTAGTTCCTATGCTAGGACAATAGTGGAAGTTTCAGATAAATTCAGAAAGATACCTAGTCTGTTCATATCTTAGCCTCAGTTACATATAAGATTTTATTATATCACATATTCCAGCTTGGAATAAGTGCAGTATCACTATCAAAATAAGTAATTCTGTTTTATGGCTAAATACAAACTTAAAATTGGACTCCGTTTATATCTGATTCACATCAGATCAAGTTTGCAAAAGAAATATTATTGTCTATGTTAGCTCTGTATTCCAGGCTGAGAAATCTAAAACTCTCCTAATAATGCACAATTTAGAAAAATGACTTAAATTGAATTCATGAGGTGGAACCCCCACTGAGAATGCTGAAAAAGTGACTGTGGAAAATGTAAGACGGTACAAGTGTTGAAATACACATTATGATATTGTGGTGGGAATGCTGTCTCTTGCAAAGAGTCGTAAGTTCAAAAGTGTGAGAAATTGCATTGTGATGTCACAAAGCACTTTCCCTCATTTTGGCATCACATTTATGGAATGCCGAGAGCTGAGCTGGACTGCAGCTGGAGCAGCCCAGCAGCCTAATATTCCATTCACCCAAGGAAGAAAAAAAAAGTAAGCCTTATAAACTGGGCATTTAAAAAAAATGAAAGGCAAGACAGTAAATGGAGACCAAAAAAAAGTTAGCCTTGCTACCTCAAAATAATTCTGATGCAGATTCTGATAATCAATAATCAATATATATTATTTATTTTATACAGATTATGTGATAAAACCCTTGTCAGTCTCAGACAGCCAATCACACACTCAACTCCCTCCCTTAGCATTCTCAATAAATGGAAGTGAAGCTGCAAATTATGTATTCCACTTTGATGACTTCTTTCTAAAGGAAAAGATACAAAAATATTATTTAAATTCAAACATAGTCTGTAAGAACCTCAAAAGTATTTTTTAGTCACCCAATTTAATTCACTGACTTCAAATTTGAGTCTGTGTTTCAGTTTGCAAATCTGTTTGGTAGGATGTGTGATAAGTGCATTGTCAAAATTAACCATCCTTAATTATTACAAATACAATTTAAAGGTGTTCTTTCTAGAAACATGGTTTGTCACTAAACATTTAAGAACTAAAAGAAGAATGGGAATGTTTTTAATCAACATTTATTCCAGCCTTGAAACAGAGAAGAATTTCTAAAAGTATTCAAAATTGGAAAGAGGGGAAAAAATGCTTTTAGGAAATGCACCATGCTTCTGCACAGATTAGAAAAAGATAATCAGGAAGCTCAAAACTATTATTGTAGATTTTAAACATCTGTGGTGCACATGTAGACCGGCTACAAAATAATAGTAAACTGCATTAAAATATAAAAGAAATTGTATTATATGAAAATTAAATTACACAGAATACTAATAGGCCTTTTAAAATTGGAATTTGATGCAAGAGGCTTGCCATGTCTCTCAAATATCCCAATTTATAATTCCTAAGTCATGGAAGGAGATTCATCACTTCAAAAAATTACATAATCAACCCAACTTTTTTTGGATGCAACATAAAAATAGCTAAGTCAAATGAGATGCTGCAAGAGAAATCAGTATTTGCAAAAAAAAAGTAAAAATTCTCTATAAAAACAGTAGGGAAAATATTCTATACTTTTTCTAAGGGAAAGTGTAAATTGTTGGTCCAAAGCAGCAGTATGGTATATTCTGACCATTGCTGCATGATTGACTTTCTTAAATGTGACTTCAAGTAATTCCACCCTCAGTCTCAGGGCTAACTTCCTTCAGTCTCTCCTTTCAAGGCCTCATTTTTTTTGACTTTCTCTCATCCTTATTGGCCTTCTGGACATAAATCTCTGAATTTTCTTAAAGTTCGGCACCCAGAATTAGGCACAATAATCATGGAAGGATCTGAATGCTACAGAATAGACTAAAACTATTTTGTTACTGGTGACACAGAAATGATTTCATTAAGGCAGCATGTGACTAGAATGACCATCTTTTATAGCCATATCATATTTTCCAGTTGTGTTCAGTTTGTGAAGTTCAATTCTTTGGGCTTACTCATATAAAATCCAATGTATATGTGAAAGCCCTTTTTCAAATATTTTGTTTACATGCCAAAAATTGATGGGCAACCGAACAGTCTGATTGAACAGAAATGAAATTTTGCATACACAAAAGATGATTCTAATGTTCTATGTCTGTGAAAGCCTCAGAAGAGAGGAAAAATAAGATTTTCATTTCTTTCTTCCCATCATAATCCAGGGAAACAGTAAGATCTCAGTCATATGATTTGTCACATTGACTGAAAACTTCTAGTCTGAATAATTGCATAACTAGCTTCTTGCAGAGGCTAACTGAACATCAATATGGATCAGCTGTAATATATCTTGTCTAGGTGATGAAGAGAGAGTTAAAATTCTCCATTAAGCATATTAATTTTAACACCAGACATTCTGGCACTTTCTTATTGCAGTATTTGAGGAGACAGCTTTGTTTGCTCACACTTGTCTCTCCTAAAATTCATATCTCAGCAGTAAAATCTATTTTCCTCACTTTAACAGCTTGTGCTTAGTTCCCACGGAAGACAGAAGCTTGATCAATTTGTTGCTGCAAATTATAATATGAAATCCAAATTTATTCTAAACAAGTTGTGGCAACAGAAACTATTAAAAGGCTCAGCCCTCCAAGAGCTCTGCTTGTGTAAGCCTTATTAGCTGGGTTCTCACATTGTGCTAAGTCATAATATGTTTTTTGTGTGTGTGTGGCATAACTTGATGTATGAAGCTAATAATTGGGGCATATCAGATCATGATAGCTCCCTCAATAATGCATGTTAAAACTGTGGATTAGTATTGCACATTAACTAGGTTACTAAAATGCTGTGTTGTGTATTGCCCTACAAGGGTTGAATAGCAACTAATATGTTTTCTTACCATTGCTAAAAATTGGTGTCAGTCCTTCCCATTCCACTGAATAAAGGGAGGAAGAAAGGACTTCCTTCATGATGCAGCCTACTTAGGTTCAGGAGCCCACTACTGGCTTCTCTGACTAAAAGCAGTTCTCTGTGATCCCCTGCATATATCTTGCATAGGAAATGGTACCCAAACATTTAGAAACAGCAGTATCAGGGTGTGATCTTAGATTTCACTGTATATAAAATATAAGTAATATTACAAACACGTGCAACTTGAGGTGCAATATTTGTACCTCCTGAAAGTTTTGGATCAACCTCCCTACCTCACCCAAAATTGCCAGCAAATGGTCATGTTTTATTTCAACAGAAGGAGAAGTGTGTAACTACAGTATAATCATCACATGGACTTTGTTTAATGATTTTAACATCAATATGATTGATTTTAACCTAAATATGCACTAAACTAAATCATATGTAATTTTTGTTTTAGTTTCAGTCTTCCTTCCTTCCCTCCTTCCTTCCCTCCTTTGTTTCTTCTTTCCCTCCCTTCCTCCCTCCCTCCCTCCCTTTTACCATAATGGGGCCCTTCTCTGATTCAGCTTTATCGGCCTAGCACCAATTGTCCAATAAAAACAAAAACAAACCTCAAACAAAAACACATTGCAGTTAGCAATATGAACAATGTAAGATGTCATTTGACTTTCAGTGTTTTGCAGCTTAAAAAGTTTTACAAATTTAATTTTATGCTTTTCTTAAACTAATATTAATAAGCTTAGAAGAATGTGAAGCACTTAGCAAAGCCTCATTGGTTTCATTAGATGTTTGAGGTCAATGACCGAAATTTTAAAAGCATATCCTGTGGAAGTTTGCATTTTCCTGCTGTGTTGTTCTTTTTTTTCTGCACTATATTTCTTTGTGCATTGTGATGCGTTGTGCTGAGTGCTGAGTTAAATCAGGGATGGGATAAAAATTTTAAGCAGAAATAATAATAAAAAAACATCTAAGCCTAAAATAGAGCCTAGATAGATTATGCCACTCTTCTTAAATATTATATGCCCAGATTTGACAAGCAGATACTTAGGGAAGCTCAGCAAACAGAACTTGATATTTATAGCCATTTCCTTTTTGTCATCAATGTCTGATATGAAGAGTATTTAAAGTGGGCATTATGCAATAGAGAGCTCATATTTAGACACCAAGCCATATTTTCTTTCGAAGTATCTTATTTTATATCTCTTTATTGATTTCCATTCTGCTCCTAGCCACAGCAGGTTTCTGTGATCATTGAGTGTGTCAAAGTCCCTTCTGCAAAGTTTTAAAATACATTTTAAAATCTTGGAGTATTCCCATCTGCTGATAATTTGCTCTTTACCATTTTGGTCATATTAGGTTGTCATTCAAGAATGAAAGCTGTTTAAAAGATCTCGTTTTCATAACAATATTTGGTATTCTGATCCATCATGTGATTTTTATCATATGAAAGAAAACTGAGATGTATGTAGTTATTACCCACTATCCTAGTTCAATTAATGCTTCCTAGGTCAGTGAGCCAACTCATTCCTGCAGGCTATTAGTGTGTTTTAAAAACTTTTTATCTTAACAGATTCCTCCTGCACACTTCTGCAAATATATCACAGTAGACCAGGACCATAGTGAAAATGGCAACAGAAGGGGAAGGGAATGATACACTTATCCATAACCCTCATCAAATCGATAACTCTCATCAAATTGTATGGGGCAGTAGAACATCTGAACAGAAACTATGAATCATCTCTTTAAAATGATAGTACTTCCTGTAGGAACCATCCCTTTAAATAGTGTAGAATATGATCTTTGAGAGTGGAGCACTCTCTGAGAAAGAAGAGGGAGAATGCCATAGAGGAAAGTGTCAGTTTTAGAACACAGGCCCATTAGCTAAAATCAGCAATTTAATTTGTTCTTGGAAATCCAGGAGTGAAGATTCGGTTCACTTTCAAAGGCCAGTTACTCATAGTAGCAATAGAATTACCTATGGTAAACCCCACCCCCATACCTCTTTACATTCTGCACAACATTTTTGCTTTTTTATAAAATTGGAATACTTATGAAATTCAAGAGGAATCTGAAAAAAATGTGGCGATCTCAAGATTTGGTCATTGATTAATGGAAGGAAGATGTGAAATCAATAGTTCTTCTAGCTTCATGTTTTCTAAATTAACTAAATTAACAGAACAACATTCAGATCTTTATAGCCTAATATGGATTATATTGGAGATGGAACACTGGGAAGCATATACATAATCTTCCTTATCCGAAGTATGTTTGTGTATACTTTGCCCTTATCTGTCCTAAACAATAGCTAATCTTGCCTTTTTGGTCTGATGGTGTCATTCCCATTTGGCTACCTGACAAGATGCTATATTAAGAAATGTTGAGTGCCATAGTTTATGCAGAAACCTAATTACTATCCAAGATTGAATCTTTGCTATCATCAGGTAATGCTGAGATGTCTCTTATCTGAAACTGCGTTGAGCTATAGTGACACTTACATGCCACTTCACAGGGCGGTGAGATTTATATGCCACTTCACAGTGTTTTACAGCCCTCTCTAAGTGGTTTACAGAGTCAGCATATTGCCCCCAACAATCTGGGTCCTCATTTTACCAACCTCGGAAGGATGGAAGTCTGAGTCAACCTTGAGCTGGTGAGAATTAAACTGCTGAACTGCTGGCAGCCGACAGTCAGCAGTAGTAGCCTGCAGTACTGAACTCTAACCGTTGTGCCACCATGGCTGTTAAGCTAAAAATATTAGTAGAAGGACCAAATATTTTAACTCGGTGTAAAGCCATTTCCTATGGCTTAATTTTTAATTTATAGACTAATTACATGATGTTAATGATTGGAGAGTAGTATGTTCTGTGAAGAGGCCAATCCAGTTAAGAGGGGATGGAATTAGATGGAATTGGATTTTACCTGAAACAGTTTTAGGCCTGTTTCTCTCAATATTGAAAGAACACTCTGAATCTGATTCTAAACACATTTGTTTATTAATCGTCAGTGGGTTTCTAAGTAAACATATTTAGAATCAAAGTAGCAACTTCTGGTTGGAAAGCCATCCCATTTCATGTTTCTGGTAAAGGTTGAATAGTGCACATTAAGTAGTAAACTGGTACACAGTGTAAAAATTCCATGTTTAGATAATTTAGAATCTCTTGGTGTGGTAGGCATAAAGGTCTAGATTATTTGAAAGGTTTTCATGTTAGACTAATGGATTGGTCATTGGTCAACAGTAAGTGTCTTCTGCAATTTTCCACTGGTAGTGGTAAAATTATTAGTATATCTATTTATACACAACCAACAGGAGTTTCCTAAAACTCTTTCTGCAGATCAGCTAAACCCTGTGTTGCCACTCTAAAGAAGGACTTTGGGAACCTAAATGTAATTGGCACTGAGTAATGATAACCACAATGTAAATTGTGGTGAGGCTAAATATTCAAAGTACTGCTAAAAGTACAAGGAAAATGTTGTTGCTGTACTCACTAAGGAAGAAAAATATTTGAGATGGATTCTAGACAAGATGAGCTGTATTTATTTCATTGACTACACTTGTATATGTTCTACTATGCTTGAAGAGGGCTTTTCTAACAAGCCAAATGCAACCAACATTGGCATTACCTCACAACAATGACAATTACAATTCAGTAAAGCAGATTTGACTGAATTGAATTGGCAGAATGTGAACTGACCAGAAGAATGTCTGGTCTGTGTCAAAGACATCTATGTTGATATGCCACCCTGAGTGTTAACAAATTGTTGGATTTGGCTTGAGAAAGGCCAGTTCAGTGCAGTGTACATACTTTGACCATGACAGTTCTTGACTGAGGATGCATCCACCATCGTTTCCAATTAATAAGAGGTCAAATAGGAGAGCGGAGAATGACTTCTTTTGAGATTTGAGAATGTTGTTGCCCCTTGGGTCAGAAGAGGCTAACTAGACAAACAAGAATGAGGGAGAAGGTAAAGCTTGTTCAACTATATTAGGTGAAACCTCTCATCTCTTGACCTAAATATGTTTAGTTATACTGGCTTTCATGTAGAAGTGACTTTTTATTTCTGCAATGAAATGTTGAATAGACTAGGTAGACGTGAAGATGCATTGTCCCAGAGAGTTAACTCGTCTATATACCATTTGCATGTGTTATATGCAAACAATCCTATCCATATATGTAAAAATTCAGGCTAACTATTGTATTCAGCCTATAATGCAGGAATATCCCTAGATTGCTTGCCTTCCCTTGGTAACAGATAGATAAGGTTCCATGGAGATTGTGGGTGCGGGTGTGAATCCTGGATCACTTGCAGTTGTGCAACAATTTAAGGCTAATTTCCTACTTAAGTCCTCCTCCCTGTCTGGCTGGGTGTTTCCTCAAAAGCATGGTAATGAATCTTCATAGCATCAAGTAGAAATTCTCTAAATCCTAATTACCTACTAGAGATATCAGTTATTACAACCAGAATGTTGTGCATGGAAAACAGTGCTGTCACTATAATCTCTGCTAAATGCATTATTTCAAAGGCCACTGAATGTGCTCATACCTCCCTGGTCTGCTGCTTGATATACATTAACAGTTAGAATGTTATTGTCTGAATATCTGATTCTGAATGAGAAAAAATAAGTAGAAACCTTGTATATTTTAATAATAGACATCTTTAATATAAATATATATAATCTATAATATTAATTTATAGTGTACTTTAATCTGCAGGTAAGACCTAAATTTTGCTGCAGTTAACTTGCCTTCTCTCTTTCCTTCCCTACATTTAATCCACCTACCGTGTTTCCCCGAAAATAAGACCTACCCCGAAAGTAAGACCTAGCACTATTTTTTAAACCTGCCCTAATATAAGACCTACCCCGAAAATAAGACCTAGTGTAAATCTCCAGTTCCAGGAAGACTTTTCAGGGAGCAACCATGCACCCGCAAAACACCTCCCCCTACACACTCACACCCACTATTTGGCACCATAAATATATAAGACCTACCCCAAAAATAAGACCTAGTGTGTTTTTTGGGAGCCAAAAAAAATATAAGACAGTGTCTTATTTTCGGGGAAACACGGTAGAATGCAGTGTAAAGAAGGCCAAATATTCAGGAAATACAGGCATATATTTTTATTCCACCACCTTTAGCTCTTGAATCTGTGCAGTTATTAGGACAATGGGTGATTCAATTGAAATATGTTATTTTTAAATGTTGAAATATTGTTGTTCTTTTATGTTAGAAGTTCACAATGCACTCTCACTTTTGTTGTCATAATACCACCTGCATCAAAGTTGTTATAGAGAGTCAGATAATATGTGACCCAGGTGGTCAGGCAAGGCATGCCTTTAGAGAGTCCTTTATTGTCCTCAAGAAGTGTTCAACAAGCACCCCTTCAACAACCAGTAAGGCTCCATCCCATGTTATCCTGAAGGCAGCCACTCTCAGTCCCTCAAACAAGAGCCCGTATATTACCAGGAAAGTCCACAAGACAAAGCCCAGGCACAAGACAAGTGGCAGCCCTCAGGGAAGGCAAGGTACAAGGCAAAGGTATTTCTGAAGGTGAAGCAAAGCAAAGGGCAAAAGCAGTCCACAAGGCTAGATAAGGGCAAGACAAAGGGCAGTTCTCAAAGTAAAGGCGAATAGCAGTCCTTGAAGCAAGGCAAAAGGACACGAGCCAAAGTCGGGGGAGTGTAATCCAAAGTGAACAATTGTTCCTGGCAAAGATTAACTTCCCACAGTGTCTCCTTAAGTCACTCCAGGTGTTCCTTGTGAGGAGGAGTGGCCCTTCCCTAGGCTTGCCTATGTCCCCAACTCCTTGCCCTTGGATCAAGTGAAGGAGGCAGCTGCTCCTCATCAGAGGGATCTGCTGCCCAGCAGCACCGTTGCCTGTCAGCAGCCAATCCTCCCCTGTGTCTGTGAAGGAAGGCAGCTCTCCGTCTGGTTGACCACCTCCAATGCCTGAGGGGTCTGGGACAGAATCATCCTCAGCCCCTGGCCTCTCCAAACATACCAAGGAAGACTTGCTGTTGGATGGACCTGGTTCCAACTCCTTCTCTGAATCAGGCTCCAATGGGGCTATGACAGATAAGTATTCAGAATAAAATTGAGTACAACCCAGGTATGGGTATCTCCAGGTATGCCTATTTGCTGATGGAAACACATTGTAAGATCCAATCTAGCATTCGTTTTCATAACAGATGCAAAACAAAACTCTTTGCAACAGTAAGGCATCAGCTGGATTATTCAGGAGCCACCAATTTGAAGGGTGTGAGAGGTGGAATCCTGTATGCGTCAGTGAGAGAGAAGAACTTACTGACATTTTTATATCTCTTTTCCTTTCTTCTAAATTCCACCAATTAATATAGAAGTAAATGGTTTGTTTGTTTTTCTTGAAAATACCTGGTTACCTGGTTACCAAGCCTAGTGGCAACCCTGAAGAGGCTCCAAAATGGCTCCAAGATGTTGCAAAAGTGGCTGGATAGAGACAATTGTGGGTTTGAATGTTGGCTTGCTGAATTTTCAAATGTCTCAGTAGATGGCAGCACCTGGCTGACCTTGTTTGGGCTTGGAAGCCAAATAGGGTTGAACTTGGTTGGTTCTGGGATGGTTGGTTCAGGAAATTTCAGGGCTGGAGGTTAATCTGAAGAGTCAAAAAACATCAGGGGAAAAACTAATGTTAAACTATTTCTGTATCATGTCGGTACTTTTAATTTGCTTTCAAGACTTTCCTTTTTTTAGGAATGCTATCAGTTATGTTAGTAATTCTAGATATTTTCAATTAAAAAAAGACGGTTGATCATCCTGCAATTTGCTCCCTGTTTCTTTTGAGGGTCAGTTTGATATAGCATTACGCTATATCCCAGGAGACCAGGAGTTTTAGTCCTGTTTATATACAAATTAGTTGGATGATTTTGGGCCAGTCACTCTGACTCAGTCCTATGAAGGAGGCAATGACAAATCACTTCCAAAAAAACTTGCTAAAAAGACTTTAGGGACTTCAGATAATTGCCAGGAGTCAAAAACTGATTTGAAAGACCATCCACCCACCCGTACTGTACTGTTTGCTATATATTAAGTTTTATAAATGCTAAATAATAAATGTAGATAATTTGGAAGATCCAAACTTAATCATCCTTAGAAAAGAACCATTGGCCCTAATTTTAATTCTATTTATTTCAAAGGGGACTTATCTGTATATAGAGAACATTTCATTTTATATATTTTATACCTGTCAATTTTGTCCCAAGATTCAAAAATTATTACCAATGGTTTATTTTACTCTTATGGGCATCTTCTGAGATAGATTTAACTGTACCTAACAAGTTTTCAGATGAGGTTGGATATAAACCTAGTTCTCCCCACACTAATGTTCTGACCATTGGACTATGCAGCTATTGGAATACTTGTTAGCATTTGCAAGATACCAGATTTTCATTAGCATCTGTCTAAAGACTAACGTTTAAAATGTGGAGCAAATCAACTTAACTGGATAAAAAATAGGCTGAAATATTTTAACTAAAACCCTAGAATCCAGTGAAAGTGCTGAAAGAATGATGGGTCCTTTGCTCCAAATTGTCCTTTGGTTTGCTGGATCCTTGAACTTTCTAGCTGACCTATATAATTCTATATGACTAACTTATCTTAAATAAGCATACCTTTCATTCTTGACTTTAGCGGTACAACCCATTACAGTAAATCCATACTGTAAATGACCATTTGCCTTTGATGATACTGTATGTAGTAATACTATCCAAAATTCATTCCTTTCAACTTGTCAGAACAGGTATCTTGAATTGATGAGGATATTCATTTGAGGTAAATTGTCTTGATTTACTAAGTGCCATGCACCTGAGAAATTAATCTACGGCACGCATACATCTACAAATGCAAGTGGTTGCTATATGGTTCCTTTTTCAGATTCGATAGCATTGTTTTCAGGTTGAAATAAAAATGATACTTGGATAAATACACAAGAATAATAGGAAAGGAGACACTAGATTTATATTAAATTGCATATTTAATGTATTTTTCATTCCCTTCTGTACAATGAGGGTTCAAGACAAACATTAAAAAACTGATAAAAACAATTGACCACCCCACTTAGAAACACAAGGGATGACACATGTGCATCCAATAAAATGGGAACTCTAGAATCAAAATTAATCACTGAAAAGCATAAGTTTAACCAGAGAACTGATACAAATTCTGTGGGAGCTTCAGAATTAAGCTGATGCTTCCTCAAAATTCCTATCTTTTCTTTCCAACCATCCGGAAACCTACACATTTTTAAGAGATAGGACATGGAACAAAGACTTAACCAGACTTAAGCCAAGTTCAGATTCAAGTTCCTTTCTTCTGCTATTCAAACCAACGTTCATTTTTAAACTGTGTTATATATGTACAGCTATGGCACACATGAGAGCATATAGGGGGATAATTTGAGACAACTAGGACCTGTAAGTGAGAGAAAGCATTTTCATTCTGTGCACTGTGATGTTTTCATATTTCCTGTGGCTTGGTGAACCTCATTCTGGCTAAATAAAATATTTGATAAATAAATAGGTGTCCTATTGATAAATACACCTTACTTAACAATTACTAACAGCTATCCCTAGCTGTTCAGATGACATGAAAATACCTAAATAACCTCAGACAACAGTAGGCATTCTCTGTATAAACTGGGACAGCAGTTATGGGTTAAATAAAGGCTTGTTTGCTCCAGTGGGAATGGGTAAAGTAGTTCTGTTGAAATATCATGACCTGTGGTCATATCAATCAATGCAGAACGTAATCTCTGACCATTGCTTCACACTTGTAGTTAATCATGTTGGTTTGCACAGATAATATAGGGACACAGGAAACTGATGTATAATCATTACCTCCCTGGCAGAGATGGTATTCAGCAGGTTCTGACCAGTTCTGGAGAACCGAGAGCGGAAATTTTGAGTATTTCAGAGAACCAACAAATACCACTTCTGACTGGAGATTTTACATCTTTCCCCTGCCAGGTCCACCAAGCCATGCCCATAGATCCAGTAGTAAGAAAAATTGAATCCCACCACTGCTCCCTGGGACTTTTTACAAAGTCCCAGGGAGTAATGTCTGTGATCAGCCACTAAGCCATAATACTAAGAAAGAGATCGACTTAGCGGGTCCATGTGATTCCAGGTTGTAAGATGTGCAAATTCCATCTCTTTTTCTTTCACAAACAAACCTAAGCACATTCATACATACTATCACTAGTAGCAGTAATTCTTTCATACCAGTGATTGTACTGGAGATCCCCTTTTCTCTGCTGTTATTAACAATGGCAAAAGAGAAAATAGATGTCTGCAACTGGTCTTTGATCAACTGATAGTGGAGAAAAGTGAGCAGGAAGCCATGGAAAAAAATTAAAGTATTAAACAAGGAGTTATTTTTTAAACTATAAAACATACAACCAGTCTGGAAAACTTCTCTATGGAAAAGAAAATATAAAATGTAGAATCAGACCATCAATTATGTCTCACATTTTTGCACTTTTCCTCTTTAGCAAAACAATATCCATTCCTCTAAACAGGAGTCTCAAAGTCAAGGCCCGGGGGGGCAGATCTAGCCCACGAGGTGCTTAGGTCTGGCCCACGGGGCCACCCTGGAAACAGAAAAGGACTGGCCCGCAGTACCTCTGCAAGAAAAAATGGAGCTCAGGGTTGGTGGAGGGGTGCACCCATTTTTCGCTGGCAGAGTGCTGCAAGAGGTGTCCCAGCTGAAAATGGAGCCTGGGAGTGCCGCTTGGCCACCACAGGTGCCCCAGACACAAGTGACATCAAGCTGGCCACCTGAATACACACGCCCACCCCCCAGTGGTCAAACACAACTCTGATGCAGCCCTCAATGAAATTGAGTTTGACACCACCACTCTAAAATTTTAAACAGGTTTCTTAGGATTGTGAAGAGAAAAGACTGTTGTGAATAGATATACTGTAATTCATATATAGGTGGAACCTGTTTAATTGCCACTAATTCAAAGAGTGTTTGAACTTACAATGGCACTGAATGAATGGTAGTTACAATCTGGCATTGTATTTATTTATGGCTGTTGTAGCATCCCCACAGCCACTGATCATTATTTGGCTGCTTGGTGCTTGGCTTGCAATTACAACGTCACAGTGTCCCATGGTCACAATTTGCAATGTCCCCTGCTGGCAAGCAAAGTCAATGAGGAAGCCTGCAGGAAGTCAAAAGTTGCAGCCAGATCATGTCTTCACTTAACAATAGCAACCAGGAATTGCCATTGCTAAGTGGCACAATCGTGTGTGTGTTTGTATTTTAATGTCCAACCACATTGGAGATTCTGGTCCTAATTAGAATTGTTAACTGAGGTCTACCTGTATATGCAACTTTTAATACTTTAAGTATTTTGAACAAAATATGTGTGCAAGTTGTATCTCAATGTAGCATGGTCTCACAAAGATCTCACAAATACGCAGCCCTAGTTTGACAAAGATAAACTATTTCCAGATAGAGTGATGACTAGAAGAGGTTTAGCATGCCCCAAATCTTTTCATTTTTTTAAAAAAAGAAAGTCTTTCCATTTTTTAAAAAAAGTCCTTCCATTAAAATCAAATCCATAGAAATCAAATCCAAATCCTGCCAATAGAAAAGAGTCATTTCTATGGTAAGTACAATCTATCCATTGCTTCAAATATTTCATGTAAAATAGTCCATTACCTTCCCAAAGGTGTTTTCTCTGCATACATAAGGAAATAGAAATGGAAAAGAATTCCCATCTCTGCTGTAATTCAACCCAGAGCCCTCATAATTATTTAAAATGAAAACAACTATTTTAAAATACAGTTGCACAATTTTGGTATCATGTTAGTTTTGGCCCAAAGATGCTAAGTCTTTACATTACTTATATTCCAAAAATTATCCATGCGCTAAATATTTTATAAAGCTGAACAATACATGTCAGAGCAAGGTAAACAAAAAGTTGTAAATAATAGTTGGTCATTATCAGCTTGCCCTCTGGGTGATATTCAAGGTGCTGGTACTGACCTATAAAGTCCTACATGGCTTAGGACCAGGGTATTTGTGGGAGACCCTGCTGCCTGGAATGATTTCCCAACGTCCCGTGTGCTCCCATAGGCAGGGCCTCCTTGGGGTGCCGTCGGCCAGACAATGTCGGCTGGCAACCCCTAGAGGTAGGGCCTTCTCTGTGGGAGCACCCTCCCTATGGAACCAGCTGCCCCTGGAGCTTCGGGTGGCCCTGACCTCTGATCCTTCCATCGTGGCCTGAAAACTTGGCTTTTCCAATTGCTGACCTGGACTGATGGAGGGGATGGGTTTTATTGATAGTTTTACTAATTTTAATTGGTTATTGGGATTTCAAATTTAATTGTTTTTTAATATTTGTATTATATTTTTATTATTGTAAGCCACCCTGAGTCCTTTGGGAGATAGGGCGGCCTAGAAATCCCATAAATAAATAAATAAATAAATGAATGAATGAATGAATGAATGAATGAATGAATGAATGGCGTGAATGGGCAGCCAGACATTCACCAATAGTGCTTTTGTGCTAAGATAGTTAACAGCAATTTCTTATTAATTACTAAGATCAAAACCAGCCAAATTAGTCAAATGACTTGCAAAGGAGCAACCAAATGAAAGCTTTGTATTTCTTAATTTTTAAACATGTTGGTAAATTTCTTAGTGCAAGCGAGGGAACTTTGCGTTATAAACAAACAGGTTATTCTACAATTAGAGTAGAATAACAGAGTTGGACCTTGGAGGTCTTCTAGTCCCCTGCTTAGGCAGGAAACCCTGCACCACTTCAGACAAATGGTTATCCAACATCTTTTTAAAAACTTCCAGTGTTGGAGCATTCACAACTTCTGGAGGCCAGTTGTTCCACTGATTAATTGCTCTGTCAGGAAATTTCTCCTTAGTTCTAAGTTGCTTCTCTCCTTGATCAGTTTCCACCCATTGCTTCTTGTCCTGTCCTCAGGTGCTTCGGAGAATAGCTTGACACCCTCTTCTTTGTGGCAGCCCCTGAAATATTGGATCACTACTATCATGTCTCCCCTAGTCCTTCTCATCAGACTAGACATACCCAATTCCTCCAACCGTTCCTCATATGTTTTAGCCTCCAGTCTCCTAATCATCTTGGTTGCCCTTCAATATTCAAGTTATTTGCCTGATGCATGATGCCCCATCAGTTTTTCTCTAGAGTAGAAGCTATTATTTTTTACTACCAATTGTTATGCAGGTTATAGAATAGGAAGCAAATTAAGCATTTCCCCATTTTAAATGTTTGACTGCTGAAGCAAATTTGCCATTACCAAGGTTATTTCAACAGAATGATATCTTGCTCATAATTATATTGATTTATCCTTAGGCAAAACAGTGTTTCACAAATGTGAGATCATAATCAGAAATATTAATTCATTACATAAATGAATAAAATGAATTTATTTAATTATCATCATTTTAATATTGTATTTATGAAATACATATGACCACAATTGAGCCCAAAATTTCTGTAGCTAAGTGAGACATTTGTTAAGTGAATTTTGACCTATTTTATGACCTGTCTTGCTACAATTGTTAAGTGAATCACTGCAGTTGTGAAGTTAGTATCATGGTTGTTAAGTGAATCTGGTTTCCTCTTGACTTTGCTTGTCAGAAGACTGCAAAAGGTGATCATATGACCCCTGGACATTGCAATTGTCATAAATATGAATCACTTGCCAAGTATCCACATTTTGATCACATGACCATGGGGATGCTGCAAAGGTTGTGCGAAAAACAATCATAAGTCACTTTTTTCAGTGCTGTTGTCACTTTGAATGGCCACGAAATGAACTGTTGTAAGTCGAGGTCTGCCTGTATACTCCAGACTGCTTAATCTGATGAAATATCCATTGAAGTATTATTTTTAAATGGTGCTGTTGGAAGAAATATCTTTCTGGGTTCAGTTCCATGTGGGGAAAAAGACACTGGAAACATGGAGGCTGTTTGGAAAGATGGTTTAATGGTGGACAGGACCACATGGCTTGGAGCTCCAAAGAAGGATGATCACATGCTCCAAGGTGAAGGAAAAGAGAAGGAAGGCTGAGATGCTGAGAGTGCCTGGTTTTATACCCTCTGTTGAGATTTGAATTTGAGTTTGTATTCTGATTGGTTGTCAGACTCCCATGGGGCCATGCAGGGGCAACTCTGTAGGCCGTCCTGAGTTCCAGGCTTGGTTGAGCCTTGCTGGATGATGATGTAATGAAAAGGGCTTTGAGCAATTGCTATAGCTTTACCTGGAGATCTTTGTTGTATAAAATATTCTGGCCCAGGCCTTAATGGCCCACCATTACAAAGATGGAGGTGAGCTTCTATTTCTGAGGTGAGTTTCTGCTTTTGAATTTCTGCTCTTTTTAGGGGAAATATTCTGCCTTTTTAATATTTCCTAGGATATTTCAATTTTCTAGGAGAGGGGTGGGTGCTAACTTCCTACAGTGCAAACAAAACCACCAATCATAAACAATAATAGTTGTGTAGATTTTTGAATGTTGTTGAATTCTTCATCTGAATGAATATTTATTTATTTATTCGACTTGTATGCCGCCCCCTCTCCGAAAGGACTCGGGGCAGCTCACAGCTAAAAATACAACAATAAATAAATTACCTAAAAAACATATTAAACAATTACAAGCCAAATTAGAATAAAAAACCCCAAAGTTAAAACAATCAAACCCCCAGAGGGTCAGCACAGCCCGGATTGTAAAAATAGCCAGGTCTTTAAATCATGGCGGAAGGTGCGGAGATCGGGAGCCAGCCGGAGCTCCGGCGGAAGAAGATTCCATAAAGTGGGAGCCGCCACAGAATAGGCCCTCCCCCAGATCGCCGCCAAGCGACATTGAGTCACAGATGGCACCCCGAGGAGAATATAAAGCCTGTTAAAGATTGTCCTTTTCTGTAAATGCTTGAAACTTCTAGGAACTGGCAATATATAGTAGTATTACTGAACGCATTCATTTTATAGCATCTATTGCAAAATTGCATTACTTCAAACTTTGAATGACATCTGGCATTTTAACCTCCTTTCTGGCTTTTGAGGAGAGTATTTAGTGCCTTTTACTCATCTATATTTTTCAGAGTATGTATAAAGTGTTCATGAGATATTTACAGTTTCAGAATGTATAATTAATGTATTGTCTAAGGCCTGTGGTGAGACAAGAATATAAGGTCTCTCTGCTCATCCCATTGCCTTTTGTTTTCAGCAGAAATTATGCATGCTTAAACAGTTTAATTCCCCTGCACATATTGTATGACTGATCAGTGCTTTTCTTTTTTGGGAGACTTCTTTTAAGATAAGTTTTATAATGGGCAGGCTTTTGCCTTTTTTTGCTGAATACAAAGGGATAACTGATTTATTTAAAATATAACTGTATGATATTTAATCTGTGCCAGACATCTACACAGACAGACAGCAAACAAAGAATATTTGGAACAATATAACAAGAGGCAGTTTCTCAGGGGCCAGAAAGAGGATATATAGCAAGCTTTGATAAATAAAGGTAGGTAAGCTTGCTCAAAGTTATATTATTTGAACACCTGGGAGATAAACATTCAGGCCTGAAATCACATATTTGACCAAGGGGCCCAGGAGAACTTCATTTCTGAATCCCTGTTGTGCTCAGCTATGGAATAATGTTCCCTTAAACTTTGGATGTTTTTGTCCAATGTATGAAGTTAGCATATTGGAATATTTGCTAACTTATGTTGCTATTTCCCTGGTGACAGAATTTCAGCATTGTTGCTTATTTAACCAAAGCAAGAAGTCTCAAACCTTGGTTAAAATGCAGCACAAAATGTGTTATGTATGTAGGTTTGAATGTCATTGGTTTAGTTTGAATTGTTCTTGTAAAATGTCAAATAAGATTGGTTTAAAAAGTGCGGGAAAACCCTGCACTCTGATTGGCTGGCAACTACGGCTGCTGGCTATAAGAAGCAGCCATAGCCCAGCCAAGTCGGGTCCATTCGAGCTGTAGTCACTTAATAAACTCTTCACTGAAGCTCTTCGCGTCTGACTCTTCATGCAAACTTAACACTGGCGATGAAGGTGGGATTCCCCTGAAGAAGAGACGACGGAAGACAAGCAGAAGAGCGAGATGGCTGCGCTGAACACCCCCCCAGCCCCGTTCGATCCAGCGGCAGAAGACTGGGAATCGTATGCGGATCGCTTCCAAATGTATTTGGAAGGAAACAAACTCGCCGAAGTCTCCGAGAAGCGGAAGAGGGCAGTATTTCTCACGCACTACGGTCCGGCAGTCTTCAAGATGGCGAAGGCATTGGCGGGAGTTGCAGACATGAAGGTAATGGAATGGCCTGATTTAGAAAAGCTTTTAAGAGCCCATTATGCCCCACAAGTATCGTGCCTCATTAAGAGACACGAGTTTTACCGTCGGGATCAAGGGAACAGAGAAAATGTTAACGACTTCGTGGCAAGTTTAAGGGACATTGGGGGTGCTTGTGAGTTTACCAACTTAGAAGAGGCCATGCGTGATCGGTTTGTTCTAGGCCTTAAAGATAAGGTCTTACAGAGCAAATTACTAATGAAACCTAAGATCACGTTTAAGGAGGCCATAGAGGAAGCTGTTTCAGCGGAAGCAACCAAGTCCTCAGCAGCAGCCATGAAGAAAATTAACAAGGCCTCAAGCCATTCTGATGTGGAAAAGTCCACAACAACCCATTGCGAGCAAATAGATTCTGATTCAGACTGTAGTGAGGTGGAGGAAGAAATTTATAGACTCAGAATGGAGAAGAAAAGAAAAGACCTTGGAAGAAAGAGGCAAGACTCTTATTGCAGAGGCTGTGGGGGGGGCACCCCCACACTGAATGCAAGTTTTTAGACACCATCTGCCTACGTTGTGAGAAAAGAGGTCACCTAGCAAGAGTCTGCAAATCATCCAGAACTCCACCTAGTAGGAAGAAATTTCCTGAGAAAGAATTCAAACACAACAACTTCAGTGAGAAAATGGGGCGCAACTCAGAAACAAATGGGAAGAATGAAACTCATCAAACAGTCACCATTGGTCATTCTTCACCCTTGAGAAGCAGAAAAGTACATGTGAAGGTACTCATTGAAGGAAGGCCTTGCCAAATGGAAGTGGACTCAGGCTCCTATTTATCTATCGTGTCATGGGACACTATTCACAGGCTACTTCCCAACATTCAGAAGAAACATTTCCAGAAGCAAGCACTGACTCTTAAAGACTACCAAGGGAACAAGATTCCAGTAGTTGGAACAAGAGAATTCAACGTGAAGTTTAAAGGCCACACCAAACGTTTGCCCCTGACCATCGTGGACAAGGATCGCCCAAGCTTGCTGGGACTTGAGTGGTTCAAGCCACTAGGCATCGAGGTGACTGGCATCAATCACGTGAGCAACTCTGAATGGGAGGAGGCCTTGAAGTCTGAGTTTCCAGAGGTCTTCAGCAAAGGATTGGGCAAGTATATGGGGACCCCTATCATTTTCAACCTAGACCCCAAGGTGCCCCAATTCGTTTAAAGCCCAGGAGGGTCCCATTTGCTTTAAAGGAAAAAATTGATGCACAATTAGACAAATTAATAGCTCAAGGGGTTTTAGAGCCCACTGACCACTCCAGATGGGAGACACCCATAGTCACACCAGTCAAGACTGATGGGTCAGTAAGAATCTGTGGAGACTATAAGGGGACACAGAACCATGCACTGCAGCAGAGCGCATATCCAGTTCCAGTGGTGCATCATCTGTTACATTCACTTGGCAGGGGTACAGTCTTTGCCAAATTGGATCTGGCCCAGGCATATCAACAACTAACAGTTGATGATGCCACTGCAGAGGCCCAAACCATTGTGACTCATAGAGGTGCTTTCAAATGTAAAAGGTTACAATTTGGAGTCAGCGTGGCACCAGGCATCTTTCCAAGCCTTATGGAAAGAATGCTCCAAGGACTGCCAGGGGTAGTGCCTTACTTTGATGATGTGTTAATCTCTGCTGAAAATGACACTCAGTTACAAGAAAGACTCAGAGAAGTCCTTACCAGATTCAGGAAAGCGGGGTTAAAAGTCAAGGAAGAAAAATGCACTCTTAAAACTGACAAGGTTGAGTTCCTGGGCTACATGATTAACAAGCATGGCATCCACCCTACAGATGCCAAGGTTAAAGCAATCAAAGAAGCCCCTAGACCTGAATGCAAAACAGATTTGCAAGCTTTCCTTGGACTCATTAACTTTTATCACATGTTCCTACCTCAGAAGGCAACCATTGCTGAACCATTGCACAGATTACTTGATAAAAAGTCTGTTTGGGTCTGGGGCAGGAAGGAACAATCAGCATTTAACAGTATTAAAAGACTAATCAAGTCTGATGCTGTACTGATACAGTTCTCTGAGAATTTGCCTGTTGTACTGATTTGTGATGCATCCCCTTTTGGAGTGGGGGGGAGGGTTGAGCCACAGGCTTCCCAGTGGGAGAGAAGCCCCTATTGCATTTTACTATCGCACTTTGACCAAAGCAGAGAGGAATTACAGCCAATTAGACAAGGAGGCATTGGCAATTGTTGCAGCTGTTAAGAAATTTCATGAATATCTGTATGGGAGAACATTTACCATTGTTACAGATCACAAACCTTTGTTAGGCATTGTGGCAGGAGACAAGCCTACACCTACTATCCTGTCACCAAGAATGCTGAAGTGGACTGAATTTCTTGCTGCTTATTCATACAAACTTATCCACAAGCCTGGCAAGGACATTGGACATGCTGATGCACTGAGTCGTTGCCCACTGCCTTGCCACAAGGAGGACTTTGAACCTGAAACACACACCTTTTTCCTAGAAACTGTTGCCAAGCTTCCAGTTCATGCTGCTGAAATTGCCAGAGAGACTGCCAAAGACACTGTGTTGGCTCCTGTTATAGGCTGGATTAAGAAAGGTTGGCCTCTTCAAGATCTACCTCACCTTGCCCAACCTTTTAAGTCCAGGCAAACTGAATTATCTGTATTAAGAGGATGTATTTTGTGAGGTAACAGGGTGGTTATTCCTGCAAAACTGCAAAAAGAGGTTTTGGAAATGTTACA
Organism: Naja naja; assembly: GCA_009733165.1. NCBI lineage: Eukaryota > Metazoa > Chordata > Lepidosauria > Squamata > Elapidae > Naja > Naja naja. Next base: position 335,508,815 of record CM019148.1, on the reverse strand, counting down.
TGAGGGTCATCCTGGTATTGTAAGGATGAAAGGATTGGCCAGGAGTTATGTATGGTGGCCAGGTATTGACAAAATGGTTGAAAACTGGGTTGGATCTTGTCCCAACTGTCAGGTAGTCAGGCCTGCCCCACCTCTCGCCCCCAAACAGGAATGGGAATGTCCTAGGGGCCCATGGTCCAGGATTCACATTGATTTTGCTGGCCCTACCAGAGGGCACACCTTTCTTATTATAGTAGATGCATATTCCAAATGGCTAGAGGTAATCCCCATGGCATCCACCACAACTGATGCTGTCATCAAGCAGCTCAAAACTTTTGTAACCCACGGGTTACCTGATGTTCTTGTCTCTGACAATGGCCCTCAATTTACATCCAACCTCTTTGAATCCTATTTAGCACAACAGGGTATCAGACATGCCCTTACTGCCCCGGGCACCCTTCGGCTAACGCATGGTACGTTTTACCAAGGAGAAGCTTCAGCAACTGGGTCCTGGGGACATCACTGAGAAAGTTGAAAAACTTCTTAGTGTTCAGCACATCACTCCTAACCCATCTACTAACTTATCCCCAGCAGAGTTGTTGATGGGTAGGAAACTTAGGTCTTCCCTTGACCGCCTTCATCCCACTTACGCACCCAACACACCACTAGATTCCACTTCCAAAGTTCGCACATTCAGTGTGGGTGATTCTGTGTATGCTAAGAACCTTATAGGTGAACCTTTGTGGATTCCTGCTGAGATAACTCAAATCACAGGCCCTCGTTCTTACAGGGTGCAAACAGAGGATGGAGTCCTCTGGAGCTGGGACATTGATCAACTTAGATCCAGGTTCTCTCAGGAACATCACACTTGTTCCTCTCTAGTTCCCTCACCTGATGTCAATTCTAGGGGGGAAGAGGAGGAACAGGAGGATAATCAGCAAGCAAGAAGCCACCCCATGTGTAATGAGCCATTACGACAGGAACCATTCCAAAACCTGTCACAATGCCAAAATCCATCCTTAGCAGTGGAAGATTGTACATCACTACCTGACTTGGGTGCTGACATTGGGCTGGAGATGGGTTGGGAGGAGAGACCAGATTCTAACAATCAAACAGGGTCTTCTTTCACAGGAAGTCCCAGTGGGGAAATGTCAGCAGACACATTTCCACTCTCACTGGGCGAGAATGTTAAAACTTCTGAACCACGAAGGTCTCAATGTACATGCAAGAGCCCCACCTATTTAAAAGAATACATTAGATAGGTTGGGGTTTGGTATGGACTGAACCTAGTGGGGAGGGGTGTTATGTATGTAGGTTTAAATGTTATTGGTTTATTTTGAACTGTTCTTGTAAAATGTCAAATGGGATTGGTTTAAATAGTGCGGGAAAAACCCTGCACTCCCATTGGCTGGCAACTACGGCTGCTGGCTATAAGAAGCAGCCGTAGCCCAGCCAAGTCGGGTCCATTCGAGCTGTAGTCACTTAATAAACTCTTCACTGAAGCTCTTCACGTCTGACTCTTCATGCAAACTTAACAAAATGTATATGTCTATCTTTGCTGAAATAGCAGGACTTTAAAAGAATTCTCTGCTTGACTGAATCATGCAAACGTAGCCAGTGTAGAAGAGCCACTCCAGAGTGGCTAGCGATTAGGGCCACCATGACAGACACAAGTCCTTCCCAGTTTAGAACAGGTAATTATTATTATTATTAATTCGACTTGTATGCCGCCCCCTCTCCAAAAGGACTCGGGGCGGCTCACAGATAAAAACAGCACAATAAATTAGATTAACTAAAATAGGATTAAATTGCAACAAGCCAAATTAAGCTAAAAAACCCATAATAAATAAAACACCCATTCCCCAAGGAGTCAGCACAGCACAGCTTGTTCAAACAACCAGAAATAACCTGGAATAGAAATGGTAAGAAAAAGATCAGGCATTCGGGCTTTAGAAGCCCTGAAGCAAAGTCACGGAGTAGAAGGGAGGGAGACTTAATGGAAGCTTTATGGAGAAAGAGGAATGTGACTATTTATATTCTAACTCTGGACTACAGGTAGACGACAACCACAATTGAACCCAGAATTTATGTTGTTAAGTATCCCATCCCTCTGTCTAGTAAATAATGCCTTGGTCCTGTAAAATGGACTACAGAAATGCAGAAGGAGAAATAGTAGGATTCTGTTTCTAAGTTCCTTTAAGCCAGGTGGGAAATTTAATTTCCTTCAAATCACTAACAGGAATATTCTGTTTTGAAACAATTTCTTAAGAGAATTCATCTTGGAATTATGTTAAAAGCTTGAGTATCACTTAAGGCTGAAAAAAAAGATACAGGCCACTGTTTGTGAAGCATTGCATCAAGACTTTTTGAAACCAGCTGGAAACTTCAAAATATGCTTGTGATCTGCTTGAAAGCAGCATGCAGCATCCCCTCCTCCTTGTCAGCCTTCTACTGTCTGCATCTAAACCACATGTAATTGCATTTTAGATATTTTCCTTTTGAGGCCAAAAATAATTAAACACCAGGGTCTTTCTCCATTGAAAGCTTTTCTTCAGGGACTGCAAAACATGACTAATAATGTTTGAGTTTAACAGCCTGATTTGAAGGTCATATAAGGATATTGTTGGAAGGATTAAAAGATTTTTTGTTACTCCCAGTTCTTTTCTTTAAAAGAAATCACACTCCCAGCAATCTAATTGAAAAAATTAAATAAGGAAATATTTAGAAATATTTTAGACATGATAATAAAAATATAACAGTTGTAAGAAGAGGGGGACTGAAACCTATAGCAAGTAACTAATCCCAAATGAACATTAAATACATAGTCAAAGAGAAAATAGAACTAAATTCATGAAAAACCATTTTGTTAGGAAAAAAATATGAGTTTAAAAAACAAGAAATAGTTCTCATGCATAATGCTGATATTCTATCTGTAATTTGGTTATCATTTTTAAATGTGTAATTTTCTATTTAGTTATTTAATCAATTCCAAGGCTTTTACAATACAGAAATAGAGTAAATATTTCAGATGTCTTTAGATGTGAAGATAATGAATAAACATAGAACATAGAATAACACAGTTGGAAGGGACATTGGAGGTCATCTAGTCCAACCCCTGCTCAAGCAAGAGATCTATACCATTTCAGACAAGTGGCTGTCCAGTCTCTTCTCAAAAACCTCCAGTGATGGGGCACCTACAACTTCTGAAGGCAAGGCATTCCACTGATTCATTGTTCCAACTGTCAAGAAATGTCTCCTTAGTTTTGGGTTGCTTTTCACCTTGATTAGTTTCCACCCATTGCTTCTTGTCCTGCCCTCAGTGCTTTGGGCAATAGCTGGACTCCCGCTTCCTTGTGGCAGCCCCTGAGATATGGAACAGTGCTATCATGTCACCCACTAGTCCTTCTTTTAATCAGACTAGACATACCCAATTCCTGCAACCATTCTTCATATGTATCTTTGAATTCACATCCTACAAATGCACAAGGGTAAGATGTAACTGTGTCCATATTTTAATTTCATTTTTATTTGTGTCAGTGCAACAAAATGTGTGGAAAGAGAGAGCTATGGCTAGGATGGAGAGACAGAGGGAGAAGGGTAGCAACACTCAGATTCAGGTGATAATCAATTAGGGAAGAGACAACATTAAGGGCCAAAGGACACAGAATCATAAAACAGAATCATACAGGGCATATACCCAACTCATCACTGTGGGGTGTGAATTCAAAGCTCAGCACAAGAGTTCAAATTAAAGCCTCTCTGACAGATGGCAGATTAGCCTTTGCTGGAATACATTCAGTGAGGAGAGTCCAACATTTGTCTGAATAATTGGTTCCACTGTTGAACTCTTTTTATACTTAGGAATTTTTTTTCTAACATCCAAGTGGAATCTGACTTCCTGTAAATTAAATCCATTATTTCATGCCCTGCATTTAGAAATGACAGAGAACAGATTCCTTTCTGTCATTCCCTCAGTCATCCTCAAAGTGACCTCAGGGAGCATTTTTCTGTTCCGCTTCCAAAGCATATTTATTCATCTTGAGTGTTCCTGTCTGTTTCAGACAGAATGCTTCAGTCTGATGTAGGCTAAACCTAGAAGTTCATTAGCTATTTGCAGAGGAAAAAACGCCCTTCAATTGAGTTTACCAAGCATTTTAATAGCTTCTATATCTGAGAGCCATTTTGGTATATTGGTTAGTACACCAGACTAAGATCCAGGAGACATGAATTGCAGTGGCATCTGAGGCACAAAACCAGGTTGGTGACTTTAGGCCATTCACTCTCTCTCAGCCTTAGGAAGCAGGCAATCAGGGGTGGGATTCAAATCTTTTAACAACCAGTTCTGTGGGCATGGCTTAGGTGGTGGGCGTGGCTTGGTGGTCATGTGACTGGGTGGACATGGCTTGGTGGTCATGGTATTGGCTGGGTGTGGCCAACTCAATATCACTTACATTGAGGCATGCATCTCCTCGCCTGGCCTCTGAAGACTGTAGGGAAGCTGCAACAGTCATAAGTGTGAAAAATGGTCATAAGTCACTTTTTTCAGTGCCATTGTAACTTTGAATGGTCATTCCACACAAGCAAAGTACCAGCAAAGGAAGGGAAAAAACCTCCAGAGATGTTCCTGAGACAGGAAGTCTAGTCCTGCCAAGAATGTAATAAGGGTTAATGGAGAGACAGTTTCTGTAAGCAACACCAGAATGTTTCCTTCCTGCCTTCCATACAGGATTAGGCCAGTAATTTCTTCTAACAACCGGTTCTCCGAACTGCTTAGAATGTTAACAACCGGTTCTAGCGAATAGGTGTGAACTGGTAGAATCCCACCCCCGTAGGCAATGGCAAACCACTTATGAAACCTTGCCAAGAAAATTGCAGGGACTAATCCAGGCTATCGCCAGGAGTCAACACTGACTGGAAGGCACAAACTCCACCTCACAAAACAACTCCCTTTACCAGTGCTTGAAATACGATAGTAGTTATTTTTTCCTGACATACAGAAGGTTATCCCTTTAAAACCCAGCAGAAACTATTTTATTAAAATATTTTTCCTGAGATAAATAATTTACCACAAGGTTCTTTTCCCCTTTAGTTCCCATCTATCTCAGATGTCTGGAGAAAACAATCTACTACAATTTAAGAACCCCCCCCCAAAAAAAACCATTATCAAACTAGGGATTCTTCTGTGCATATTATTTTTATTTCCCAACTAAAGAAGTCGGACCTATCTCTATTACATTTTCATTTTGCCCATTTAGCTTATTACTCCAACTTATCAAGATTACTTCAGCCTTATTTCTAACTTCCATAGTATTAGCTAGCCCATCTTTGTTATCTACAAAGTTGCTAAATATTTCCTCTACCTTTTCATCCAACTAATAGTGTGCCCAGTACCAAAGCTTGTAGCACTCCTCAGTACTCAGTCCTGTTGAATGAAGAACCATTTATGATCATTCCTTAAATATAATTTTTGAGCAAGCTTCATATCTACTTAATTATCATATCATAAAGTTCACACTTAACAAATGAAACTGGAATATTATGTGGAACTTTGTCCAATGCTTTCTGGCAGTTTGTTTGTTTGTTTGTTTGTTTATTTATTTATTTGATCTTATAGGCTGCCCTCTCTCCTGAGGGACTCAGGGCAGCTTACAATAACCCCCCCCAAAAAACCCCAGGAATACAAATATTAAAATAGAATTAAACTAAACTAAGCCCAATAAAATTTAAAACTTGATTAAAACTAAAATTGATAAAAAACCACCCCCACCCCATTCAGTCCAGGCTGGCCTGTTGAAACAACCAAGTCTTTAGGTCATGGTGAAAGGAACAGAGGTCAGGGGCCAACTGGAGCTCCAAGGGGAGCTGATTCCACAGGGTGGGTGCTCCCACAGAGAAGGCCCTATCCCTGGGCACCGCCAACTGACAGTGTCTGGTCAATGGCACCCCCAGGAGGCCCTGCCTGTGGGAGCAAACAGGGCGGTTGGAGGTCGACGCTGTTAAAATGTATTAGTTCTAACTCTGTTGATGACAATAGAGTTACAGAAAATTTATCCACTTTCAGTTCATTAGCACCAGCTATATCAAATCCAGCAGCTGCATTTTTTAAAAAAAATACATTTATATGCTGCCCTTCTCCAAAGACTCAGGGTGGCATTCATGGGGTGAGATACTAATTTGGATAGATCCATAATGATCTTGACAAATATGAAATCTTAGTAAAAACCTTCATATGGAAGTTCCTTGAAAACAATATATGTTTGGTCATCTTTTGCTGTCCCCTAGAATACCTTGATTAGACTGCAACCTGGGAAGAAGGAAGACCAGTCAATGGATTTTCTTCCTTGCCACGGCCAAGTGCAGTGACCTATCTTATCACCCCCATTAGGAATGACTTTTATATTTGCTTTCAAACTAAACTTTATCCTCACTCACCACCTTCTCCCAAAAATATCCCAAAAAGCCATGCAGTAATTAAAAGACCAGCAAAAAAGGTGATTCCTCCTATGTTAAATTCCAAACTACCATAAACATAAGTTGGCTCCTAAAAGTAAAACAGTACATGTATATATTTAGGCTTCAAGAACATCATAAGGATATTAGGAACAATTCTTTAATTTCATCCTTGAAATGAGTTCTGGAATACAGTCAAGTCTATGTGATTCATAAAAATTCCTCTGTCAAATCATTGTGCTTTGGTTTTTTGAGGCACTGACCATATTTCCTTGTTGATGTTAAGATCCTTCTCTAAGCCCTGACAAAGAAATGTAAATATATTCATTTATAATAATCTTGACTGAAAACAGAGATCCTTTCCTGTAACTATAGTAATAATTGGTTACAAATTTCAAGAGCTATTGTCAAGCCTTTAAAACAATGTTATAATAAAACATGACTCACAAGCAAAAATGAATACAAAGAAAATTAAAATGAAGTTTTAGTTGAACCTTCTCTCTGTATCACCCTTTTTAGAGATTTATTATCTTGCTGCTATGTTTATAATTGTATTGAATTCTCAAGAAAGAAGAGTTTTATTTATAAGAAAGAAGATAATATTGTACTATTTCTTGACTGGCATACAGTTGCACAGTATTTAATAAAATGGTAAACATCAAGCTGTATGAATCTGAAAACAGCAGGTGCTGGAAAGGTGGACTTTCAGACTAGAATTTTGATGTGCCTTATTCACACAGCAGCTAAGTCATAAAGCATACCATATTTACTGATTTCACACTCTAAACTAACTTCATTACACAAAATTACATAACAAAAGGAAAAATGAGTCCAACCTAACAAAAAAAGTATCATAAAAGACAGATTCAGAATACAAGTCAAAATAGACAAGAGAATGGTAAGACAATCCCTATCCACCAGTGATGGGATTCAATTTTTTTTACTACTGGTTCTGTGGGCATGGCTTGGTGGCATGGGAGGGGAAGGATACTGTAAAATCTCCAGTCAGAGGTGGTATTTGCCAGTTCTCCGAACTACTCAAAATTTCCGCTACCGGTTCTCCAGAACTGGTCAGAACCTGCTGAATACCACCTCTGCTATCCACTCTAGACAAGTTGAAATCACTAGGAGCAGATGGATTACATTCCAGAGTCCAGAAGGAGCTGGCATGTATGATCTTGGAACCATGAACCATATCTTTCAAAAATACTGGAGTCTAGGAACTAGAGTAGTAAAGTAGGAACCACAGTAGTAATGGGAGACTTTAACTATCCTGATACAAACTGGGAGACAAACTCTGCAACAAGTGGAAGATCAAACATATTCATAACCAACTTAGCTGACAACTTTGTCATCCAAAAGGTAGAGGAGGGAGCTAGAAGAAAAACTATACTGGACCTAATTCTTACTAATAGAGAAGGAGAGATAGATGGAGTTGAAGTTCCCAGAACCTTGGGTGAGAGTGACCATGTCATATTAGAATTAAATATAATGCTAACATAAACAACAGAATATAACCCAACCAGCTCTTTAAAAGAGCTGATTTTAACAATCTCAGAGACTGCCTAAGAAAAATTCCATGGATAAAAGTCCTAAAGGGGAAAACAAATCAAGAAGTGTGGGAAACTCTGAAAAATATGATCATAAAAGTCCAGTCCAACACAATACCACTGAAGAAGAAAAACAAGAAACAAGAAGAAACCAGTATGGTTGCACAGAGATCTCTCTGATAAATTGAAAGACAAAAAGGACAAAAAATGGAAAGAGGGACACATAATTAAGGCAGAATATCAGCCTGAATCTGCAGAAATGAAGATAGGAAAGCAAAGGCTCAGAATGAAGAAGTACTTGCAACAAATGTCAAAGATAATTTTTAAAAAATGTCTTTCAACATATAAATAATAAGACTAAAAACAACTATAAAGACAGACGAGAAATAAAAATTAAATGTTGTTATACTAATCAGTGGGAGGGGCAAACAAATTTCAGAAGGAGGAAGCAAATCTCAGGGGTTATTTTAATTATTTGAAGAATGCACAATCCCTTTCAAAAACGAACCTCTCATGAATAATAAAATATATATTATATGCTAAATAGCTTCAAGTAGGGTTTGATTTCATTGTTTTTGTTCTGAAAACCAATATTAAAAGAGAAGACTTCCTATATAATTTTTTTCTCTATTGACATTCAACATTAAGCAGAAATATGCAAGACTAATACATTGCTGAAATTTTGAACTAATTGCCCATCTAGATGCTGGAGGAGAGAAGCAGGGAATTTCATACCATGAAGTTTATGTTATTTATCTGGTACAAAAAAAGCAATAGAAATACAACTGCATTTTCTATCTTACATCATAATTCTATTCTGAGAGCACTGAATGTTATGTTTATTAGTTAAACATTGTACTATTATATGACTTATGTCACAATAATCACCATTAAGTCAGGGTCAAATACTAAATGAACCATGTTAAAACTACTTAACTACAAAATCCCTAGGAAAAAAAATACACTTAAGATACTTATCATTCTTCAGCAGACTAGGCCTTTGTAAAATAAGCTTTATGTCTTGCCAAAATAATTACTGGAAAATCTCTTTTCCTCTAACACAAGTATGGAAATGAGGGTAGAAGGAAGCAATTCCTTCAGCCTTACTAAATCTCATGGCTGCAATCCTAAATCCACTTTTGAAGGGGTACATTGACTTCTGGGGACACTACTTAAATAGCTTTAAAAATAGCTTTAAGAACACAACCAGCCTTAAAAACCTTGTATAAGGTCACATTTGCCTTCAGAGGCATATTTCTTGAAATATAAAACAGGAGCCTATTTAAAAATACTCTGGGGATAAAAAAAGTAACTGGTCACAGCAGAGAAAAGACAATTTTGCTCAAATTCATAAAACGTGTTCAAACCTTTTGACCTGTAACACATTTTCTCTCACCACAATTGGATATATAAACGTATATACAAACGTAACACTGAATTGATTTGGGCTGGAGCCAACAACAGTAATCATTTTTATGAAAGAAAGTTAAATATATAAAATGATGTTGCATTAACAGCAGAACTACCATGTGACCAGAAGAAAACTTGCATAACGTGCTCAAAATAAAATAAAAGGAATCAATATATGAACTGTTCAATAAGAATGATGAAAGGATAAGAGATATCAATTCCTATTTTGGTTCAGTCTTCTCTGAGAATAGGATATGACTTCTAAGAAGACTTTTTTGAAAGAATGTGATCCTAGTAAAGCTACTGTAGACAGAAGGAAAATCAAGCAGTGCCTACTGACCTAGAATAATTTAAATTTTTCAGGGCCAGATAGACTGCATCCTATAGTACCAAATAATATGGTCTGATCTCTATCCATTTATGTAATAATTCTGGGAAATAAGTAACTACCAAATCACTGGGAGCAGGCAAAATATATCTCATCCTTTAAAAAGTGAAAAAAATACAGATCTGAACACTAAGAGGTAAGTCTGTAAGTGCCTTGAAAACCAATGAGTTCAATAGTTCAAGATGAGCAGGGTAGCATTACGTGAATCTACAAATCATATACAAATAGTGCTCATCAATGGTTAATCATTACAGTGGATGAGCCATGAAGCAGATTCCTATGTGGCAGAGTCCTGGGCCTACTCATTTGATGGATTAGAGAAATGGATTAAAAATAATAGACTAAAGTAATCAGGCAAGTTCTTCACTTAGGAAAAAATAAATAAATGCACAGACAAAGTCACTGAAAAGTACCCTGTTTGTTGAATGAGCCACATTGTTGAATATTTGTTAATGCAAAATTCCCTGCAGTTTTTAAAGGTTGTCAGGGTTGCTAGCTTTATTAGTGAAGATGAACTGTTTCTCTTGAATACCCAAGGCCCACTGCCAAGTTTTAGTAGGACTAAGCAGTGATGACATCTGCCCCTAGGACTTCTGCATCAAACAAATGAATATATAAATGGTTGTTTTATTTTCCCCGGTGATTGGAATGACTATGCTGGAATGGAGTACTATAGGAAATAAAATAGCATCTGCCAGCTGTTTTTTTAATCGCTGTTGCTTCTGGCCAGGAAACATGAAATGCATCATGATTTCATGATTTTTGCCTTTATTGCTGAGTGACTGGATTATTAGACAAAGCATATGGCAGGCACTCTCAAGTTCTCTAGATCACCTAGCTCCAAACATGGCCTTAATTGCAATTAAGTTAAGGAAATCACAGTGGTTATTTATTTCAGTCCCATTTTGGAACATGACCGTTTATATATTCATTTATTTGATGCAGAAGTCCTTGGGGCAAATATCATGGATTAGTGCAGGGCTGTCAAACTCCCAGCCTGCAGGCCAGATGTGTCACGCACTGGCCATGCCCATGCCCAGTTCAGTGAAAGGGAAAACAGTCCTGATATGTCATGCGATGCCGCCATGACGATGTGAGTTTGACACTCCTGATTAGTGAGTTAGTTTTTTCTAGCATGAAGATTTAGACATGTTTGGATTGCTAATCCCAGAATTCCTAGTCAAATAACACTGTCAGAGGTGGCAAATTGGGGAAGTAGTGGACCATCCTTTGAACTGATAGTGTAATAAAGTCTCCTTCAAGTCAAGCTCAATCCCACATATATATTTGTAGTTTTCTTGCTAATAATATTACTTCTTGCAAAATCTGCACTCAACATCTTTGAACATGCAGACAGAAGTTTGAGCAGGGTTTAATGTTCCTAGAGTCACCTGCAAGGTTCCTAGAGTCGTCTGCAAGGTTCCTAGAATCATCTGCAAGCAGTTACTATATATACTGACCTTGTTGCTAAGTATGCTTGCTCTACTTGCTTTGGATAATACTTCCATTTCTCTAGCCTTCACATCATGCCTTTTCTTGAATCATAGCAAATATCAAATTAAGCTAGTTCCTTATAGGACTATTTTATTTTGAGTCCTGCACTTAAGATGATCCTATAACAGGGCTGTCAAACTCTGGGCCCGTGGGCCAGATGCATCACGTGCTGGCCATGCCCACGCCCTGTTTATCGAAGGGGAAAAAAGTCCCAATATGTCACATGATGCTGCTATAACAATGTGAGTTTGACAGCCCTGTTCTATATCCTAAATTATCTAGGAGTAGCTTCAAATTGTATTGACAGCTTTACAACAAAGGCAATGTTTGTCAGGCTATTTTATTTAATAAATGGAAAATCATAACTGACAAAAGAGGACATGGAATCGTTTAAATTTTATGCTTCTTAAAAATATACACGAATAGATGCATGTTTAGAAATAATTACCATAACACTTTAATAGAAACAAAATATATCTATTTGTAAGCTACCACAGCCTATGGCTCAGATGCTATTTCTTTATGGTCAGTTTCAAGGACTGTGTTCTTTTAGCTTATGATCCTTTACCTCTAAAATGGACTTTGGTTGGAAATCCCTCAAAGAAGACCTATGATGTTTATGGACTGCAAATTCCAGAATACTCTCACAGCATGGCTTGGAATATGCTAATTGGGAAGTATGTGATGGAGGCCTTCTTTAAATAGCTTACCTGTAATATTCAACCCCTTAACTTTAATGACTATATTTTAAACAACTGTGACATTTATAAAATATAAATTACTTCTTTAATTTTGCAGAGTATTTCATATTATTTAATGATATATTGCAAAGGGGGCAGCAAACTGATTAGAATTACAGTATATGGTAATATTTTGGTTTAGGGCCATGGTGCACTTGCTGGTCTTAATCTTTTTCTGTTTCCAAATTTTGTATCTTGAGAATGGGAAAGTAATATATTATTCCTCCTTTCTCTGTCACTTTTGCCCTCTTGCTGAAATATTAAAATAATGCACCTCTGGAAACACTACTCCAATTTTAGAACCGTCTTCTCCCCAGTCTATTATTTTGTGACATGTTGTTTATAATTCTGGCATTCCTAGCCATTTTGGCCATAGGTGACCTGCAACAGAGGTGGTATTCAGCAGGTTCTGATCAGTTCTGGAGAACCTGTAGCAGACATTTTGAGTAGTTTGGAGAACCAGCAAATACCACCTCTGACTGGAGATTTTACAGTACCCACCAAGCCATGCCCACAGAACTAGTAGTAAAAAATTTGAATCTCACCACTGACCTGCAGAGTAGAATGTTGAGGAAGGCTGCCTTTGTGCATTTTATTTCTTCCTTCCATTGTTATGGAAGATGAACTTTATTTTAGTTTGAAATTTATTAGTGCAATTGTTTTTTTGATAGAAATATTGCTTTTATTGTTTTAGGTTATTATATAATTATTGTTTATAATTATTATAAACTGGCTTGAAATGTATGAGAAAAGTGCATAGTTTATACTTATAAATAAGAAATAATATTTATTCAAGTATATTTCACTAGTTATGTCCTTATACTTCCTATAATATTGTGAGCTGTATGTCCCCTATTAAATTACCTTCTGTTATTAAATTAGTTATTTCAGAACATTTTATTATAGTTATGCTTAATAAGGTTTTTGAAGCACTATTGATTACTTATGGATATAAGCGAAATATTTGGTAATTGCATTTGAAGTGATCTGCTGAAGAGGTTTATGGCTGAATGTGTTCCTCAAGCATCTATGTTTCAAATTATAAGTTCTGCATGAATGATTGTTATTATTTTCTACAGAAACTCTTTGATTGAATTATAATAAAACTGGAGGCATAGTCATGTTATGATGAAAAAAGTGTGTCTTTTGGAAGGCAGGTATTTATTAGCTATTTAGCATAGGATATATATTTTATTATTCATGAGAAATTCATTTTTGAAAGTGATTGTGCATTTTCCAAATAATTAAAATAAATTCTGAGATTTGTTTCTCCCTTCCAAAATTTGCTTGCCCCTCTCACAACAATATTTAATTTTTATTTCTGCTCTAGGAAAAACATGACAAATACCATACTCCAATACTAATACTATGTTGTACAAATTAATAATAAAGCTTCAGTCTTATGAATATTAACTTGGGGGGGGGAACATGCCACTTTGAACACAGTGGAACTTATGTTTTAATTATCGGTTAGTATTCTCTGAGGAGAAGTTGTACTTTATGAGGATCTGAAATAATGGCTCCTCCCCTTTCTATTCAGTTATGTCAAGTCCCTGTAGTTTTCTTGGCAATGTTTTTCAGAAGTGGTTTGCCATTGCCTCTTTCCTAAGGCTGAGAAAAAGGAACTGGCCCAAGCTCAGCCACCTGCCGTTGTGTCCAAGGCAGAACTTAGAACACACAGTCTTCTAGCCTGATGCCTTAACCACTACACCATGCTGGCTCTCAATGACTTCTGAGGAAATAGGACTGCAATTTCTATCCATTTGGGGACCCTCTATCTCCCATGGTTCTGCTGAGCCAGTATGAACCAACAATGGATGTGTGTTCCAGGTCTCCTCAATTACATTTTATGGTGTAGAACTGAGAAAGTGTTTACCTTTTCTTGCCTTCAGGTGATATTGGTAGCTTCTCCTCAGAGGTGGTATTCAGCAGGTTCTGACCAGTTCTGGAGAACCAGTAGTGGAAATTTTGAGCAGTTCAGAGAATCTCTGAATGGAGATTTTACAATAACCTTCCCCTGTCATGCCCACCAACCCACGCCCACAGAACCAGTAGTAAAAAAATTTGAATCCCACCACTGCTTTTCCTCCAAGTGTAGTAGCAGTCCCTTAAGAACATAGCTCCACTTGAAGGCCTGGGGGTAGGGTCCTGGTTTTTGAACTTTACGTTGTCTTGTCCATTCATTCATTCATTCATTCATTCATTCATTCATTCATTCGTTTTATTTACTTATTAAATTTTAAAACCATCTCTCTCCCTCACAGAGGGGTTCCAGATGGTGTAAACCCTACATAAAATTTAAAAAGAGGCAAGTGATGTTAAAAATTAATTAAAAGGCAGGAGGATGTTTTGTTTTGTTATGCGTTTTAGTTATATATTGAATACTTAGTAAGCTGCACAGAGTCTTTTGGAATTTTTTTAAAAATTACATTTATATGCCACCCTTCTCCGAAGACTCAGGGCGGCTTACAATTTTTGGGATACAACCCAATGCGCTCAGCCTTCATTCCGTTGTATATGCCTGCTTATTACTAAGCGGCATTTTTACAAAGTCAGCTTATTGCCCCCAACAATCTTGGGTCTTCAATTTACCTACCCTGAGAGGATGGAAGGCTGAGTCAACCTTGAGCCTGGTGGGATTCACGCCTGCAGTAATTGCAGGCAGCTGGAACTTAAGTGCTAGGCATTTAACAGCCTGCACCACCAAGGCTCCCAAGGAATTGGGCTTCCCTAACAAATCAAATAAATAAATAATATATGAATGAACGAATAAACAAATGAATGAATACCCTGCTCTCTTTGATTAAATGGTGCCATATATTGGACCCAGGAAGCATGCATTCTCTGTCTTTTCATCTGCTATATGGAAACCTCTGGAATGAGGTTTTCCCTGAAATCTCTGTGGCTCCCATCCTGATAGTGTTCTAAAAGGCTTTAAAGACTTGGCTGGATGTTATAGTAAGGCCCTGTGCTGTACATGCTTGTCTAAGTTTGGGCATTGCTGGAGGATTCGACATCTTGTTCTGTATCTTTTCTACTTTATGTTTTTATTCCATCTTGTTTACGCAGAATGTTTTATTTTATCATGTTTATGCTTTCAATCAGTCTGAAGCTGGGCAGCACCTATAAATGAATGAATGAATTAATGAATGATTCCTTGGTTTAGCCTGGCAATTGTTTATTCATATTTTTAATTAAAATTGATACAGCATCATGAAATCTTAGAATTTAAGTCAGTCACTGGGTCCAACTGTTTGCTCAGAGCAGGAATTCAACTGAAAAAATCCTTGACTAGGACCTGTTTTTCTACTTGTATACATCCAGTGAGGAGGTCATGGTTTGAGTATATCAAAAGTAGTCAGATCATTTGTTTTCAGGACTAAACAATTAAATGAAAAAGGTTTATTTTGCTCTCCCTGCCCGATTTTTCTTCAATCAATGATAGAAATCAGCTAAGGGAATAAGAAATATCACCACATATTTTTTAAAAATTACATTTATATGCCACCCTATATATGTATCTATCTATGTACAGCAACTATCTATGTAACTATCTAAGACTTGATCAGGAGTAACTTCCCTTCCCTGGTGCAGAAAAACCCAGAGGCCTCAAAGATTACCAGTTACATCTCATTATGCTTATTGTGTTTCGTTTCTACACATATGCAGTACATATATAAAAAGCCATGTAATAATCTTTTATTCAGTTTCTTGTTTAGATATTTGGCCTTGGGACTCTAATAAATAAATTTTAAATTCAAAAAAAAAAAGAAATATCACCACATATTTTGGTTGACTGTGAAATAACTTCTGTGTTAGATTGGCTTGTATGCTTCCCGTCTTCCACTTCCATTTGGATATAGTCTGCTCAAAAACATCAACCTACAAGTTATCTTGCACATCAATTAAAATAATTCTTTTTATCAACTAGTGCTGTTCTTTCTTACCTCTTTTCTAACAATGGAGAAGAACAAGGGGGCACAGCAGTGATGCCAAAGGATGGACTAGACTTTTCATCTCCTTTTTTTTCACTTAATGGGACTGAAGGACTTCTAAAATATTAATGTGCACATTAACTACTACATTTTATTATTATTTTTAAATCAAAAGTTAAAAACGTGTTACTATAATTCAATATTTTGTGTCAAGTTTGGTTCTGGGGGACCTATGGGGAAACAGAACAAGGACTGGGGGTCCAAATGTGCTCTGTTGGCTGAACTTATTCATTGATGATGTAAAAACAACAACAGAAAGTCCATTGTCCAAGATTGACATCTAAATTTTAATAGAACCTTTGAGGTTTGTCATTAACCATATAAGACCATCAACATTAAATTGGTAGATAAACAATTAACTAATTATTGAATAATGATTTTCTCTGTTTTTAAGATAGATAAATCAGAGAACTATGCCTGATGGCTGTCACATTTTCTTGGCTACTGTAATCTGGCACAGCAATAGGAAGCCTGAGTCATGCAGATTGCTGGGAATCGAATTATTGCAATGATGGGGTCAGTTCCAGTTTGGGGACATCAGTATTTCATAATCCCAAGGCTTGATTCCAATTTGAATACGTTTTCATTTTTAATTGCTGTGTGTTTCATCCAACAATGCAAATGAAGATAAATGGGTTGCTAACTACTACTTCCTCCTCTTCTTTTTCCTCTTCCTCTTCCTCTTCCTCTTCCTCTTCCTCCTCCTCCTCCTCCTCCTCCTCCTCCTCCTCCTCCTCCTCCTCCTCCTCCTCCTCTTCTTTTTACTGAAGAGAGGTACATGATAATGCTGGATTTTTAAAACATATTGTTAGATCTGTGTTCACAATCTTAAGCATGAGTGACTAGTTGAACTAGCAAAAATTATGGTTTGATACATGCTGGTAAAGAATCTAAATAGTTTTATTCATATGGTAAGTTGATATTGAGTAATAAACCTGAGCCTTTTGCATTAAAATTAATGTCACTGATAGAGGTAATCTTTTATTGAATTGAAAATAACAAAATATGTATCTCAAATTATCAAACTGAAATTAAAACCTATTGCTATCCAGAATAGCAATAGATTTAGATAAATTGACTCCACTTACATTGAGTACTAGGAATAAAATTAATATTTTAAAAATGAATGTTTTACTACATATAACCTATATCGTATGTAATATTCCTCTATAATAAGCCCTGGAAATACCTTCAGGCATTTAACAAAGGGTTATTTGGGGAAACCAGAATTACCTTTAGTAAGATGGGCTGCTATATAAATTTGATTAATAAATATATAAAATAAAGCATTCTCTGTGTTTTTCATTTAGGAAGCATCAATTATCAGCTAGAGAAGAAGTTTTATTTTTTGTAGATATCATAAGGCTGATCTTCTGTCTCAAGTATATTAATGACAGATGTTATCTTCTGGAAATACTCTCTTATTGGCTTTCTTGGAATCAGCCTAGCTCCCCCTCCCTGTAAATTAGAGAACTTTAAGGTTGAATTCTTTTAGCAAAGAATGGAACTTCTTCAGTTTAACTGTGAGAGAGGTGTAATTAAAATAGCACAGCAGCTTTGGAGTTATCCTTGCAACCATGCTAAATTGACTCTGCGGGTGAATTTAAATCTGAGCATCAGTATTTTTGTTGAATATAGCTTGAACATTGGGTGAGGGTTATACTGTACCTGATCAAAGACTAAGAATCAATAGAGGGTATTGTTTTAAATAGTTAATTCAAAGAATATGTTTCCCCTATTTAAAGAACTGCAACATACTGTAAATATCCTTTGACAAAAACCGGCAAACATCAATAACTAGTTAAAATACTTTTGGCTACTTAGATAGGGAACTGCAGCTTTAACTGCTTTAAAACTCACTCTGTTTATAGAGGATCTAATAGGCTCTTCATAAAACAATGAACGGACATGTATTACTTATAAACAAGTTGCTAAAATACTTAGA
The DNA here is from genome assembly GCA_009733165.1 of Naja naja. Classification (NCBI taxonomy): domain Eukaryota; kingdom Metazoa; phylum Chordata; class Lepidosauria; order Squamata; family Elapidae; genus Naja; species Naja naja. The sequence goes on along the minus strand of CM019148.1, from coordinate 335,490,864 downwards.
TATCCAAAAGCAAGGGAGGGATGAATACATTAATGTCAATGGAAAACTACTTGGCATCTGTAGGTCACATTTTAATAAAGTAGAAAAATGTTTCATGTATATTAGCAGTTCTCGTCTCTTTTCTTGGACAGAGCTTATGTGATGGTCCTGGTTCTTCAGGTAGCAGCCATAGCCAGGAAGACTTTTGCACACATTAATCCTGTGCACCAATTCCACCCATTTCTGCACCAGGAGGCTCTCTGGACTGTCACTCATGCTTTGGTCAGATTGATAGAATTGGATGCTTCAGGTTGCAGCAATTCAATAGTGTCTTCTTATGGGAATCCAAGAAGCAAGCCTTCTCTGCTGTAGTGCCCTCTAGAACAGCATCCATTTTCAAGATTCATATTGCCTATGTTCATTAAAATTCATCCCCCAGGCCTTAGGTTAAATTAGATTGTAGGCCCCTTGTCAAAATGCTATATATTTTTTTAAATTCATATTTATATGCAGCCCTTCTCCGGAGACTCAGGGTGGCTTACAGTTTTTTGGAGCACAACCTAATGCACTCAGCAATAGCCTTCATTCCATTGTATATGCCTGCTTATTACTAGGGCTTTTTGACCCCCCCAAGCGGCATTTTTACAAAGTCAACTTATTGCTCCCAACAATCTTGGGTCTTCAATTTACCTAACTCGAGAGGATGGAAGGCTGAGTCAACCTTGAGCCTGGTGGGATTTGAGCCTGCACTAATTTCAGGCAGCTGGAACTAAGTGCTAGGCGTTTAACAGCCTGCACCACCAAGGTTCTATATGTGTGCCAAGGTATTCATTTTATTCTGTTCAGATATTGACTGTTTTTTTTCTCATTGTTGTTAATTTATTTTTAACATTATCTAGAGTCAGGCCACCTTACAGTTATGAAAACTAAGTGAATTTGATATATTTGGGGGTTTGATTTTGGAAAAACTCTGATAACTTTTATTAATTGTAACACACATTGAGGCTTAGTTGATTGAGCTACATTTAAACTATAGTTGGTAAACACACACATGATAATGTTCAAACTCAAGTTATTTACTGACACATGTAGTTGCTGTTTGGTTTCTTGCATGGACTCCGATGATTATCTACAGTCCAGAGGGACTTCCTCCTAATATTTCCCCAGTTTTGAGGAGAATAAAGAGTTGAAAGGACAGGAGGATTATCCCTTCCTTTTCCACATATGAAAATTGCCTCTGCTTATGAAAATATACCATTATTTCTGTCCCATTACTTTAAAAATCAGACTTTATGGCATTAGTCAAATGTGCATGTCCTGTTTCAGCTAATTGGGTTTCTAATACCCTCTTATTGGTATATTATATCTATGACAAAAATAACTTGTTAAAGCTTACATCTTCATGTTGGAATCTGTTTTTAATCAGCCAGCTCTTTGGTGTTACTTCTGAATTCAGTACTGCCAAATCTTTCCCTGGCTCAGAAAAATACCTAAAAATTGGCAAGCAATTTAAAAAGATAATGATGATCATGATGAGAGCAGCAGTGAAGAACTGCTAGTTTGTGGGTTTAAGCTTTGGCACTGCTGAGAATCCCTTTCAAAAGGCAGGTTCCATAATCTAGATTGTCTCCAAAAAGATTATTTGCCTCCTGTAGACAAAACAGCTTCTATAGGGATCAGTTATTTGGGTAAAAATATGATTGCGTGCCCTTACATTCATACAGTAATGTAATTTTGATGCCCTAAGCAGAAGTTACAGTTGGACTTGTTTTTATCAGAACTATCTATGGTAAATATTAACTATAAAGTCAAGGCTCATCAATGACACAAGAGATGAACTAAAGCATAATCAGAGATTAAAGTACAAATGTATTTACAAACCAGGAGCTCGGTGCGCTTACTTTCCATTGACGGAATGAAAGCCAGTTGTGAAATTTTATCCATGAAGGTACATTCAGTGATGGGAAATAAAATCCAGTGCTGCCCTCCAGTGCGTTTTCCTGACCAAAACAAATGCTTTTTAAAAAGTACATTACTCAATTTTCAGCCAAGTCATTTCCTCCTTGATTAAAAATCAAACTAATATAGCTGACACCAAATAGGGAAGGGAAAAAAAACATTTTCAACCATAACAGTTGTTGGTTTGGATTTTTAGAATCCTGTCTAACCATTCCCATCCTTCAAAAAAATAGAAAATTATTTGCTTTGGGAAGCTAAGATATGATAGATAACAAGATAATCTGATTGACTACCTATGAATACTTGAAGCTCTAGATTGGTTTGAGACTGTCTCAGTGTCTGCATAGAATAAGAACACAGTGTAGGCATTTGTGAAGGACAGACGTTGGTAGAAGAAGCAGCAACTGGGCTGCCAGTGCTGAGGTCCCTGTGCACAAGATGCTAGCCAAGGGTCCCATATGTGTGCTGCCTGCCTGCCTGCCTGTCTATTATCTGCCTGCCTGCCTGCTTGCCTGTCTATCAGATGTATTTGCTGCCCATCTCATTGTGAAGCAACTCTAGGTAGCGTACAACATTAAAACCATAAAAGATAAATATTTCTAAAATGACTAAAATGGAATCATAATCAAAGAAAAAGATGGTTAAAAGATGGGAAGGGAGGGAGAAGGAGGAATGGGGCAGGGAGGGAAAGGGAGGTGAGTTTGCCTCTTAATTCATCAACTCCAGTATGATGCTGTCCTGGCAGAATCAGGTCTTCAGGCCCTTATGGAAGGTCAGAAGGATGGGAGACAATCTCACCTCAGGAGTAAGGTGCTCCAAAGGGCAGGAGACATGGCAGAGAAGGCCCCTCTCCTGTACCCCTGTGTTACCCTATATATCACACATGTGCCTATGTTTCTCTCTTCTGTCTTTTTTCTGACATTTTAACAGTTCATCTGTTCATTTTTCCACTCTGCAGAGAAGAGACATGGGCAGCAAGGCAACGAGACAGATTTTAGATCAGAACGAGGGAGATCCTGACTTAAGCCCAACTACAACAATGGAAGTTCCCTGGATGTATTTGGCAATTGCTGTCTTTCAGACACCTCTCTTAGGTGATAGCTGTGGGAAAACAATGGGGAAGATTATGTATGTATGTATGTATGTATGTATGTATGTATGTATATATAATATGTTATATATATTGTTATGTATGCAGGTTTGAATGTCATTGGTTAAGTTTGAACTGTTCTTGTAAAATGTCAGAAATGATTGGTTTAAAAAGTGCGGGAAACTCTGATTGGCTGGCAACTGCAGCTGCTGGCTATAAGTAGCAGCTGCAGCCCAGCCAAATCAGGTCTGTTATGAGCTGTAGTCACTAATAAACTCTTCACTGAAGCACTCCGTGTCTGACTCTTCATGCAAATCTAACACTGGTGACGAAGGTGGGATCCTTCCTGAAGAGAAGACAACGCGGAGAACAAGCTGAGAGAGATGGCTGCGCTGAACACCCCCAGCCCGTTCGATCTGACGGCAGAAGATTGGGACTCGATGCAGATCGTTTCCAAATGTATTTGAGGAAATGATCTCGCCGACATTTCCGACAAGTGGAAGAGGGCGGTCTTTCTCACCCACTGCGGTCCGGCCGTTTTCAAGATGGTGAAGGCATTGGCGGGAGCTGCAGACATGAAGGTAATGGACTGGCCCGACTTAGAAAAGTTATTAAGAGCCCATTACGCGCCACAAGTATCGTGCCTCATTAAGAGACACGAATTCTACTGTCGGGATCAAGGGGAAAGCGAAAACGTTAATGACTTTGTGGCAAGTTTAAGGGACATTGGGGGTGCATGTGAATTTATCAACTTTGAAGAGGCCATGTGCGATCGATTTGTTCTAGGCCTAAAAGACAAGGTTTTGCAGAGCAAATTATTAATGAAACCTAAGATCACGCTTAAGGAGGCCATAGAAGAAGCTTCTTCAGCGGAAGCTACCAAGTCCTTAGCAGCAGCCATGAAGAAAATTAACAAGGCCGCAAGCCATCGTGATGTGGAAAAATCCACAACAACCCATTGCGAGCAAATAGATTCTGATTCAGACTGTAGTGAGGTGGAGGAAGGAATTTATAGACTCAGAATGGAGAAGAAAAGGAAAGACCTTGGAAGAAAGAGGCAAGACTTTTATTGCAGAGGTTGTGGGGGGGGGTACCCCCGCACTGAATGCAAGTTTTTTGATACCATCTGTCTCCATTGTGAAAAAAGATGCCAAGGTTCAAGCAATCAAAGAAGTCCCTAGACCAAAATGCAAAACAGATTTGCAAGCTTTCCTTGGACTCATTAACTTTTATCACATGTTCCTACCTCAGAAGGCAACCATTGCAGAACCATTACACAGATTACTTGACAAAAAGTCTGTTTGGGTCTGGGGCAGGAAGGAACAATCAGCATTTAACAGTATTAAAAGACTAATCAAGTCTGATGCTGTACTCATACAGTTCTCTGAGAATTTACCTGTTGTACTGACTTGTGATGCATCCCCTTTTGGAGTGGGGGTGGTTTTGAGCCACAGGCTTCCCAGCGGGAGGGAAGCCCCTATTGCATTATACTCTCGCACCTTGACCAAAGCAGAGAGGAATTACAGCCAATTGGACAAGGAAGCATTGGCAATTGTTGCAGCTATCAAGAAATTCCATGAGAATTTAAATGGGAGAACATTTACATTGTCACAGATCACAAACCTTTGTTAGGCATTGTGGCAGGAGACAAACCTACACCCACTATCCTGTCACCAAGAATGCTGAGGTGGACTGAATTTCTTGCTGCTTATTCATACAAACTCATCCACAGGCCTGGCAAAGACATTAGGCATGCAGATGCTTTGAGTCGCTGCCCACTTCCTTCTCACACTGAGGACTTTGCTCCTGAGACTTACACCATTTTCCTAGAAACTGTTGCCAAGCTTCCAGTACACGCTGCTGAAATTGCCAGAGAGACTGCCAAAGATACTTTATTGGCTCCTGTTATAGGCTGGATTAAGAAAGGTTGGCCTCTTCAAGATCTTCCTCACCTTGCCCAACCTTTTAAGTCCAGGCAAACTGAATTATCTGTATTAAGAGGATGTATTTTATGGGGCAACAGGGTGGTTATTCCTGCAAAACTACAAAAAGAGGTTTTGGAAATGTTACATGAGGGTCATCCTGGTATTGTAAGGATGAAAGGATTGGCCAGGAGTTATGTATGGTGGCCAGGTATTGACAAAATGGTTGAAAACTGGGTTGGATCTTGTCCCAACTGTCAGGTAGTCAGGCCTGCCCCACCTCTTGCCCCCAAACAGGAATGGGAATGTCCTAGGGGCCCATGGTCCAGGATTCACATTGATTTTGCTGGCCCTACCAGAGGGCACACCTTCCTTATTATAGTAGATGCATATTCCAAATGGCTAGAGGTAATCCCTATGGCATCCACCACAACTGATGCTGTCATCAAGCAGCTCAAAAAGCTTTTTGTAACCCACGGGTTACCTGATGTTCTTGTCTCTGACAATGGCCCTCAATTTACATCTAACCTTTTTGAATCCTATTTAGCACAACAGGGTATCAGACATGCCCTGACTGCCCCTGGGCAGCCTTCGGCTAACGGCCGGGTTGAACGCATGGTACGTTTTACCAAGGAAAAGCTTCAGCAATTGGGTCCTGGGGACATCACTGAGAAAGTTGAAAAACTTCTTAGTGTTCAGCACATCACTCCTAACTCATCAACTAACTTATCCCCAGCAGAGTTGTTGATGGGTAGGAAACTTAGGTCTTCCCTTGACCGCCTTCATCCCTCTTACGCACCCAACGCACCACTTGATTCCACTAGCAAAGTTCACACGTTCAGTGTGGGTGATTCTGTTTATGCTAAGAACCTTATGGGTGACCCTTCATGGATTCCTGATGAAATAACTCAAATAACTGGCCCTCATTCTTACAGGGTACAAACAGAGGATGGTGTCCTCTGGAGCAGGCACATTGATCAGTTAAGATCCAGATTACCTCAGGAACATCGCAATTGTTCCTCTCTAGTTCCCATACCTAATGCCTTTTCTAGGGGGGAAGAGGAGGAGCATGAGGATAATCAGCAAGCAAGAATCAACCCCATGTGTAACGAGCCATTACGACAGGAACCATCCCAAAACCTGTCACAATGCCAAAATCCATCCTTACAAGTGGAAGATTGCACATCACTACCTGACTTGGGTGCTGACATTGGGCTGGAGATGGGTTGGGAGGAGAGACCAGATTGTAACAATCAAACAGGGTCTTCTTTCACTGGAAGCCCGAGTAGGGAAATGTCAACAGACACATTTCCTCTCTCACTGGGTGAGAACGTTAAAACTTCTGAACCACGAAGGTCTCAACGTACACGTAAGAGCCCTACCTATTTAAAAGAATACATTAGATAGGTTGGGGTTTGAGTATGGAGTGAACCTAGTGTGGAGGGGTGTTATGCATGCAAGTTTGAATGTCATTGGTTAAGTTTGAACTGTTCTTGTAAAATGTCAGAAATGATTGGTTTAAAAAGTGCGGGAAACTCTGATTGGCTGGCAACTGCGGCTGCTGGCTATAAGTAGCAGCTGCAGCCCAGCCAAATCAGGTCTGTTATGAGCTGTAGTCACTAATAAACTCTTCACTGAAGCACTCCGCATCTGACTCTTCATGCAAATCTAACATATATAATATATACACACACACACAGAAGGGATTTAATGAGAAAGAGAGAGAGAGAAATATAGATAAATATAAATTAGAAACAATTCTCTTGCAGACTTTTCTTTTGCCAGTTCTCTTCAATTTGCTCTTGAAATGTCTTTCAGAGGAAAAGGGAATTTGAATAAAATTCCTATGGTTGGAATGGGAACTTCTGTAAAAATGCCTTGAAGTAGTTTTGCATCCATATGATCTTGTGCCATTGTCTATGTTTGTCAGTACAAAACACCACTAAAAGGAATTTGAAACATAAAAATAAAGCCAATCAATTTGAGAGCAAGAAACATTCTTTCTCAGGGGAAGAAAATGTGAGGAAATTCCAAGACAGATTTAGGCACTCTGCCTGGTGGCTTAGCCTTAGTGGCACCACTGAGGAAAGGGGGTACAACTCCCTATGTAAGTGCTCCATGGCATCACCATATTTTGAAAAATATTGTAGCATCAATGGGAAAGATTTTGTGTTTGGGATATTGGACAACTCTTGCCAAAACAAATACCATACTGGATTGAATGTTCTGCCCGTTCTTTAACAATTTTCATTCACTAGAAAGGAAATTCCTTTGGTTAGTTTTTTTCCCACCCTGCAAAGAACATTTTAATGAAACTTGTGTGGGTTGTGGACATTGTTCTTAATTTTGTGGTGAGGAGGCTGATGCATGTGTGTGCATGTGTAATGTCTTGTCTTCTTCTAACTATATCCTCAGTGATTTGAAGCTTGTGTTTCTCTTAAAACTGAAGAGAAGATATCAGCGGACAGCTCCCCCCAAGGGCTTTCATAAATCATAACTTCAGGACACAGGAAGGCTGCAGAAAAATAGAGTTGCAACAGAAAGCAAAAGCAACAATAACTTAACCATCAGTGCTACCTTGCAATGATAAACTAAGCTTTAAAGTACTGCTAAAACAAATTCTGCAGATGTTTGTCTATCTCAAAGGTGCTTTTTCCAAAAGGCAACTGTATTTTCTTGGTTTTTTCTTTGATAATTTTGACTTCTTTGCAGTCATCTGTTGTTAGCACTCTGAGAGTTGTTGAGGCCACTTGGGGATTTATTTGTATCCTCTTGGGACTGCTGAAGGACTACATTGTTTATTTATTTATTTGTCAAAAACTTACAATATAACAGAAACAAGAATAAATAAGTTTAAATACAAGAAATAGAAACTAATAATTGGGGACAGTAGGACAGGGACGGTAGGCATGATAGTGCACCTATGCACACCTCTTACAGACCTCTTAGGAATGGGGTGAGGTCAATAGAGTTTTAGGGTAAAGGAGTGGAGGTTTGAGCAGGTGACAACAGAGTCAGGTAGTGAGTTCCAGACATTAACCACTCTGTTGCTGAAATCATACTTCCTGCAGTTTTTTTTAAAATTACATTTATATGCCCCCCTTCTCCGAAGCCTCAGGGCGGCTTACAATTTTTGGGATACAACCCAATGCGCTCAGCAATAGCCTTCATTCCATTGTATATGCCTGCTTATTACTAAGCGGCATTTTTACAAAGTCAGCTTATTGCCCCCAACAATCTTGGGTCCTCAATTTACCTACCCCGAGAGGATGGAAGGCTGAGTCAACCTTGAGCCTGGTGGGATTCGAGCCTGCAGTAATTGCAGGCAGCTGGAACTAAGTGCTAGGCAATTAACAGCCTGAACCACCAAGGCTCTTTTTAAGTTTAAAAAGAGTTTAAGTTTAAGTTAACTCAGTTGAGTTTGGAGTGGTTTACATTTAGTTTATATCTGTTGTGTGCTCTTGTGTTGTTGTTAAAGCTGAAATATTAACTGGTAAGATGTTGTAACATATGATTTTATGTACTATGCTTAAGTCCAATCTTAGTCAGCATAGTTCAAGATTGTCTAAGCCTAGAATCTCAAGTCTGGTGCTGTAGGGTATTCTGTTGCAAACAGAGGAATGTAGAACTCTTCTGGTAAAATACTTCTGGACTCGCTCAATTGTATTTATGTCTGATATACAGTGCAGATTCCAGACAGCAGAGCTGAATTGTAAACAGGAGAGAAGTGGGGTTGTATCCCACCCTCTCTGTTGAGGGAGGGCTGTTCAATTTTAACACAGAGTCAAAGAGGAGACCAAAGTTTTATAAACCACTTTATTAGCTTCTCTGGTTGGCAACACTACCCATCATATCAACAACTTAAAGAACTTTGTCATCAAGGTTCGCAACCTAAAACCTGAATAATTTCATATGGTGTTTCTTCATTTTTTACTTGTGTTCCAACAGCAGAAGCAATTGCAGTAGTGAAGAAGTGATTGCTACAAGAGGGCACATTAGATGATAGTACCAACCTCAGTCCAGACCACTTATGTGGCATGCTGGACCTCTGCCTGACCACCACCTGTTTCAAATACCACAAAGGTTTCTACAGACAAAAACATGGCTGCACCATGGGCTCACCTGTGTCCCCCATTGTGGCCAATCTACATGGAAGAAGTAGAAACCAAAGCTCTAAACTCCTTCCCAGGAATTCTATCCACCCACTGATATAGGTATGTGGATGACAGTTGGGTCAAAATTAAAACACAGGAAACCAAATGTATCAACACTGTGGACAGTTAAATTATGTTCACATGGGAAGACATTATAGAAAATAATCTGGACTTCCTGGACTGTGTAGTACACATTAAAGAAGGCAGAAACCTCAACACTGAAGTATACAGACACCCCCCTCAACAGATCAGTATTTACATTTTGATTCTTATCACCTACTGGAGCATAAACTGGAAGTAATCAGAACCCTACACCCAGTGGTGGGATTCAGCCAGTTCTCACCAGTTTGGGAGAACCGGTTGTTAACTTTCTGAGCAGTTTGGTGAACTGGTTGTTGGAAGAAATCATTAAGGCAGAGAACTGGTTGTTAAATTATTTCAATCCCACCACTGCCTACACCAGGCTGGAGAGGGAAAAGAGAAAGAACAAAAACACATCAAGGAAACCTTCAGAACTTGTGGCTATCCTAACTGAGCCTTCATCAAATCCACAAAAAGATCCTGCAGGAGCTCCTTCATAAGAGACAAAGAAGAGAACAACAAATGGAGCAACATTGTTCATACATTGCAAGAATATGTGAAAATCTCAATAGGATTTTCAGCCAACACAACATATGGCCCACTTTAAACCCAAGAATACATTAAGGCAGAAGCTTGTCCACCTGGATGAGAAAATATCCAGACACAAACTGAGCAGTGTAGTATATGCAGTGTAATGCAGGGAGACATACACAGGCCTATATATTGGGGAAACAAAATATCTACTGCACCAAACTTGATTGCAGGAAATATGACTTCAGCAACAGAGTGGTTAATTTTTGGAATACTCTACCTGACTCTGTGGTTTCTTCCCCAAACCCCAAAAACTTTAACCTTAGACTGTCTACTATTGACCTTACTCCTTTCCTAAGAGGTCTGTAGGGGGCATGCATAAGCGCACCAATGTGCCTACCGTCCCTGTCCTATTGTTTCTTTTTATTTTTCTTATATGTATCCATTTCATGTATTCATAACTATGTTTATACTTATACCTGTTATTTTATAATCGCTTGACAAACAAACAAACAAACAAACAAACAAATGTTTAAACTGAACAACCCTCCTCAATAGATGAGGAGGGAAATGACACCACCTCTCTCCTGTTTACAGTGCAGTCCTTTTACCCAAGAAGTTTTCACACCATTTGCACTCTGATTCAGGTGACTTTGAGGATACAGATAAACTCCTGAGTGGCCTTTAAGAGTGCTAATGAACAGATTACTGCAAAGAATATAAATTTGTCTGTTCCCCACCAGTCAGTTAGAACTGAAGTAGTTTCTTGGATGAGAAGTGAAACATTTTCAAAGAAAAACAAAACAAGAAAATTTTGATTGCCTTTTGGAAAAAGCACCTTTGAGACAGATTAAGCATATGATATAAGCAGCCATGGGTTCTTCTACTGACCTTCTGTTCCTTTTTTTCTAAGATTGGAGGGAGACATTTCCCCACAAATATAAAGGTTATGTTTTGTTATAATGTTCACATTATGTAACACATATTTTTATAAAAATACTGGGAACATCTGGCTAATACCAAATAGAACTGAAATTGAGCAAGCAAGTGGATTTGTACATAATCTGTGTGAAGAATTGCCTTATTTGGGTGGAGTCCAGAACCTTGTAGATGAGAATAATGTAGGCTCTGGTACAATATCATTATTTTGTTTTTATTTTGTTGTGGTTAGCAAGAGCAAAAATTTACAGCAGAGTATGGTTTTTCCCCAATTGTGGAACAAAGAGGAGAAGGCCACTAAAGGAAGCATATTGCTTCCATTCAAAAATAACCAAGAGGACAGTAAAATACAACTGAGAAAATGCCCCAAGTGTTGGTTGGTGGAGCATTGCCTCTGCATCTTTGCCAGTTTATGACACCCTTATAAAACAGAAGAGTCTTTAATTTAAAGTTTCTTCCATTTATTTTCTCTCACTTGTATTAGTCTAATAAATACTTTTATAGCTGGGAGTGGTAAACAGATATGATTTAAAACAACTAATTCTTAGTAAACTCTCTTCTCTTTTGCTTCAAGGCCAATTCAAATGGACTTTAAAAGATTACTTAGGAGCAGAAAGAAAAAAATAGGGTTTTCTCTGCCAAGTCATCTTTGGGGGAAAAAAAGCAAAATTGAGTGTGTTTACACAGTGTTTACACCCATTAAAATGGGTAAGATACACATTCATTGTTTCAGTGCCAGATAACACAGCAAACTGAGGTTAGGTGCAGTTTGCTAGTTAACCATTGCATTGAGCAGTATCCTAGTCACTTTTGTGATGGCTGATTAGATGATATTTGTTGTTGTTTGGTGACTGAGTTCCTGAACTTAATGTTTTTGTAGATAAGATGAAAATCGATTAAATGGTCTTCACCATCCTTGCTTCCCTATTTAATTAAACAGAATACAGAACAACAGAGTTGGAAGAGATCTTGTAGTTCTTCTAGTCCATTCCCTGCTACACTATTCTGGACAAACAGCTGATTTGTTCTGGACAAATCTCTTCCTAAAATCCTGCAGTTATGGAGCACCCACAACTTCTGGAGGCAAGCCCACAGATCAATTGTTCTCACTGACAGGAAATTTCTCCTTATTTCTAGGTTGGGCCTCCCTTTGTTAAGCGTCCATCTATTATTTCTTGCCTTCACTTCAGGTTTGGCTAGCTGTTTGAAAGATGATTGAGGTTGGTTTGATCATAAGCTATTTCATTTCACCACTGTTGTGTCCATTACTGAATGCAGTACAGCCTCTCCCTCCCTTCTTCTTTCTGTTCCCAAACATTTTGTACTACCAATATTTGCAGCATGTCTCAGTTCCAGAACTGCAGATTGGACCAGAAGATTCACGTAGCATTTTGAATCAGATTTGCTCTGCCTGAGGTGAGAAAAATCTGTTCCAGGTTGCCCTAAGGCTGAGTTTGGAGTTTCCTCGAATTTTTATGCATAGAATACACATTACTACTTTATGACACCCCCGCTAGCCAGGCCACCTCCCTTCCTCATTCATTGCACAGGCAAAAGCATCTTCTGACCCAAATACAAACTATAAAAACTGCATAAAACCTTTTCATCTTATGGAGACTGAAATTGATAAAGGGTATTTTCCTGGGAACCTAACCAACACTGGCAAATCAATCAGGAAGCAAGATCCCCTCAAAGATCAAGAAATCTTTTAAATCGCAATACTGCTTCTTGACACCAGATCCCACATCCAAAACCCTGTTGCCAGAGAATCCACATAAAATTCCACATCTAGGAAGAAATTTACATATCTAAGATCAACAGACCCCACAGGGTGAGAAATGAATTTTCTTTCTGGACTTCCCAGGTCAACCCTTCAATTTATACATCTAGCACACCTCACAGTCAAAGGCTATTGTTACTACAAATATTATTATTCTTGGCATTCAAACTTGTAGCCTACTCCAAGAGACTTTTCCTGTGTATTCTATGAGAAACCCAGTTAGACTCGAACCCAGGATTTTCTTCCAGCACTATCTGTTTGGTTGCCCTTCCTTTTTTAATCATGTTTAGCCAGTGCAATGGTTAATTTAATAATTTAAAATAAGCAAATATATAAATATATACATTTAATTAATTAGTTAAATAAGTTCATATTGCTACCTTGGTCTTTGTAGAGTTCAAAGCAAGCTGGTTAACTTCTTTCAAGTTTACATACAAAATTAGATCTTTTACAAGACAAATGTTGTTTAACTGATCTGAATTAACCGATATCTCATGATTTTAGTCATTGTGAGGACAATGTTTTCAAAATGAACTAGTCAGATTGTTAATTACTTCCAGAGGTTTTGTTGTAAGAAAAATATGCATTGTGGCAATTTAAAGAACTAACAAGTTTATTGTGGTGCAGTTTGGGAATATTTGTTGAAGTGGACTCTATTTATTGCTGTTATGAACTTCTCAGAATATGGCTAGCCATACAATTTTTTGAACAAATAAATTAACAATCTATAAATTTTTATTCTTTAATATAATTGCAATTGCTAAAAGTGGACAAAATAGATTTTACATAATAAATGATGGTGCTCTGCGTATGTTCTAAGTCCTAACAGGTTCAATTCCTTGTTTGTGACAAGCAATTTGATGGTATTAACTGTTGGCAAATTGGTCCTTAATATGCAATGCACTGTAAATTTCATCAACCTGCAAATATAATTCCAGGAACTCAGTTTTACAGAGAAGTAGTTGCTACCAGGAACTGGTCCGGCAATGGAAGACTTATAGAAGGTAAGATGGAAGAATAGAAGAATTTTTACAGAACTGATATGGCCTATTGGAATCTTAACCAAACCTCAACATTTTAATGCACTCACATTTGAAACATTGGATTTGTTGGTGGAAACCAATACAGGATATCAATGATGTTGCTAATAATGTTGATGGTACCTCTTTAGCAGTTCTAGGCAATCCTTTGGATTTTGGAAAGGAGTTTCAGAAGGCACGGGACCTGACTAGTTTAAGAAGCTGTCAACAAATTTTACATTTTGTTCCATAGTCTCCAAAGCTCCTTTGTGGAACCAGACCTAAAGTGTTACACAACTTTTTAACATCATATACAAGGCAAACCCAGCAGAGTTAATAACTTCCTGCTTATTTTTTAATAATTTTTCAAGCATTAATAATAAAACTGGCATATTTAGTCTGTCATGAGCCTTGACCAGGAATGGCAAAAGGAGGATTTTTTAAAAAAATCTTGTTATTATTCTATTGTCTCCATCCATTTTCACTTCTGGTTTGATATTTTTTTTAGTTTGTCTCCTTTTGAAAGTATTGTGGCACATCACAATAATTCTTGAGCTGAGGCAGTGTGGGAGGATGGTCTGATGTCCTAGTTTTGTACGATTTTTTTTTATTATTTTAGAAAATTATACTAGGTTTTTACAGATATATTTTATCCTCTCCCTTCTTAATTATTCAGTGCCAAGAAACAAATATTTTCAGGACATAAAGCAAAATTATGATTAGCACAAATGAAAGAAGCGACCTAGTTTGTCAATTTCTGCTTTTGTTTAAAAGAACATTTGTTTTTAGACCCCAGATTCCTACTAGAGCAGTAAAAATGCTGGGTGCTGTTTGTTTTTTTTTAAAAGCTTTTCTATCTTGTCTTGTGGCCTTTTTAATACTTCAAAGTATTAAAACAACCTGTTGGTCAAATCATAAGAAACAGTTTTTGCTTTTGTTTTTAAAAAAGCTAAAACTAGAAACTGGATACCAACATCACAAAAGTCAAGAAAGAAAACTAAACCAGCAGTTCTATACTCCTTTGGGCTGCACTCAAATGCCTCTTTCTAACGTCAGAAAGCATTCTGGTCAAACAAGGTAAATTCCAGTGCTGGAATCCCTCCCTGGACCCCATTTCCCCCTAACCTTCCCACTACTTCTTTCTTTACTAAATTCAGAAAGCTAAATGTCACAAAAACTGAAATATAGGCATGATGGCAAGATGGACAAGGAAAGTAATAAAGAAGAGGCTTTGAGTTCAGAAGATGCCTTCCTTGCTGCTCCATCATATTTAGAAAAACATTTAGATCAGCCTGGAACTAACTCTAGTTATAATAATGGATCTATTGTTCGCAATGGAAGGGAAACAGAAAGGGAAAGAGTAATACAGCCATTCTTTGTCAGCCCTTTGAGGTAGTCCAAGCAGAAAACAAAACCATTAATACTACCTTTATTTAAGGGACACGGTGGCTCAGTGGATAAGATGCTGAGCTTGTCGATCAGAAAGGTTGGTAGTTTGGTGGTTCAAATCCCTAGCACCACATAACGGAGTGAGCTCCCGTTACTTGTCCCAGCTTCTGCCAACCTAGCAGTTCGAAAGCATGTAAAAATGCAAGTAGAAAAATAGGGACCACTTTGGTGGGAAGGTAACAGCGTTCCGTGCACCTTCAGTGTTTAATCATGCTGGCCACATGACATCTTCAGACAGCACTGGCTCTTCAGCTTTGTAACAGAGATGAGCACTGCCCCTAAAGCCGGAAACAACTGGCATGTAAGTGTGAGGGGAACCTTTACCTTTATCTTACTACCTTTATTGTAAAGTTACAGTAACAGAAACTTGCAAGTCTGAATGTACTTTCTCTTTCCTGGCTTTTACTTTCCAGAGAATTAGGGAAGCTCCCTTCTGAAATGCTTACTCCTGTCTCTTGAGGTTATTCTGTTACCCTGGTAAGATGGGTGACCAGTAAATTTGATAAACAAACAGACAAATAATAAATAAATATTCTCACAGATCATTATGTTTCTGTTCCTTCACTTCTGCCTTGCAGGTCTGCCGCAGGAATTACCTGGACATTCTGGAGACTGTATGATCATTTTCTAGAGGCAATTCTGCATAGCAACCTTAAACTGCTTATCAATGCTGGTGGCTTTGCACACTTTCTGAATTTCAAAGTTTGGTAACTATGCTGGTCAGAGGCTCTATTCATATGGTATTTTTATTATATTGACTACCAGGAACCAAAATGTGACCAGTTTCATCTTTATCTGAGATTCATCAGGCATAAGTAGCTATATAAGTTTCTATCATGCTCAGACCCTCTATCAGCAGTTGTCCTCATGGGCCATTATCTCTGAATAGAATAGAATAACAGAGTTGAAAGGGACCTTGGAGGTCTTCTAGTCAAACCCCCTGCTCAGGCAGAAAACCCTATACCACTTCAGACAAAGGGTTGTCCAATCTCTTCTTAAAAACTTCGAGTATTGGAGCATTTACAATTTCTGGAGGCAAGTTGTTCCACTGATTAATTGTTCTAACTGATGGAGTCCTTGACAGACTCTTCCTGGTCTGTCTGGGAAAGTAACTGACAACATCTACTTTTTGTAGAGTCTTTGAGGACACATAGTTTCCATCTCAATAAGGATATAAATATTGCACATTTATATCCTCCAGAATGTCCAGGAGATCATCCTTGTGTCAGAGCAAACAGGGTGATAGATGAGCCTTAAGTGAATTGAAGGCATGGAAGATCAAAAATATTTTTTCCAGTAAGGCATGAAAAATCTAATCTCTTCCTAGACATCTAATGGTTCATTATTCACAGCTGGATTTTCTCTGAGGTACTTCAACTTTCCAAAAACACTTCTCCTTCTGAAGAAATGCTAGCAATTAATTTTACAGTCTCCGGATAAAGGCTGTTACAACAATTCTAGGCATCTCTTTGATCTTGAGATTTAAGTGATGAAGGCAGAAATCAGACTAAATTTTGAAGAGGCTGTTAACAGAGATACACATGAGATTAGGTATTTGTATCACTTTAGGTCACAGGTAGGCGGCATTTTTAAAAGTAAGTTCTATATTTTCTCAGGATGATTTATTTGAGGTCATATGGTCTATGAGCTGAAATAAGGAGTAAATAGGACAAGAATCCCAAATCTTTGGGATCCCCTATTTGGAAAGTTTCCCTTTCCTTTCTAGCTTTCCTATTCTTTTCATTCTTTTTCCAATACGATATTTTCTATCAGACAGCAAAGATGGAAGAGAGAGCTCCTATTAGAGAATTAATAGCAAATAGCACTTAGACTTATATACTGCCCCATAGTGTCTTACAGCACTCTCTGGGTGGTTTACAGTGTCAGCATATTGCCCGCAATCTGGGTCCTCATTTTACCGAGCTCAGAAGGATGGAACCTTGAGTCAACCTTGGGCCCCATCAGGATCAAACTCTTGGCTGTGGGCAGAGTTAGCCTGCAATACTGCATTCTGACCACTGCACCATTTTAAGTAACTCTAACTAATTTCTATAAAAAAACTTTTTTCAGTTAGGTCAAGAACTGCATTAAATTAGGCTGAGGGCTTCAACCTAGGTAAGTTCTTTCAAGTTCTCACAAAAGGAAAGCAAACCATAAAAAGCATTAAGGGGAAATAATTTGTAGGAATAATAGTAAAACTGTCCCTAGTGACTGGCACTAAAACAACTTGTTGGAGTTCAAGCTGGCTTTACTGAGGATGGGGTGGTTGTGGGGGTTTGAGATTAAAAGAAAAACACACACACAAATAGTTCTGTGAGCCATGCTATTTCTCTCCTCTTTTTATTAGCTTTTGGGAGATGAATAATTGTTCTTGATGACATATTTACAACAACGACAGCAAGTTATAACATGCTTATTTCATTATTTATCTGTTTCATCATTTTAATTGCATCCTAGATTATTCAGCTAGACTTAAAATGCAAAATGAAGTCTAATCTTGATACTGCCTGGTGCCAGATAAATGAAAAGAAGCAGAGATTTTAGTTTTGTATTCTATATAGGAATAGCAAGAGAGCAGTAGCCTCATTTTTAATTCTGTCCTTAGATTCACCTTTTTCCTCCTGTGTTGTTTTGCTGTCCCCAATCTTTTCCCCTGCCCCATGTCATGTCTTGATAGGTGGGAGGTTGTGTACATAATAAACTTGAATTAGATGCTCTAGCCATGGCAGGTCTAGCCCTTTCTAGTTTTTTCTTCGGCAATAAATGATTATTTCATAGATTTTAATTAAAAGCTCTGTCCACTGGCCTTGACTTATGGAAACATTATATGCAATCAAATGGACAATCTCTTGGAATCCTTAGAGGTTATCTTTGTAACCTGTTTGTGAAACTACAGGAGCTTTAGATATGTGGTTTATTAGTTTAGCCTGGGGCAGCCTGCCTTATGATCCAGCATGTTGGTGTGCTCTCAGTTTGATCTTTTGCTTTACTTGAGAGCAGAACATAATGCAAATCTACCATTTTCTGCATGTCCAGCCTTGAGAGTAAATAGAATTTATGATGGAATTATGTTCATGGTATGTTATATTTGTTGATTTTTACCACATGGCTTGCCTTTTTCCCATTTACTGTCCCATTAATTTCCAAGCTCAGCTCATATGCTGGAATTAATTAATATCAATATTAATCCTTAAAGGGCCTTCAAAATCTTGATCAGTTTTGAGACAGGATCTAAAAAGTCTGCTTTCATGTCCTTGGGACAAGAGATTTTAAAATCAAGGAGCCCCACCATGAGGATCACAAAGTCAAGAAGGTGGCCATAACTGTGATGGAAGTCATATCCCTTTTTTTACAAGTACTATATGCCACAGGTGTAAAAAAGGCACATCTCTTCAATCGTATAGCTGTGGCTGACACCCGAGTGCAAATGCTTCTGATTAAAATGTGTCTTTTTCACTGGTTATTTTTAAAAGGCCACTAGAACTAGGAGAAGGCTTTCTAACGGTCACTCTGCTGAAATTTCTAAAAGAATAAACTCCCATGGAATCTGCAAAATCAAGATAATTCAGTAACCATATAAGATCACAGGGCATGCTTAAATACAAATGCTCAGTGAATCCAGCAGTACTGGTGACTATAAAGCTAGCTGATGTTCTAGGTCTGAGTCATTCTTTTTCAGGAAAATCTGAAACTGCAGTGCCCTGTTATTTGCTAATTGTTCAGAACACCCATGCTTCCTTAATAATGCTTACTGAAATATTTGACTTCCCAAACAAAACTCAGTGGCTCCTCATTTGTGCATATTTTTTCTCTGCAGCTGGGAATGAGGATGTTGTAAAAGCCTTCAAACATTCACTGCCATGTTTTAGGATGTGTGACAAAACAGCACTAATGTCACATTGTGTGGTCACACAAGCCAACTTCACTGACAAGTGCTGGTTGCAATGTCTGAGCATCCCTGCTATCGTTTTTTTTTTAAATTTCAGTGATACTACTATTGATTTCACCAAGAATATTCCAATCACTGTCTATATTTTCCATAAAATAAATGCTATAGATTTTAATGTTGGGATCTTATGCAGGAATGAAATGCTGAAGGGAACACACAGCACACAGAGAATCTCTGTTAACTTATGAAAGTATTTCTAATTACTATTAAACATTAAACACCCACAGTTGAACTCATTTGTTCCACCTCAAAACTGTCTAGATAATGGATGGAGTTTGGGGGTGGCAGGAACACTCTGTAGAGAATAATTGTTTGCACAAGTTGGGTGACTTCTGACCTGTCCCCTTTTCCTTCCCTTTATCCTTTGCCAGATGCACATCACATATTCTATCACATGTCACCTCAACTGTCCTAGTTTTGACCTGTTAGATTGCTGGGTCAAATGTGATGTGATCCTGCTGCAAGGCAGTTATCTTCTTATCTCTGGTTACTATTTTAGAGTTGGCTTCTTTATCTCTTCAGGTTGCTTGCTTATGTACACGTACGCATTCTTTTCCAGGATCAAATTTTGATCGTTGGGTTCCAACATTGTCATTCTTATAACACTAATAACACTCTTTTTTTTGCTACTGAAAAAACTTACTCACACCATTATCCACTGCTATGCCCCTCCTCCCTCCCGCCACTTGTAATAAAGTATTTATGTGATGGAGCATGATGGCTAGAGTTAGCAAAAACTAAATTTGGTTATAATAATCAACACATCCCCAAAAGCTGTAGCCGTGACAAATCTAGGGATATTTACTCAGGGATATTTACTCAGGGATAGGCTGCTGAGGGTTGCAGGGGTTCGGGAGAGCCCTAGCTAAGATTCTGTGCAGTTTGGAGAACCACTAAATCCCACTCTTGGCTGGCCCAGCTCATCCCTCCCCTCCCAGGAGGCCCCAGACGGCCTGTTTTGGATTCAGGTAAGTGCAGGGCGTGCGCGGAGGCTTGGGGAGGATGAAAAACAGGCCTCCTGGAAGTTTGGGAAGGCCAGAAATGGACCCGTTTTTGGCTTCCAGAGAGCCTCTGGAGCCCAGGGAAGGCAAAACACCTCTCCTCTGTGATGCAGGAGGCTGACTAGGCCACGCCCACCCAGGGCAGAGAGCCCTTTGCTAAAAATTTTTACTACTTACTTTTACTACTTCATGAACAGATCAAAGAAGAGATCCTAGAGTCAGGAGTAGGTATTTCTTGCTGCTTCCTTTATAGAAATTTATAGAGGACTTCTTAAAGAGTCTGCAAAAATAACACCTTGTATACATAAATCAAGGTAATCTTAAAACAAACTTAATCAATAATCCATTATGTTATGTTTTATACATATTTAAATCAGCATTGGAGAGATTTCTTTTGGGGCATTTTCCCATTTATTCCTCCTTCTTCATTCATGTTGCTATCTACCTGAAATCCATGATAGTGGGCAGCTACCAACAGTTAAAAACACTCATAAGGGACATTATATAAAAACAACAGCACATAATCTGTACACAAGGTAAAAAACCTCCAATATCTGCTATTGCATGGCTTGCCACAGCAGCTGTTAAGTTTTGCCATGTTTCCATGATATTATGTTTATTTTGTCCGCAATCCATCGCTAAGTCATCCTTATCTGTATAACCAACAAGCCACAGAATGTTACTCTTGAGTACAAACTGATATGGTTTTTGCAGTGGCACTGGTATGTGACTACCTTTATAGGTGACCAATCTAGAATCTTTGGTCAGCTGAGGCTTGTGTAGGCATAGCTTTCTCCGTCTAGTCTTTCCCAAGGATTGTATACCTGGGCATTCTTTTAAACCACCCACTCCCCTATCCCATCATTGGGGCTGATCAGCCCCAATGGCATCTGCAGTATGTATATATGTGTGTTTTTGTGTATGGTATTTGTGTGCATTAAAGTAACAATAAAATAAACTCTTATCCAGAAAACTGAAGATATCCAGAATTACCTTTGTTTTAAAAAAGAGCACTTCTCTGGGAAAAATATGTTAAAGAAGACTGTACTAGGAAAATTTATCTGTCAAAGAATGAAAGAATAATTTATATTGTAAATCAGACAATTCAGATTAATAACTAGGAAAATTAGGAGACAGAAGACAAATTAAAAAACCCGTTATATTGTGAAATAGTGCAGTATAAACGGAACATTAGATTTCTTACATTTTTATAGAATATATAAAAAGCAGGAATGGACCTAGTTAATACTTAAATGGGGGATCTTAGTGAGCTTTCATTTTCCCTTAATATGAACAATAAATCAGGTCCATTATTTTGTTGACCTGCATGTCTCTATTTGTATTATATGGTAGCCCTGGTTTCCATAAAATTTCCTGGAAATTTTATGGAAACATAAAATTCCAGGAATATGTATATTGTGGAATAGTCCATCCTAAAACTGTTTCATTGAAGGAAAACAGATTTCTCAGATTGGAAGGTCCATTTTGAATGGTATAGGAATTTATGAGCATTAAAATAAGGCTCCTGAATTCATAAAATGGCTACCCTTGTGAGTATTGCCACCAACTTATTGATCAGAAGATAGACTGGCTAATTTCTCCTTGCCATTCTCTTTAAGTTTCTGGATGTTTTCTCTCACTACAGCTTACTTTTCTCTTTTTTACTAAGAACAAGAGGGCCACTTACAAATAAACTCCAGAGCTATGGAGATGCTATCTTCTTCTAGGGCCTACCTAGACATTCTTGAAAAAAAGGTAAAGATGGAGGCTATTATCTAGCTTTGTAGTATGCTATATTCCATGTATTCACTTTGGAAAATTCAAAGTAATCTTTAAAAATGTCGGAAATGGAGCCAGGTGAATTCCCAGAAGTATGTTTATTTCAGTCCAAATAACCCCATTCAAGTCATTATCCATGTCTGGTCTCTAAAAGTATGTAGGTCTCATGGAAAAGAAAGGGAGTGTTGCAGGAAAGAATAAATGTGCTGCATCTGAATTTACTGCTCATTTTAAGAGACTTTTACTGAAAAAGTTGAGTTGTTTACCCTATAGAGGCAGAACACTATCTCTTTGGGGCATCAGCTCACTCCCTTTTGGAAGAATTGTTGGAATAAATTAATTGGGAGAGTTTTCAAAACATTCATACCTCTGGGAGCTTGTTTATGAACAAATCCAAATAAGGACTTAATTTTTGCCTCACAAGGGAGGCAAACAGGGGCCTGCTGGAATTGCCATTAGATAAAGTTGGCTTGCCTCCTGTCCCCCCTTCCCCCTCATATATTCAAAAAGGAAGAAAACAAGAGGGGAAAAAAGCAGGGAAGCAAGTGGCATATGGTTTTTAGTGACCTGGCTTGCCTGCAGTTATCCTGGTGTGAGTCAGCAAATGGGGAGTGAAAAAGGGAGAAAAAGCTCAATTGTAGCCTTGAAGGCAGCTGTGCTGTCATGAGGGGAGATTAGTTGACCTTGCTTCTAGCCAGAACTATTTGGGGAGATGTAGAGACAATGGCGGTCCAGCTTGGTACATAAGTATTGGGGACCTATATACCCTGGGGAGATACCCATCTTTTCAGTACTGCCAGTTAGAGCCAAAATGAGAGAGAGAGAGAGAGAGAGAGAGAGAGAGAGAGAGAGAGAGGGGAGGGAGGGAGGGAGCGAGAGAGTGTGGGTACAGGTAGTCCTTGACTTACAACAGTTCATTTAGTGATCATTCAAAATTATAATGGCACTTAAAAGTGAATTATAACCATTTTTCACAGTTATGACCTTTGAAGCATCCCCATGATCATGTGATCAAAATTCAGAGGCTTGGCAACTGGTTCATACTTAATGACCGTTGTTGTATCCCAAGGTCACGTGATCACCTTTTGCCAAGCAGAGACAATGGGGAAGCCAGATTCACTTAACAATCAGGTAACTGACTTATCAACTGCAGTGATTCTGTTAACAACTATGGCAGGAAATGTCGTAAAATGGGTCAAAATTGACTTAACAAATGCCTGATTTAACAGCAGAAATTTTGGGCTCAATTGTGGTCATAAGTTGAGGACTACCGTAGGGGAAATATTGCAAAATAGAGCGGCTAAAGAGGAAGGTTGGAGAGCAAAGTTATGTGGATGTGAAGAGCAGTTGTCAGTTCCTTGTTGGAGAGAGAGAAGAAAAGTCCACAAAAGGCTTCTCTAGAAGAAAGGAATTGAGAGAAGACATCTTCAACTCAAACCCCAAAACAGAAAGGAAGGATTTGGCTGTCATTAGTGAACACATGGCCTTAGTCCAGGGGTCTTCATACTTGACAGCTTTAAGACTTGTGGACTTCAACTCCCAGAATTCCTCCTCCAGTCATGTTAGCTCAGGAATTCTGGGAGTGGACAGAAGATTCTGATAGAGGTTCTTTCCCCAACAGAGAAGGTGCTTGGCTGAGCTGATCCAGGAGAAGGTGAAGCCATGCTGGGCACACTACAGTAAATTCAAGACATTTCTTTCTTTCTTTTCACTGTCTCTTGATAAGTGGGGGATGGAAACAGATTGGAAAGGAGAGAAAGAAATGCAGTTATCAGAAGAGTTAGAGGGGGAATAGTCTCTGGGAAAGAGAATTAGAAGGAAACCTGATATTGGGGGTGTATTGTATATAGCTTCCCTTTCTCTCTCTCTATACATATATGTGTAGCAAAAAACAAGCACAAATGTCTCCACTCTCTTGTTTCTCTGTGTCAACTGATATCATTTCAAAACAAAATACACTTATACTGTAGGTCAAAATGAACATAACCAAAACAGGAATATCAGAGTTGAAAGGAAAGAGCTTAACATATTCCCAATACATGTTTTTGCATGGAAATTAACATGATTTCCTGTATTCATTGCTGAGTACTATCTCCAAAATAAATTTGTCTTCAGTACAGATCTTTTAAAATTAATGTTCATTGGGATACATTTTGGTCAAACGGTATGGACATACTCATTGATGGAGACAAGATTCCATTATTCATTTACTTGGTCAATCCTGGTCAATCACTTTTTTTCTTTGGACATGAAAGTGCATGGAATGATTGACTCTTGAGGAACAGATCTTGAAGAGAGAAATTAACTATGCCTGGGATCCCTGCAGGTTCTATGGGAAATTTTTGGACCCAGATTACATTTGTGGATCAAAACTCCTTTAATTTGAATCTTTTGGTTTTGATCAAATGATTGAGAATGGTGAAAAATAAACACGTAATATTCTGCACTTAGGCAGGTAAAACTAGATACACTGATACAAAATAGGATTTCAAAGCAAAAGTGAGAAAAGTAGCACAGTCAGTAGAGTAGACATCATTATTTATTCTCATATCTGGGCATGTTAACAGTCTTGCTATAACAGTATAATAATGTTTACAACCTTCAGAAACGTAAGACTGAACTATTTTCTAATTTCATCCCAAATTTCAGATCTGTGAAGTGATGAAGACATAATTGTTTACCTCCATTGCTTTGATCCTTCTTTTTCCCTTCTGGTACAAACCAGAGGTGGTATTCAGCAGGTTCTGACCAGTTCTGGAGAACCGGTAGTGGAAATTTTGAGTAGTTTGGAGAACCAGCAAATACTACCTCTGGAGATTTTACAGTATCCTTCCCCTGCCACGGCCACCAAGCCACACCCACAGAACCTGTAGTAAAATTTTTTGAATCCCACCACTGGTACAAACTCATCATTGTATCTACTCTGCCATGGTGATTTCATTCTCTGATAAGACACAATGGTGATAACAACTATGAAAAAATTGAGGGATTTGGTTACTATGACATCTAATGTCACTGTATGGGATCAAATACTGGCATGTAAACATTTCAAATTCAAAACACTTTGAATTTAAAACTTTCCAGTTCTTGTTTGATGTTTTAAAGTTTGAAATCAATGTTCTGACCATTTCAGAAGTGTTCTGATGTTGAAACAGCCCTATTTTGGAATCAAAAGAACCATGCTGTGGTTGAAACAATGATGGAACATTATAATGAAGTCAAAACAATTCATTTTGAGCATGAGACATTTCACATTTGAAATACTTTGCACAACTTTAGGACAGAACCCCGGAATAACAGTGCAATATTTTCATAGTGTTCTGGGGTTTTCAAACCACCAAATGATGTTTCCACTAAGCTATATTCATAACCTCAATTTGTTAAAAGCTTCAAGGTATAAAACTTTATTGTCTACTGCTGGGGATTACCTTCAATAACCTCCTGCAACTTTATAGTCTTTCCCCATTCCCCTCGGTTCGTTATTTGGTGCATTTGAGGCTAATGTGTTATAAATTGCCTCGTTATGTCTATTTCTACATTTGTTAAAAAACAGTGATGCAATGTGTTATGAGGGCAGCACTAGGACAAGTTCAGAAATGATCCCATATTGATTTTGTTTTAAAAGTAGCATTTCCCACAGGCAGACCTGGCCCACAAGTTTATTTTGCCAGGTTTTTTTCCCCTTCAAGCAGTTAATCTTTTTTTGTGTGTGTGTGAATGCTTTTGCCATCAGCCACAGGAAAAGAAACATCACCTCATTTGATTGATAAAATATTTTTGCAAATCTGTTTTGATTGACATTAGTAAAAGGATATAGCAAGACAAACAGGAAATAATGGTTCCATTTTGCTTGGCATTTGTTAGACTGCTTGGGCTGAGAAGCTATATCCTCTTTCAGACAGCAGATATGAAAAATGATGCATGATAACTAAGCTGCTCAAGATTTATTCCTCTACAATTCTGAATTGCAAAACATGAGGAGAAGTAAACATATGGCTTGTAAGCCAGGGCCAGTTCTGCAAGTAGGGAGGTAAGAGGCAGCCTAAGGCAGCAGACTTGGGGGCATGGTGCAATAGAATAAGAAACAAGTTTTCCTGTGCAATTTCAATGAAAATGAATAACAGCATTCAAAGAAATTAAATCCATCTCAATCATTTTTATGAAGTACCCCAAATATTTTCCTTTGAAAGTCTGAAGTTCATTTTATTATTTTATTTTACTAGGTTTATATATTATTTCAGTCACAAGTGAGTGGTTTACAGACCTCTACAGAGGTAATAGTATTATAACCATAATACAGTCACATACATTGGCTAGACCTTAGGGAACAATCATAACAGATAGAAATATTTACTTCCGGGGTGGGAAGTAATATACTCTTCAGATGCTGAAGGCCTACTACCTTCTGAAAAGTTGCTTCAAAGAAGGAAACCATAATTGAAAAGGCCTGGCCTCAGGGTCCCTGCAGATGACGTATCTTAATAGTTGAGTCTGGATGAAGCCCCTCCTACAGTTCTTAAAGGGTGAAACTGAGATTATTTATGAATGGGAAGGTGGTCTCATATCCAGATCCAGAACAAGGGCACTAAAGGTGTTAACCAGCACTTTGAATTGCACCTAGAATACAACTGGTAATCAATACAACTCTGGAAGCAGAGATATCAGAAAGGCGGCCCACGGTTGTTCAAGATACCAGCTGAAGTTTCCATGTGGTCTTCAAGGGCAGGCTTTGGTAGAATATACAACTGTCATGCCCCAGCATATAACCTTTATATACTGTTGTTGCTCACTAGCCCCATCTAGTCGCTATACTTGGTATTTATAAATACCAAGTATATTGTTTGAAGCTGACCTCACCTCATTACCCATCAACCTGCACTCTCAAAACAAGTACATGCTGGGAAGCCAGGTGCCATTTCCTTTAGCATTTGGAGAAGCACAAAGAAGAATCCATATTAATCAGTGGTAAAAGGTCATCCAAAGACAAACACACATTCCACACACAGAGCATTGCTGGTGAGATTTAAATTGCTTGTATTTATTAATTGTTATATTCAGCAGTAACTCAATACTGTCTATCTTGTATTTGGTTCTCATTGTATGCATCCTATTTTCCGTAGTTTCACCATATCCTGTTCTTTTAATAAAACATTCAGGTCTACGCACATGGTCTGTTTTATTGGAGGATAGGTAGGTTTAGCTGCATATCAAGCTGCACTACAGACTAACGTGTAGTGAGGACAGAACAACAACAATAATACAAACAGAAGGTGAGGAAAATTTGAATGATCATACCAAAGCTGGAGATTCAGGAAGAGCTAACTGGCACACAAAATGGAACTGTGCAAAGATCCTCCTAGCCAGCACCTGCTCTTCAAATGAGAGGTATGACTTCTAAAGGATCCCCTTTATGGACCAACCCTCCACGACAAAGCATGACTTAATTAAGAGCAAAGATGGAATGTCTCTGGAAGAAGAGGGCCTTTACCTTCAAAGCCAAAAGTGATTTGTCTAAGCCTGTTCATCCTGTTTTAGACCCTGGTGGCTTTCATTCACATAAGAGAGGTACAAACCTCTTCTTACCTATCCAGGTCTTGGTACTGCAAGCCATGTCTGCTCTGTCATCCATGCAGGGGTGGGCTTCAAAACTTTTAGCAATGGGTTCTCTGCCCGGTTGCTGGGTGGGTGTGGCCATGCTGGGCATGGCCTAGTTGGCCTCCTGCACCATGATTGGGAGGGGGAGTTTTTGCCCTCCCTGGGATCCGGAGGTTTTCTTCAAGCCTCCGGGAGAGCGAAATTGGCCTCCCCAGGCTCCCTAGAAGCTGGAAACGGGCCCATTTCCAGCCTTCCCAAACTTCGGGGAGGGGCAGGGTGGGTGGGGTCAGCCAGGAGTGGAATTTGGAGGATACTCCTAACTGCACAGAATCTTAGCTCGGGGCTCTCCTGAACCCCTGCAACCCCCAGCAGCCCACCCCTGATGATAAGATTATGGTTGAGAAAGAACATGATACTGCTAGCATTCAACAGCAGCAACCAGAGCCCAGGGCTTCTGATGGCACAATAACCTGTCTCCTGGGTTGTGAATGGGGAAGGAGAGATAGAGGTAGAAACTGCTCTTTCTTTCCTGATTTGAGTCCATCCTCTCCTCCCACCATTTATTTATTTATTTATTTATTATTTGAACTTATATGCGCCCATCTCCAAGACTCGGGGCTTACAACTAAAAACAAGAGACAATAAATACATTAAAAAACAATTAGATTAAATTATAAGTTCAAACATTATAATTTCCTTAAGACCTTCATGCCTTCTCCTTTAGACCTACTAATTCAGCACATCTCTCTTCAAGCTCTGTTTAGTTCACAGACAATGAAGATGTGGATCAGTCCTTGAACTTGCCACAAAAAAGAATCACAATAGAATGGCCTTTCTCTATCTGAAACTTGGGGTATTGCTGCTTAGGGACAAGTATCGAATGCAAAACAAGAAAACTTCCTAGGTAATCAGTGAGAAGTTTCCTTTTTGGCTTTGAAAAGCATCTTACTAATACTGTTCAAATTGTGATGTCATTGTGCAAAATTTTACTTTTGCTAAGTGGGAATGGGTCCATCCGTCTCTAGGAAGAGCTGGCTCTTTAATGAGCAGAAGTAAGGTGAAAGAAGGAGTATTAGCTTGTACCACTGTAAAGAGATTCGGCAAAGTTTATCCCTCCTATCCATGGGAACCCTTCTTCATAACTGTATTGTTTGTTAAGAACAAATCCAAAATCCATTGCTGGATAATTGATTGGTTTCAACCAAAGTGAGATAAAAGTGTACATGAAAAGTTTTAAGAACATCCTTTTCGGTGAGTTAAAAGAAAGGTTGTCCTAATGTCAGACGAATTAGATTTTAAGAGTTAGGCTACAATAACAGCTCTTTTGCCTGGAACATGCAGGAAAATGAATAGAAGATGCTAGTACTCTGAGAGTATGAAATTATTAGCCCTTAACCTGCTTTACTGATTGATAAATCTCACCTTCCTGGACTGACAAAGGACAGAGGAAGGGTATAAATTAATAAATTAAAGTAAATTAGAATAGTAAAGTTGGATAAAAAGCAATGTAGGAGCCTAGCTAACTTACTGTTCTATTCAGAAACAATTGTGGCATATTTAATAAATAATTTCCAAATAATTAACAACTACAGAAACAGTTTTTTTCCAGGATGATTTATCCTGGGCTTTACAGGAGCTATATCTTGAATGTGTCCAAAATATGATAATTTGACCCTGATAATTTTTGCTTTGAGTGAGAATTGTGGACTGATTTGTTCTATGTTCCATTTGTTTGTCTTCTTGGCTATCCACTATATCAATAATTATTAAAGACATTCTAGAAATAAGGCAATTTTACTCTAGGCTCCTTCTGATGACAGCCGCATCCCACAAAAACACTGAATTAGTTTTGCTTTTATAGCAAAACCCATGTCGTAAAACAACCCAATACTTACATAAAAATTATATAGCCCACTATATGCAAAGCCATATAATTACTTAATTATATGCCACAGAGTAGATGATAGCATGGTCTACAGGATGGAACACAGCCACAACGGTAGTAGTTTCTTTACCACACAAACCCAAATGCTTGTTTGTCTCTTAGTTGCTAGATTATAAGCACACACAAAAATGGATTAAGACCAAGGAGAATCTAGATGTCTCTCATTTCAAAATGTCTGCTTTAATGGTCCAGATGTGAGCACTGTTTCAGACATTAGCAGCCTTCCAAAATTCATCATCACTGACCTGGACCCTGTGGATATCTGCTGAAGATAAGGAACAAAAGAACTCTATACACATAGTAGATTAGAATGACCTTAGTATAAGTGGCATGCAAAACTTTGGTTTACTCTCATCATATGCCTTGCTGTCTCTACCTAAAGATATGGTAGCTCCAGTCACGAGGACTGTGATATCAGATAACAGATAATCAGAGTTGGAAGGGACCTTGTAAGTCATCTAGTCCAACCCCCTGCCCAAGCAGGAGACCCTACACCATTTCTGACAAATGGCAGTCCAATCTCTTCTTGAAAGTCTCAAGTGATGGCGCTCCCACAACTTCCGAGGGCAAGTTGTTCCATTGGTTGATTGTTCTCACTGTCAGAAAGTTTCTCCTTATTTCCAGGTTAAATCTCTCCTTGTTCAGTTTCCATCCATTATTCATTGTCTGGCCTGCGGGTGCTTTAGAAAATAGATTGACCCCTTCCCCTCTGTGGCAGCCCCTCAAATATCCTAGGGGTGGCACTGCTTGTTTTATAGAATTTTCTTGAATACCTAGTATATTTCATTTCTCAATTACTTAGCTTGACGAGTCTAAGAAACTGTTCAAGGTTGTATTGCTGGAGGTACAATTTGTGTATCATAGCTTACTCACTTAGAGAATAAATGGCAAAATGATGTTTCATGTGACATTTTAAATTTAAAATAAAGTTATGTCATTGAATCATAGGGTTGGAAGGGGGACATTTATTGAAGTCCCTTCTCAATAGAGGAATCCTAATTAAAACATCTTCATCAGAAGGCTGATCAGATTCCACTTGGATATATTTAATGAACGTAAGCTCACTACATTTCTGGATAAATGGTTCCAATTCAGATGTTTTTCCCAAACATTCATTCAATCCATCCATCCATCCACCCATCCATCCATCCATCCATCCATCCATCCATCCATCCATCCATCAGAATAGAGCTGGAATGAATACTGCTATTCATCTGGCATTCAGGGCTAGTGCAATTTAAGATTGTAACCATTATTTTGTGTCCTGCAATCTGAAGCAATAGAGACTAAGTCTTGATATTACTAAAGGATTCCTCGAGCTACTTAAAAAGTGTTATCTGTATCTCTTTATAGGACATAGTTCCTGACCCTACTGCCCCATTACTTTTCTTTGTATGTGGTCCTTCCTCTGAATCTTTTAAAAAATGTAATGCACAGAAAAGGGCCTGGCCAAGCAGAATATAGTATGAATTCCCAATCTTCAACTCTTAAAGCTGGTTTCATAATGTATCCTGTTTTTAAGTATGAAATGTTTGTATTATTCACTTACTGAATTGGATATAATCATTCTTTGATTAGCATTATTAATAATTATAACTAATAATAAATGTTCATTACTTTCAGAGTATAAAATTTATGTTAACAATATAAGAAGCAAGAAAGCCATCCAGAGTCACTATGTTGAGGTGGAAGCCATATAAATCAATTAAATGAATGAAAAAAAAGAATCAATGAATGGAAAGAAAGAAATGAAAGAAAGGAAGGAAGGAAGGAAGAAAAAAAAGAAAGAAAAGAAAGAAAAGAAAGAAAAGAAAGAGTTCTTTATATAAATTTCTACCCAGATAATTTCCAAGCCAACCAAGTAGGTAAATGCTTGCATCTATGTGCAATAACTGATGTCCTAAATTGACATTGAAATCTGACCAACCTCTTGGGTCCTTTCCTAGTCATAGAAGATCCTGCCAGCTCCTGAATTTGCTAGATGCCAAAAGGCACGCTTGCCATAATCCTCTCTCCTTTTTTGTAATACAGACTTCTACATAGTCCTCATTTGAAAGTAAGATGTTCTCACTTCAGGAAAACATTTTCCTTGAGTGTCATTCCAGTGGTTTCACTTCATTCCAATCCTGGAAATCAAAAATATTTGGACTGGGCTGTTTTCAGTCAATTATCATATTTTAAAGAATCTCAATACTTTAAAATAACTATCTTCAATGTGAGAGAGTATATAACACCCCCAAACGGGCCACTTTTTATAACTCCCTTAATTTCCAGTGGATACAGGGTATCCTTTCATTCTTTTAACTTAAATCTGCATCATTTTAGTTGACTTGGATCTGTACATTTACAGTTAAAAATTAATATAGTTTCTGTTATATGAACATTTTTTCAGTGGAGAGATTAGGCAGTGATGAAGTGATGCTTCCAGTGGAAGCAATGGATGGAAACTAATGGAAACTAATCAAGGAGAGAAGCAACCTAGAACTGAGGAGAAATTTCCTGACAGAACAATTATTCAGTGGAACAACTTGCCTCCAGTGGTTGCTCCCACACTGGAAGTTTTTAAGAAGAGATTGGATAACCATTTGTCTGAAATGGAATAGGGTTTCCTGCCTGGGCAGAGGGGTTGGACTAGAAGACCTCCAAGGTCCCTTCCAACTCTATTCTGTTCTGTTCTGTTCCATGCCATTCCATGCCTTTCTATGCTATTCTAGCCCATTATAAAACAAACCTGTTTCCCTTTCATCTCTAATATAATATCTGGCTTAATTTTATACTGCATTAAAAAGGAGGAAATATGTGGGTCTTCCATATCCAAAGCTATTTCTTGTTTCAAGGGCTATATTTGTTTATCATTTTTATAAACAAGGTACGGTCCTAAGGTACCTGAGCAAATCGGACTTCAGTATTGAAGATGATACAGAATAATGTAGGAGGTAATGCATGGGACTGCAGAGAAGAAAAGGAATTGCCCAAAATTGCTTCTTTTCCCATTCCACTGACAGAAACCTGCAATGCATCATAAATCAAACTTCTACAATGTTAATAAAAATACACCAATATTATAAAAAGAAGTAAAAGTAGTCCTTGATTTAATAATAATAATAACCTTTATTGTCATTGTACATATATACAATGAAATTGATTTTGCTCCTGCTGGTGCTATCCATAACAAAAATACAATGCAACATAAATAAATATTACTGTTAATCTTTTCATTATTCCTTATCACTCATTCCCTCCCACTGTGACTGTATGACTGTAACTTTGTTGCTTGTATCCTTATGATTTATATTGACTGTTTCCTAGTATGATTTGATTGCTTATTGTACCCTATGACTATCATTAAGTGTTGTACCTTATGATTCTTGACTCTTGATGAATGTATCTTTTCTTTTATGTTTTTATTTGCACCAAGACAAATTCCTTGTGTGTCCAATCACACTTGGCCAATAAAGAATTCTATTCTATTCAGTGGTAAAAGAATCCACAAGGCACTTGAAAGTTTAACAATCAGAATAAAGCCACCAGGCAAACTTAAATTTACAACACAAAAGAGTTCATGAGGCAAGAAAAATCCAGAGTTTCCAAAGCACAATCCCAGTCAAGGTACAGTGTCAATCCAAAGTGAGGCAGGAATCACAATGACTAGAAAACACATAGCTAGGAAATGAACATGTTGTTCCCAGCATCGCCTCCATCTGTCTGCGGTGCTAAATAGCCAGCTTCCAGTGCAGCCCATCAAGAAAGGCGAAAGTAGTCTGGCTGATCTTTGCTCCTGCTTTTTCTCTGCCCTATGTGTTCTTGGATCAGGTGCAGAAGACAGTTCCTCTTCCTCATCACTGACTGGCTGCACCTGCATGCTTTCACCACCTGAAACCTCATGATTGTTCTGCTGCAGCTGTGCTTCAGCTAAATCCCTCACAGACGTCTGCTTGGAACCATCAATCAACTCAGCTCCTGACATGCCAGGAACTGGTTCATCCTCCCACAAACTGACATCTAGAGAGGTATCTGTGGAAGCATCCAAGGGAATTATCACACTGCCATTGTAACTTCAAATGGTCACCAAATGAACTGTTGAGGACTACCTGTAGTCACCTGCAATCTGGTGCCCTTCAGTTATGCTGGAATGTAATTAATCTGTTATGCTGGATGTGAGACACAAGTTTGGGATTGCATGTGGCCTCTTGGTCATGGGTTGCCCATTCTTGTTCTACTATCAGATATGCCTCAGTCTATAATTTATTTGGTATAAAATGTGGCATATATACAACTGGGGAGATTAATAGAAATCATGGCTGGCTATGGCACTGAATAGAAATATTCTATACAGCAATGTTTCATTGCATAATTCATGATAGTAGTTTGTGTTTTGTTTATGAGTAGGTCTTTCTGCTATACATAACTGGATTTTACTTGCAAAATTCAGCCCTGGAACAGGATCTCTTTTGTGCAAAAGGAAAAAGTAGAGGAGAAAAGTTTAAGATTTGGCTCACAACATTTGTTTTGGAATACCTGGGAGGATTTGTCAATTTTATGGAAAGTGCCCAAGGACAGCAAACTCACACTCTGACCTTTTCTTTTCACTAACCTCCAGACTTGTCTTACTGCATGAAACATTCTCATTCCAAATAGTTTTCAGAAAGCAAAAACAGGGCTCCCATAGATTCTTTGATGTTTAGGATCAAGACCTCATACTTATTTAAGCAATCCTGTAAGAGAATGATCTCTATGCTTTTATACTATATGTTTTTATTGTAAGACACCCAGACTCACTTAGGTATGATGTGTGGTGTAGAAATGTGATTAATCAACCAATCAAACAAACAAAACAACCACAAGGTATGAAAACATCCATTCATGAATCCTAATTCATTAATTGAAGATGATATGGAATAATGTGGAAAGTATAGGTGGGACTGCAGAAAGGGAATTGCCAAAAATTGCTTCTTCTCCCATTCTACTGACAGAAGCCCCACTGCATCCCAGACTAAACTTCTATTAATAAAAGTACACCAATTTTATAAAAGCAGTAATATATCACCTGCCTTTCCTCCCAAAATTAGTACATTAAAAACAAAAGAAAAAAATGGCAAAACCTGGTCTACTGTCCAATAATATTATCTTATTAAAAACTTCATAAGAAGTTTTGGAATCTCTTGTTTATGTACCTATTACCTATTGAGATGGACACTGATATTACAAAAAGAGACCCTAGACAGAATGACAGAATAACAGACTTGGAGGGTACCTTAGAGGTCTTCTAGTCCAACCTCCTGCTCAAGAGGAGGTACAGCTAGACCCTATACCATTTCAGACAAATGGTTGTCCAATGTCTTCTTAAATACCTCCAATGATGGAACACCCACAACATCTGGAGGCAAGCCATTCCACTGGTTAATTGTTCTCACTTTCAGGAAATTTCTCCTTCGTTTTAGGTTGGTTCTCTCATTGAGTGGTTTCCATCCATTATTTCTCATCCTGCCTTCAGGTGCTTTAGAGCATATGTTGGCCCTCTCTTCTTTGTGGCAGCCCTTTAGATATTGGAACATTGCTATCAGGTCATCCTCTAGTCCTTCCTTTCAGAATTAGTGGTTAAAACACAGAAACCAGGAGACCTAGTCTCACCTTAGGTGTGAAAGCCAGCTAGATGATGTTGGGCCAATCATCTCTCTCATCCCAGTTCATCTCACAGGGTTACTGGTATGGGGAAAATAGATGGAGGAGGGAGTATTAGTCTCCTCTACTCCTTCTTTTCATTAGACTAGACATACCCAATTCCTGCAACCGTTCTTACATGTTTTAGCCTTCAGTCCCCTAATATCTTTGTGGATTATGCACACTTTTGAATCAGTCATCTAACATTTGATTTGAGAGCCTTGGTGGTGCAGTGGTTAAAGGCCAGTATTGCAGGCAAACTCTGCCTACAACCCAGAGTTCAATCCTAATGGGGCTCAAGGTTGACTCAACCTTCCATCCTCCTGAGGTCAATATAATGAGGATACAGATTCTACAACATATATTCTACAATGCACAGAGCCTGCTGTAAAGTGCTATGGGGCGGCATATGAAAAAATTAATTTTCTCTTGCCAAGCATGATAGATTCTGTGATTAGATCACAGTACCAGATTGATTATTCTATGCAATTATTTTCCCAGAACATCTCTTTGCTATGATAGTTATTCTTCTTCTGTCTCCTTTTAGCAGCAGACAGCAATATGCTTAACAAATATTTTTCACATATTATTACATTTGTGAAAGTTTTGGGATGCAGATATTCTGATATCTTTGTCCATTCCTCTATTGTCTCTTTCATGAAATCTGTCCCTTTAAATCTAAGAAGAAACAAAATGCCATCATTATGAATCTAGTATTTACATCTTTGCTTTTTTTTTGGAAACAAGAAATGTGAACCAAAACACTTCAGCTTATTTTTTAAAAATTAACCGATGGTACTTCTTTCAAACAAACGTGTAAATATTTGGATATTTAGTGTCCCTAACTTGATTAAGTAAAGAACTACAAGATTCTAAACATTTTAAGTAGTGTAAAAAGAATGAATACAACCGCAAGAATGTGGCTAGTTAGCAGGCTGAGGAAAGACAAAATAATAGTTGTTCATTTAGTACATAATTATCCTGGATCTATTATTGGAGGAATGCTGAGATAATATAAGCGATGTCTTCAAAGATTATTAAAAGCACAGAAGGCACTGGTTTTGTTTTGCCATAAAACCACCATATTCATGGCAATCTATTTGATACCTAAATGGGTATACTAGGATGATTATTTTTCCTGGAACAATGGCTTCACC
The DNA here is from genome assembly GCA_009733165.1 of Naja naja. Taxonomy (NCBI): domain Eukaryota; kingdom Metazoa; phylum Chordata; class Lepidosauria; order Squamata; family Elapidae; genus Naja; species Naja naja. Next base: position 335,454,874 of record CM019148.1, on the reverse strand, counting down.
AGTTTTTTGAGAGTGATGCTTCAAGCTGCATTTCTAAAAGTATTGAAGGGACTAGTCAAATGCTCTATTTCCATCTGATTAAAATTAAATATTCTTAATGTGATTAATTGCTGTCATGTATATAATGTTTTCTTCTTTCAGTCCCATTAAAAATAGCACCTTTTGGAGGTTTCTTGGGGAGATACTCAAAACATTTAATTGGTATAATGTGCAGTTTTGATTTTTTGAGAAAAGATTTCATGGTTCCTATTGCAATAGCCAAGGAGAGAGAAGAGTATCTGCCACACTACAGTGTTTCTTCCAAAACTCCATCTAAGCAGTTCCTTAATATACACAATTCACTTTTACTGCTGGCTGCATAACATTTGGCAGGCTGTCCAATATTTCTAAACTTTTTCTGTATAAAGAAACTGCCTGGATTGTTTACAGATTTGTTCTCTTGCCCAGAGTTGTATCCACAATCTCTGACATTGAAAGTAACTGTAGTTTATAAAGGAATGTTGTTAAGGGGAGGAAGAGGTTCAGATGTAGGAAGGGGAGGAAAAGGTTCTTTTCAAGGGTGTGCCCTGGAGAAATGTCTAACAAGAATAGATTTTTTTAAACCGTTAGAATTGCAAAGGATTCATACTTTTTCAATTAATGTTCTCCCTTCTTAGACAAAGAACAAGCACAGTTTGGTATCATGAGAACGATGGAACTGGGAGAAGACATCTTTGGTGATGCCTTAAAGGTATTTTATCTCTCCCTCCCCCAGTCACCTTTGTTCTGGGGTGTTAGTCACAGCAACCACCTCATGGATCTGCAGTATGGGATCAGATCGTCATCAGAAAGTGCAGAACAAGGATTTTCTAGAGTTGAAAAAAAATGGTCAAATATTGTCCACTTAGCGTTATGGTTGTACAAATGTCAAAGCATTTCTATAACAAATTGACAAAATGCATGCTTTTAAATGCATTTTTGTTTACTTGTGAAAAGAATGTAAAAGAACTAGTGGTTAATATACAGAAACCAGGAGACCTAGTGCCACTTTAGGTGTGAAAGTGAGCAAGGTGATATTGGGCCAATCATCTCTCTCAGCTTAGTTACTGGATTACTGGTGTGGGGAAAATAGATGAACGAGGGATTATTAGGCATGTTCACTACTTTGAATAAAAATAATGAAGGTGGGGTAGAAATAAATTGTTCTGTTCTAAATTTGGAAGTGATAAATATGGTAAATAAGAGCTGTGGTGCCAAAGTGGTTAGAATTGGAATTATTATGGGCTAATTCTGCTGACTGCCAGCAGTTCAATTCTCACCAGCTCAAGGTTGACCCAGGTTTCCATCCTTCCAAGGTCAGTAAAATGAGGACCCAGATTGTGGGGGCAATATGCTGAGTCTATAAACTGTTTAGAGAGGGCTATAAAGCACTGTGAAGCGGCATATAAGTTTAAATGCTGGTGCTATACTTGTAAAGGTCTTCTTTAGGATGGCTCAGGTCCTCTTGGGAATAAGTCTATGTACAGGGTAGCTTGGAGGAACATGCAGGAATCACTCGGTTTCATTGTTAATTGGATCCAAGCTTTGATATAGGTCAGTAGTGGCTAAACTTTTTGGGCTCCTGTGCCAAAAATTGCGAGCACGCCAGCACGCCCATACTCACGTGCCAGCACCCAGAATGCAATGCCCCCCTTCCCCATGCCCCCTGTGCATGCCCATGCAATCCCCACCCCCCCCTTGCACTGCTCAGCTGATCTTTTGGCTGGTTTGCAGTTTTCCTCAGAGGCTTGGAAAGCCTCTGCAAGCCTTCTCAGGCAATTATAGGCCTATTTTGTCACTTCCAGTATTACAGGAAGTGACAAAATGGGCCTATAATTCGTCCTGAGAAGCCTTGCAGAGGCTTTTTCCAAGCCTCTGGAAGGCTGAAAAAGGCCTCAAACCAACCCCAAAAAAAATCAGGTGTGAGGCGGGCATGCACAGTGAGATAAGTTTGCCTGCGGCTCGCGTGCCAGCACAAATGGCTCTGCGTGCCACTTGTGGCACACGTGGCATAGGTTCTCCATCACGGATATAGGTCCTATGGAATGCCAGGGGTATAGTCTTGCCCTGTTATCTGGAAGGAGTTTGAAACTGTTGAGCCTCATGACTGTGATCTTAGCCACCAGTTTATTAAGCTCATACCTCTTCTTGTTAGTGAAGGTTTCTTGAAAGGTAAAATATAATTGATTCTGATGGTGGCAAATTCCTCCTTGAGAGAGGGTGTGGTTCCTTTATTTCTTAAAGAAATGTTACAATCCTCAAGAAACGTACAATCAGCATACATTCCTAGTTCAATATGAATTCTATAACACCGCTGCTTACTTTTCTTCATACACTATAGAGCAAAGGTCCCCAAACTTGGCAACTTTACGACTTGTGGATTTCAACTCCCAGGGAGTCTAAGTCCACAAGTCTTAAAGTTGCCAAGTTTGGAGACCTCTGCCATAGAGTGGTACAGTGGTTAGAGTGCAGTACTGCAGGCCACTTCTGCTGACTACTGGCTGCCTGCATTTTGGCAGCCCACTAGGCTCAAGGTTGACTCAGCCTTCCATCCTTCTGAGGTGGGTAAAATGAGGACCAGATTGTGGGGCAATATGCTGACTCTGTTAAACCACTTAGAGAGGGTTGTAAAGCACTATAAAGTGGTATATAAGTCTAAGTGCTATTCCTACTGCTATCAACTTTGCTGTTTCTGTTTTATCTGATTCAATCTGCCCAAGTGATTTCATTACCCCTATTTTAATCATTACAATGTACTTTAATCAAATACAACTTTGGGGGCGGGGTGGGAATCTCAATCAAATCACCTGTGTTTCCTAGTTTTGGCTTATTTACATTCTTAATTAATTCTGAAAAAAGAACCAAAACTAATCTGTTGCTATTTTTATCTGTCAACCAGTGTAAAGTTTTTATGTTTTGGTTCACTTTATGTGTACATGTGTGTTAGCCTTTGGTGTTTACCTTATAAGTGTAGCAGCACCTTCTATTTAAACCCCAAATCTCTTTGATGAGATAGATATCCTTCAAAGATTAAAAAAAAGTTTTCCTCTGCTCCAGCTTGGCTCAAGATTGCTTTCAGGGAAGGAGCACACCTCACTGACAGAGGATACCCCCTTTTTTTTTTGTAAATGTTCCAGGTTCAGCCCTTAGCATTTCCAATCACAAGGACCTCAGGTAGCAGATGATGATAAGGACGAGTTCTGCTGGAGACCATCTTCCAGGCCAAATAAACAGTGTTATAAGAGTAGGTGGATAAACAGCCACACTTGTATAAGGCTGACTCCTGTATTTGGTTTTTTTCCATGTTACCTAATGTGCCCCCATCTGCTGTTTCTTGTTTATATCCTCCCTATGGTTATTTTCCATCTTACTTTTTCACAAATGATGTAAATCTAGCATTCTTTGTCAAGCCCTCCCTTCCTTCCCTTTCTCTTTTCCTTCCTTCTTTCTCCTCCCTCCCTCCCTCCCTCCCTCCTTCCCTCCCTGCCTCCTTTCTTTCTTTCTTTCTTTCTTTCTTTCTTTCTTTCTTTCTTTCTTTCTTTCTTTCTTTCTTTCTTTCTTTCTTTCTTTCTCTTTCCAAATAAGGAATTTTCCAGACTAAAAGAGGACTCCATGAACTGGCCCATACAGAGCTCTCGACCAATAGTTACTATTGTTCCCTGAAAGTACATATAAGGTTTTGGGAACAAATAATAAAACAAACAGCTGAACAATTTTAAGCCTGGCCTCATTCCTACTTACAATTATTTTTAAGCTATCCCACCATTAGCCTGACTCTGACTCTTTGGTAAGAAACATTACATAAAATAGAAGGCTATGCTTCTATAAAAAAGGCATTGTTTTCAAATGCCACATGGCTTCTGTTCTGTATCCAGCTGTCATTTCTCCTTGTAATTTATGAGTAAGTAAATATAGTTTAATTTAGTCCCCTAAATGTTGCCCAATTGCTTCCTGTTGCACACTTTGAATTGCAGTGATGCTAAAACTAGGCAAGATTTAAAGAAAATCTCATAATAATACAGAACAGTACTTAACTATATTCCTATTATTTAAAAAAAACCTTCAGAATATTTCAAAAGGGGAAAGATACAATATCCTATACAAATTGTTTTAATGCATCTTCTTAAATTGCTCAAGACTATTCTTAATGTAGAAGCTGCTGTCTTGGAAGATCCCCACATGCCAATCTGAAAGACTATGTATTGGCATTATTTCTTAAAGGAGCAAAACAGAGGTGGTATTCAGCAGGTTCTGACCAGTTCTGGAGAACCGGTAACGGAATCTTTGAGTAGTTTGGAGAATTGGCAAATGCTACCTCTGACTGGCCCGCCCCCATCTCTTCTCTGCCTCCCGAGTCCCAGCTGATTGGCTGGGTCTTCTTTGATTACCCTGCACAGGAGAATGGAACTGGAAAGCAGGTTAGTGGGGAGGGAAGGAAATGGGATTTTGCAGTAACCTTCTCCCAGGAGTGGGGAGGAATGGGGATTTTACAGTATCCTTCCCCTGCCATGCCCACCAAGCCAATTTCTACAGAACTGGTAGAATTTTTTTTTGAATCCCACCACTGGAGTAAAAGTTCTTATCTCAGGAAAACTTTCTGATCTGGGTAGAGGACTGATACCATATAATATTCAAGCAGAATAATTTATTCTAGGGTCTAGATAATTAGTTTCAGGGTTTAAAAGAGCATTGGCTCATTGTTCTCATTGGAGCTCAGGTGTAAAGAAAACTTTTAAAACCCAATTTTCTTAACACATTAGAAATAGCTCAAGAAATAGCCTTTCAGATATTTATATGGCAGACTAGATCAGGGGTTGCCAACCTTTTGGATCTCAGGGACCACCAAACTCATAATTTTAAATCCCACGGACCAGAGACCCTGGGAAAATCCCCCCAAAAAATCTTCAGGAAAATTCCCCACCCCGTTTTCCTACCAATTGATTATTCTTTATTTGGGATCGCAGGATACTGTCTCCAGCTCTGTTCTCGGGGGGCGGGGTGGAGAGAGAGAGCGAGGAGGTGGTATTCAGCAGGTTCTGACCAGTTCTGGAGAACCAGTAGCGGACATTTTGAGTAGTTCGGAGAACCGGCAAATACAACCTCTCACTGGAGATTTTACAGTATCCTTCCCCTGCCACGCCCACCAAGCCACACCCACGGAACTGGTAGTAAAAAAATTGAATCCCACCACTGATTCATTGTAAAGATTACTCTAAAAAGTATCTGAGATCATGGCAAGCAATGATTCAGTTAAAGGAGTATACTTGTCTCTGTAAGGGTTTGGCTGCATCAAACTGAAACACACCATCTACAGAACAACAGAGTTGGAAGGGACCTTAGAGGTCTTCTAATCCAACTCCCTGCTCAGCCAGGAGACCTTATACACTTCAGACTAATAATTGTCCAATCTCTTCTTTAGAAAAACCTCTAATATTTAAGCACCCACAACTTATGAGGCATGCTGTTCTGCTGATTAATTGCTCTGTCAGGAAATTTCTCCTTAGTTGTAGGTTGATACTCTTCCTGATTAGTTTCCATCCATTGCTTCCTGTCCTGCCCTCAGGTCCTTTTGAGAACAGTTTGATCCCCCAATGTAGATATTGGAAGACTGATATTTTATTTATTTTTTATTTTATTTTGGGATTTCTATGCTGCCCTATCTCCCAAAGGACTCAGGGAGGCTCACAATGATAAAAAGATACAATACAAATATTAAAAAACAATTAACCAATATCCCAATAAACCAATTAAAATTGATAAACTGCCTCTAAAAACCCCATCCCCTCCATCAGTCCAGGTTGGCAAGCTGGAAAAGCCATGTTTTTTTTTAAAAAATTACATTTATATGCCACCCTTCTCCGAAGATTCAGGGCGGCTTACAATTTTTGGGATACAACCCAATGCACTCAGCAATAGCCTTCATTCCATTGTATATGCCTGCTTATTACTAAGTGGCATTTTTACAAAGTTAGCTTATTGCCCCCAACAATCTTGGGTCCTCAATTTACCTACCCCAAGAGGATGGAAGGCTGAGTCAACCTTGAGCCTGGTGGGATTTGAGCCTGCAGTAATTGCAGGCAGCTGGAACTTAAGTGCTAGGCATTTAACAGCCTGCACCACCAAGGCACTTTTCTGGCCATGACAGAAGGATTGAAGGTCAGGGGCCACCCGAAGCTCCAGGGGCAGCTGATTCCACAGGGTGGGCACTCCCACCGAGAAGGCCCTGCCTCATATCAGATATTACCCCTACTCTTTCTTTGCGTTAAACAGCCCTTCTTTAAACGATACTTAAAACATGGCTTCTAACATCCTGGTGATACCATTCCCTCCCCCCCGCTTCCTTTCTGCTGGTAACCAATCCAACCCAGGTCTAGTTTTTGTCATAACCAGAATGACACAAATCTATTTGAGAATTCTAGAAAATTTAAAGATAATCAGAGTGGAGCATGTTTTCTGTTTTGGAATTTGAGGTTTTCATGTGGGCCATGTAGTAAAAAAATTAAAATAATTAGAACCAGAGCTGGGGGGGAAGGGGGAGGGATATTATAACTCTAGCCACTGTGAAAACAATATTGCAGTTTGTCTCCTTCATGAGATGTCAATTTCATAAAATATAGAAATCTGACTCCTGATCATACTAGCTGAAAGAGGTAATAAAATTATATCTGGGGGTAGTGTTCTCTAACCCTGTCAGAAAACTCAACTTCTTCCCATTTTTAGAGCTGCAAATAAACTAATTGTGAGCCAAGCCACATATTTGATAACCGAGCATAGATGAATATATGAAATATATTCATTTTTAAATGAATGTAGCTTGGATCCAAACTCTGTTAATGCTTAGAGAAAGTCACATTACTGACAATGGATGATTAATTGATGATGTGTTTCCAAGTCGTTGTCATCTCATAACGATCACATAGATTTACCTCACGACAATCTGTCCCCAACCTGTCTTTTCAGGTCTTTCAAAGAGCATGCATGGCCACAGTTAACTGAATCTACCTTGCTGCTGGTTGTCATCTTCTCTTTCCTTCACCCTTTACAGGATTAGAGCTTTCTTTAGGGAGCTAGCACTTTTCATAATGTGTCCAAAGTAGAATAATTTGACTCTGATTATTTGTGACTTGAGTTAAGAATTCTGGATTGATTTGTTTGATGATCCATTTGTATGTTTTTTTAAAAAAATCTGACCACAGTATTCTCAGGAATCATGTCCAACATCAAAATTGAAAGGCATATACTTCTATCTTGCTTCTTCAAATTTTGTTTCCATAGAGTGCCACAGGGAATACCATGGTTTGCACCATTCTGATCTCTGTAATGGATAAACACAAATTAATTGCTGATTAATCACTTCCCCAGTGAAATCACTAGACATAGGGGAAGGCTTCTGTTTAATGAAAAAGTAAGCCAAGTGAGTTAGAGGGATAAGGCCACACAGAGTCCATGACAGATGTAGATATGAACCCCAAGGAGCTACATATGTGGATAAGAAATTGAAAAAAATATTGTAGTAAAAGAGGAAAATATTAGATACATAACTGAAGAATACTACACTGATCCCTTGGGAAGATAAAATTCAGTAGATATGAATTAGATATGGATAATAGAAAAAGCTATTGAAATGAGGAGTAGGAGGTACAGATATCAATTGCTGAAAAGTATGGAGTCGCCCTGTCTGGGAGATGGATGGCATATGAAATGAATGAATAAAATAAAATAAATAATGTATTAATAAATTAATTAATAAAATTTATTTATTAATAGATACATATTAACCATCACCTGAGGACAACTGGATGTCTGATGAATTCAGCTCTTGCTGTAACAATTAAGTAGGGTCTACCCTCCTCTCTCCTTCCCTCCCCTCTCCTCTCTCTTCTCTTCCACTCCCACCTCCACTTCCTCTCCCCCCCTCTCTTTTCCCAAGCCTCATTTCTATATTTTTCCTTTTTTTTCCTTGTGCAGTTCCCTCTTATCATACTTATGTGCTTCTCTGAGTGAGGATGGTTTATGTGTGAGAATGAACAGTTAAGATATGTCAGAGAGTAGCTTTATAAATGAAATGAAAAGTAACCAGGTTGCTTTTACTGCACCAGTCCACCAGTGCCCTGGGGCTAGGAACTCTCAAGGTTAATCTCAGCTGGAATCTAGAACCTTAAATTGACAGAATGAGGATGTTAGATGGGCGGGAGTAAAGAGGCGGACATGGGAAGAACAGGTAATTTTTTTTATTTAAGCTTAAAGCACAAGCCGCGAAACAGCAGCTGGTGCTGGCTTATGTAGCCAGTGCTGTCCAATACTTCAGCCACTGACGGGACTTTATTCTTCCCGCCAGTGTCTGGGCCAATCGGTGGAGCCATACTTAACAGAGGAAGCAAGACAGGACAGGATATGCTTATATAGCCTTTTCTATATATTTTGAGGTGAGGAGGTATTTTAAATTCCTGCTTAATGCCCTTTCAAATAATTATGGAAGTCAGATTAACCATATTCACTTTTAATTATATTCGGACATCAATGGAATATTTTTGCCATGGTTCTGTCCCTTACTTTGTGGACAAGATAGCCCTTAGCCAGGGAAAAGTGAGGATTTTCTGTCCTTGGCTGTCTATAGAAACTGAAGGTCAGTATAAGGAGTTGTGGGGATAGGAGCCTCTTCTCTCTTGGAACACAGAAAGAGGTTCTGTTCTGCTTCAGTGTCAGCAGATATGGAGAAGCTTGTTTTGAAAAGAGGCTCAGAACAACCTAGGAAGGTTTCTCTTGGAAGCTTTTCAGCAATGTAGGTGGGGAGGAGCATTGGAAGGTTCTTTTGAAGATCTACAAATGGAACTCTTGAGCATCATTTGCCTGTGTTCTTTGAAATTCCCAAAATCAGCAAACCACAAGTGGGCAGCCAATGACTGACAGATTGAGAGAATGTTTGTATGTTTGTACCTGGTCGTATTTGCAGTTTTGTAGAAGAAAAACAGTTTTATCTCTTTAATCCAGTTTTTGGCACATAACCCATGACAAATGTACATAGGACACTGTTCTATTGATTGCTTCACTTTTTTCCATAGCCTCTAGCCTTGAAGTTTAAGACCAGAGTGGGAGAAGATCCTCACATTTTAAAGGAAAAAGTGTCCACCACTGGAATAAACCAATAGAGCTGTGTCTCAAATGATTTGCCACAAATGTAATAAGGAAAATGTGTTTTCATTTGTTATTTCATTCATATCACTTTTCATTTGATTTTCCTGATTAAAAGAGATTGGCACATCAGATAAAGTTTCAAGATAAATCAAATGGCACATTGTATTTGCATTTAAATGAAGTAACCCACATCCCAGAATGAATTAAGTTTGCAGCAGTTTCCTGCCAAGATCAAATATAACTCTTAGTAAGGGGGGCACATTCATTGTTTCAAAATGATGCTTAGACCTATGTAGTCGTTAATGGTAATCTAGATAAAGGAGCCTAGTAGAGGGTATATAAACTTTTTTAAAAAGTTGCTCAAATATCCAGAAATGAGGAACAAAGAATGCAAAATAAATCCCAACCCAAACAGTAACAGAAAAATAAAGATAGAGAAACACAATATTATAATATAAAAAATATGTTGTTTTTAAAGACAGCATTAAAACTTTACCATACATTAAAACACCACTTGTTATGTTTTATGATGTATACCACCCAGAATCACTTACTGAGTTGGAAATCAAACAAATACAGTAAATAAATAAAATAAATTAAAAATATTGGCCAGACTTTCCACAATGATGGGTCATAAGCAGAGAACGAGCTCATATTATCAGTGCAAAACTGTAAATCCAGGTGACACTACCTTTCTGTTGAAATAGAATAATCTTTGCTTCTCTCTATGCTCAAGAAATCAAAAACTCTCTGTATACATGCCAAATATTTGATATATAATTCAGTATCAGCTTAACATTTTAAATTTTAAATTTTAAATTAAATAAAATTGGACAATAGTGAAATAGCCCTATGCTGTGGTGGTGCAGTGCTTAGAATGCAGTATTGCAGGCTCATTCTGCCAACTGCCAGGAGTTTGATTCTGAGTGGCTCAATGTTGACTCAGCCTTTCATCCTTCCAAGGTCAGAAAATGAGGACCAATATTGTTGGGGGCAATATACTGATTCTGTAAACCACTTAGAGAGAACTGGAAAGCATTATAACGTGGTATATAAGTCTAAGTACTATTGCTATTGGTATTAAGCATCCTCTTCATCATATTATATTTCTAACACAATTAATCTCATTTTAAGATAATACAAAATATAATTTTTAAGACTCATAACCATTGATTTGTTTTAATCAACAGGATTACAATCCATTATTCCAAAAGTCATGCAAATAACTAGTATGAACTTTATTTATACTCTTTGTACATCATTCAAGATACCTGCATTAAACTGGAATCAAAAGTGTCTTAACTGACACTGTATGGTCAATCTGCAGTTCTACACAATCCAAATTCCTTTTGCAATATTTCAAAGGCTTTGAAAATTTGATTGGCAATATATTGCCCTAAGGTTTTAGTCCATAATTAGCTCCTGTTAGTCCATGATGGGAAGGGTGGGTGGGTGGGGGAAGGGTGGGAAGGGTGGGGGTTTCATTACAGGAGCTCAGTGCAGCCTGAGACAGGGCCGTGGTTGAGGGGTGCATGAAGGGGACTATGGGACTCCGGGTGGAATAGTGGGAGCTACGATCCCCAGAGTGGTTGGAATGGGTAGAAGCTGATGGCGGGGGGCCATATCATGTTACGGGAGCATGCCCCCACTATATCCAAGCTGTGGTGCACTCTGACCCCTTAGCCTATTCTCAATTCCTGGGGGTTTTGGGATCCAGGACCCCTGGGCTCAGGCTGGTGTACTTTAATGCCAGGTCCGTGGTTAATAAGGCACCACTCCTCCGTGAAGTGATTGAAGAGGAGGCCGCAGACCTGGCCTGCATCACTGAGACCTGGCTGGGGCCGGAGGGTGGAGTCCCTCTGGTCGACATTTGCCCCCCAGGTTTTCAGGTGTTACACCAGTCACAACCCCAGGGAAGGGGTGGTGGGGTGGCTATTGTTATTTGGGAGACCCTGTTTCCAAGGGAGGTCCCTGCCCCGGAGATAGGCGGGTGTGAATCCCTCCTCCTGAGATGTTGGCCTGCAGGTTGGATGGGCGTGCTGCTTACATACCTGCCCCCCATCTCGGGAGTGGCGGTGGAGTTCCCAGAGCTTATAGTTCTGGGTGACTTCAACCTGCCCTCCTTGGGGTCGGCATCGGGTTTGGCCCAGGAATTCATGGCCATGGGTCTGACCCAGATAATAGATGGCCCGACTCATGAGGGGGGTAACATGCTCAACCTGGTTTTTGTCTCGGAGCAGTGGCGTAGTGGTCTGGGGGATGGTGATATAGTTATCCATCCTGTTTCATGGTCAGACCACTATCTCCTGCGGCTGGTCTTCCACCAAGCTGCCCCACACCGCTGGGATGAGGAGCCACTTAGATGGTTCTGCCCCAGGAGCCTGATGGACCCTGAGAGGTTCCAGGCAGAACTGGGTTTTTTCCCCTTACCCACAGCCCTGCCGAGGTCCTTGCGGCTACCTGGCAACAGTCGGCCATGGGGGCTCTTGACAGGGTTGTCCCCATGCATCCCCTTACTTGGCGCAGATCCCAGTCAGCTCCCTGGTATACCGAGGAGCTCCGGGAGATGAAGCATCGTAGAAGGGGACTAGAGAGCAGGTGGAGGGCAACCCGCTCCAGATCTGACCAACCCCATATTAGGACTTACCTGGTAGTGGTGAGGGCGGTGAGAAGATCTTATTTCTCCGCCCTCATAGCATCCTCAGATAATCACCCAGCCACCCTGTTTGGGGTTGCCCGCTCCCTCTTGCAGCTGGGGGGGTGGCGGACCCTTTGTGGGGCAGAGCTGAGGAATTTGGTCAGTATCTGCAGGATAAAATTGCTCAGATCCGGGAAGGGTTGCGCTCGGACTTGCAGTGGCCTGAGGATGGGGATGCGAGTAGTCTGGCTAATGTGATCTGGACTGAGTTCGATCCTGTTTCTGAGGATAAAGTGGACAGGATTATGCGGCGGCTGAGTTCCACCAGATGTTTATTGGACCCGTGCCCTTCCTGGTTGGTCTATGCCTCCAGGGAGGTCACGTGCGGCTGGCTCTGGGCAGTGGTCAACGCTTCATTAAGGGAGGGCCTGTTCCCTGCCATTTTGAAAGAGGTGGTGGTGAGGCCCCTCCTGACCCAGCCACGTTGAACAACTTTCGTCCAGTCTCCAACCTTCGCTTTTTAGTGAAGGTTGTTGAGAGTGTGGTGGCACAGCAATTGCCACTTTTCCTGGAGGAAGCGGACTACCTGGATCCATACCAATCGGGCTTCTGGCCCGGGTACAGCATGGAGACAGCATTGGTTGTGCTGATTGATGATCTCTCTTTCTTCCTCTGTCCTGGTCCTGTTAGATCTCTCAGCAGCTTTTGATACCATCGACCATGGTATCCTGTCTTGGGGGGTTGGGAGTGGGAGGCACTGTTTTACAGTGGTTCTCCTCCTACCTCTCGGGACGTTCAAAACAGTGTTGGCAGGGGGCAGAGGTCTACTCCAAGGTATCTCACTTGTGGGGTGCCCCAGGGTGGTCCTCTCCCCTCCTGTTCAACATTTATATGAAGCCGCTGGGTGAGATCATCCGTGGCTTTGGGGTGAGTTATCATCAGTATGCTGATGATACATAGTTATACATCTCCACCCAGGCCACATCAGTGATGCTCTCTGTGATGTCCCGTTGTCTGGAAGCGGTGCGGATCTGGATGGACAGGAACATGCTTGACTCAATCCGCCAAGACAGAGTGGTTGTGCATACCGACATCTCGGTCCAGCTTGGATATTCCATCTTTGGTCATGGGGAGGAGGTGTTGCCCCGTGGACAGGGCATGGAATCTGGGGGTCCTCCTGGACCCACGGCTCAAATTGGAGGAGCAGGTGGGGCCGTGGCCAGGGGGCCTTTGCCCAGATCCGGCTGGTTCGCCAGTTGCCCATTCCTGGACCGAGATGCCCTGCGACAATCACTCAGGCTCGTCATTTCCCGACTCGACTACTGTAATGCTCTCTACTTAGGACTGCCCTTGCATACCACTCGGAGGCTTCAACTGGTGCAGAATGCGGCTGCGCGGGTAGTGATGGGAGCTTCCCGATACTCCCATATTACACCCCTCCTGCGCGGCCTGCATTGGCTTCCGGTTGCCCTCCGGGTGAGATTCAAGGTTTTGGTGTTAACATTCAAAGTCCTACATGGCATGGGTCCAGGCTATTTACGAGAACGACTCCTCCCAGCATCAAATACCAACCGCCTGTACAGGCACAGACGGGTCTCCTCGGGTGCCATCCACGACTCAATGTCGCTGGCGATGACCGGGAGGGCCTACTCTGTGGCTCCCACTTTGTGGAATCTTCTTCCGCTGGAGCTCAGGTTGGCCCCGATCTCGCACCTTCCGCCACGATTTGAAGACCTGGCTCTTTTACAGTCCGGCTGTGCTGATCCTCTGGGGGCTGGATTGTTTTAACTGTGGGGTTTTTAACTTTAATTTGGCTTTAACTGTTTAATATGTTTTTAGGTAATTTATTTATTGTTGTATTTTTTAGCTGTGAGCCGCCCCGAGTCCTTTTGGAGATGGGGCTGCATATAAGTCGAATAAATAAATAAATAAATAAATAAATAAATAAATAAATAAATGATTACCAGAAAAGTATTTACCTGTGATTTTCAAATAGAGATTATTCCAAGATTTTCAAAACTTTTGCCACAAACATAATGAACAGTTATGTGTCTGGTACTGATTATGAATAGTCTTTTGAATGGGGAACTGAATACTTTATTGACATGAATTTTAGTTTATGGTCTTGATTTGCCAGTTTGATTGCTGAGTTTTTATTTTCTTCCATTATATTTTTTGCAAATGGTTACAATGCTAATAATAATAATAATAATAATAATAATTATTATTATTATTTTAAATGTTGGTGATAAAATTCATTTAACACTATCTTGGCTTCTGGGTCAAGATAAATATTCTGTATTTATGTGAGAAAAATGGAGTCGTTGTTAATTAAAATCATGAATGTAAAAGGGCATTCCAAACTATCAAAAGCTTTTTCTATATGAAGAAAAATTATAGCCCCCATTTAATTTTTCTGATTCATATGGCATCCAAAATGGGATTAGTTCTGATGCATCTCTTCAGGACAAAAACAATTTCACTAAGATAAATTAAATCAGTTTCAGGGCCATTTAGCCTTGTTGCAAGTGTAGCTATAAAGAGTTTATAATTTACATTCAATAGAAGGATAAACCTGTATAATTCTGGACAAATTGGATTATTCTTTCTCCTAAAAATGAGACCCTTCTGCCACAAAGGAGAAAATATTTGATGCCACTGTTTCTCATTCTTTACATGAATTGAAGGTTTTGTCACATTTTAAAAATTTTCATAGAAGAAAAAAGCTATTTCCTAGAATGTATATAATTTTAATTGTTGTATTCTTTATTTTCTTTCAGTTCCTCTGATTGGTTTCTTAAGAGTTTACTTGTAAAAAATCTGTACTTTTCATTATCGGTGTTGTCTGTTTTCTGACTAACTGAGAATTATATTTACCAGATTGATTTATCATCTTTTCTGGAATTGAGGCATACCTCTTTCCATCCCAAATTGAAGTAATAATTCTTTTTCTTGTTCTTTTTTCAGTTAATAGGCCAACAATTTATCTGTTTTATTACCTGTCAAAATATTTATGTTTAATGAAATTTATCTTTTTATAAGTCTCACTTATTTCCATTAAATCCAGTTGACTATGAATCACTTTAATCTTTTGTTCTAGATCCAGTACCAGAATCTGTTTGCATCTTGATTCTAACAGTTTAAATTTGTCCAAAAAAGTTTTATTTTTATTTTTTTGCATGGCTTTCTTTTTCATTTGCTGCCAAATAAATGAATAATCTTTTTAGTGGAACACTTTATTGGAAACCCATACTGTGAATAAAGAACTATCAAAAGTTAAATTAGTTTGGAAGAAGCATTTTAACTCAGATTGGTACTTTAATATGTTCTTGCAATAATAATCAACCACTCAGCGTCCATCTATAGGGAGGAAGAATAGTGACCTTGATGAGGACATGCACAATCTGATGCAAGATTGTGACATTAGTCATTCTCAATAAAAGTAGTTTTAGTCTTCCTGTGGAAATGACCTCTTGGTCTGGTCTATCTAGTGGAACTAACATTGCTCTTGCAGGTCTAATTATTATGTACCTCCTCCTCCTCCTTTCTATAATTCAGAAAATTAGGAGATGTTTCTCTGAGCCAACAAAATATTGACTTAAAATATTTTTCTCCTCTCATCACCCTGTAATGGATCTTGCATAAAGTCATTTTCCTTACTCTCTTCACCATCTTTTTGAGCCAAACATTCCTGTTGGCCATGTTACAATTGTTGGATTATGATTTGTGTTGTAAGTGCTGGAAGTTTCATGATTAAAAATTTAGTTAATAATAAGATGGACATCTAATACTTGAATTGTTTTATCAATGAAGGAATAATAGGTGTACAGCTCAGTTTGGAGGAGCATGTGGGAGCTATGGCCAGGGGGGCTTTTGCCCAGGTCCGGCTGGTTCACCAGCTTCGCCCTTATTTGGACTGAGATGCCCTTCGAACTGTTACTCATGCTCGTCACCTCTAGAATTGACTACTGCAATGCTCTTTACATGGGGCTTCCCTTGCGGATGATCCGGAGGCTACAGCTGGTGCAGAATGCGGCCGCGCCGGCTGTGATGGGGGTATCCCGATACTCCCATGTTACACCCCTCCTGCGCTTGCATTGGTTGCCGGTTGCCTCCCGGGTCGCCTTCAAGGTGTTAGTAACAACTTATAAAGCCCTTAATGGCTTGGGTCCAGGATACTTGCGGGAACGCCTCCTGCCAGCATCATTTTCCGATCGCCCTGTTCACTCTCATATGAGGGGCCTCCTTGGGGTACCGTCGGTCAGGCATTGTCGGCTGGCGGTTCCCAGGGCTAGGGCCTTCTCTGTGGGAGCGCCTGCCCTTTGGAACCAGCTCCCCGTGGATCTCCGTTTGGCCCCTGACCTTCGCTCCTTCCGCCGGGACCTGAAGACTTGGTTGTTTCAACAGGCCGGCCTGGAATAACCCTGGGGGGGGGTTGATGGTTTTAAATTTTTAATTTTAATTGTATTCGGCTTGTTTATTTGTTTAATTCTTTTTTATTGTAAACTTTTTCTGTTTTAATGTTCGCCGCCCTGAGTCCTTAGGGAGTAGGGCGACATACAAGTCAAATAAATAATAATACTGTTTTTCAAAGGAATATTTTAATGAATCTGTGATAAAAAAAACCGTAATGATACTTTCTAGAATATTTTGGACTAGTTTACCAGAATTTCATTTCTATGGGCAAGATTTAGGGGGAAAAAATCTCCATTCACATCCCTAAGCATCAAAACATTTCTCTCTGTAATTTGTGATTGAAGTGATTATGACTGAAAACATAATTTAAGTAATTGTGATTTTTTCCTTGTTTAGTAGGAAACCACAGTAATAATAATCTCACTACCTCATGCAGAATCTTTTCTTCCAGATTTCAGTATAGTGTTTTCTATACTTGGCTGCTGAATTTCACAAAGAAACCAAAGTCAATATATATGCTAAGTGATGAAGTTGAAAATCAGGAAAGTTCAGAACCTCATCATTATAAAATAAGCATAATTTGGACAAAGAAAACCTTTTCTTTTCTATTAAATCATTCTTAATAACTTAATCTGCTCTAAATATCTTAAAGGGATTAGCAATACTTTTAAATATGTATATTGATGTTTGTTTATACAACATTATTCTTTCCTGAAAGCTCACTGGAAATATCACTAATAATTAGTGATCATTTAGCATATTGTTGTACCACATCTATAAATTTTGACATAAAGTACTGGCAATTATTTGTAAAGCAAAACATATATTAGCATATATAACTGTTGGTGTTCAAATTTAGCAGTTTTACTACCCAAAGCATCCTTTTATTTATTGATAAAAGTAGGCAGTGGTTCCAGTATCAAACCAAATATAACAGGAAATAAAGAATATCCTTTATAAATTGCGTAAAGTATCTTAATACATGAAGAAATAATTCCATTTGCAATAATCCAAGCTGAAAGGTTAGAATAACAACACTTAATCTAATTTATATACTAAAGGGTCCAACTTTTGGCATATACATCCATACACATCCACACACATACAAATACACACAAATAGGGTTCACCAAACCTGGACCTATCACCCAAGGTCAACACCAAGGCACATAGAAGATGAAACCAGCCAAAGGTGAAAGCCAATTCAGGTAAACATTTCTTTCAGGATACCCAAAATTACACCAATTAATAAATAAAAGATCTCTTTCTGCATGTGGCTGTCATCTCCAGCTGCAATATTAATTACGCAGGAAACTATTTGATATGGTTAATCAGTGGAGAAAACCCACAAAATCAGTAGGGTGCACTTGCCATTCAGCTAACTGCAATTTAAAATGATTTGTAGAGGGCTCTATTGTTGGGGGGACCCAAGGAAAGGTTTCAGTATAAAGGTAACCACCTCAAATCCATAAATTTGTAGACTACTTTTTGATTGCTGAAGTGCAGATTAAGATGTTGAAATAAACTCTGCCTCTGCTCAAAGTACCTTGCCTGTGTGTTGTATGGAGGAGCCAGCCTAGATTTGAACTCAGAACTTTCTTCTAACAAAATATGCACACATTTTGTTGTGTACTCTTAATAGAGACATACTTTTATTACAGATTAACAGAGTTGGAAGGGACCTTGTAGATCATCTAGTCTAACCCTCCACCAAGCAGGAGACCCTACACCATTTCTGACAGATGGTAGTCCAGTCTCTTCTTGAAAGCTTCCAGTGATGCTCTCACAACTTCTGAAGGCAAGCTGTTCCATTTATTGATTGCTCTCACTGTCAGCAAATTTCTCCTTATTTCCAGGTTAAATCTCTACTTGCTCAGTTTCCATCCATTACTCCTTGTCTGGCCTTCAGGTGCTTTGGAAAATAGCTTGACCTCTTCCTCTCTGTGGCAGCCCCTCAAATATTGGAAGACTGCTATTATATCTCCCCTGGTCCTTCTCTTCACTAGAATAGCCATGCCCAGTTCCTGCAACCATTCATTGCATGTTTTAGCCTCCAGTCCCCTAATCATCTTGGTTGCTCTTACTTGTATATATACTTAGCAGAATTCTGTACTTTCATTTGCATGCTGATTGTTCATTGTATTCAAGAATACACATCAATCTGTCTAGTATGTTTCTTTCCTTTGAAAGGAGACATCAGTGAAGTGGAACCTGAAAAGATGGGTGGTCTTCCATATGTTTATGTGTGTGTGAGAAAGAAAGAAATGATCCCATAGTTCAAGCTCATAAATCATTTGAGGAAATTCAACTAACTGACCACAGGAGACCAAAAACTTGCCTCCGAGTCTTTCACATTCATGTTTTTAGTGTCAAGAGATGTGGTCAGATATGATTAGTGGAGCAAGACCAACATTTGCTCTTTCATCTAGCTTTCCATTTTGACTCAGATTCAGACTGAAGATTTAATGTTCTGAACCACATATTAAAACTTGAGTAAAATTCTGCCTGCCCTAGACAGCATCCTCAGCCAGTAAACTGAACTCACTGAAAGCCTATGGTGTTAATCTTTCCCTATTCTTTGAGTGTATCCTTTATGGTACATAGAAATGATGCCTGTTCCTTATTTACCATTCATCCCTTCCCCTGTAATGTGTAAAAAATAAAGTTGTAAACTAATTACAAGTTTCACCAAAGAGACTAGCAGTAAAGGAACAACTGTGGAGCCATAATTCAGCAAAATCTGAAGCACCATCCATTTCCATCCCTGCTTTAGGAGGTGATGGGCAAGTCAACTGACAGTGTTTTCCTTGGAAAAAAAGAAAGGTACAGCTTTCAGATATAAGCAGGGGTGGGATTCTACCAGTTTGCACCTATTCACTAAACCGGTTGTTAACATTCTAAGCAGTTTGGAGAACCAGTTGTTAGAAGAAATTACTCCTGTAAGGAAGGCAGGAAGGAAACATTCTGGTGTTGCTTACAGAAACTGCCTCTCCGTTAACCCTTATTACATTCTTGGCAGGACCAGACTTCCTGTCTCAGGAACATCTCTGGAGTTTTTTTCACTTCCTTTGTTGGTACTTTTCTTGTGTGGAGTGACCATTCAAAGTTACAATGGCACTGAAAAAAGTGACTTATGACCATTTTTCACACTTACGACTGTTGCAGCATCTCCACAGTCATGAGAGGCCAGGGGAGATGCATGCCTCAATGTGAGTGATATTGAGTTGGTCATACCCAGCCAATAACCTGACCACTAAGCCATGTCCACCCAGTCACATGACCACCAAGCCACACCTACCACCTAAGCCACACCCACAGAACCAGTTGTTAAAAAAATTGAATCCCACCCCTGGATATAAGCAGATATCATGTACCAATTTGCAAAATTCCAAACCTTTTGTTTTTATAGCTTCTTTTAGCTTACAGGGAAATTGTTGAGAGTGGCAATATTCTTCCACGCTATCTGGGGTGATAAATGCAAATTAGTGATTATTAATATCAGAACATCTGGAAGATGTATTATAAGTGGATACTTGGCTGTGAGCTGTTGTATGATCAACAGAATCAAGGAAAGAAAGACATATTTTGGAGTACTAACATAGACTAATTCTGTAATGTTTGAAAACCACTGTAAATACGTATTTAAATCGATCCTCACTCCCGACATATCCAAAACAGATTTTGCCTCAACCAGATCAGAAACTATGTTGCCATTCAAAGACAGAATTTGGGTTTTAGCCCAAACAGTTGGCAAGTTCTTTCTCATTGTTGTTATGATAAATATGCTAGTTTCTTTCCAAACCTTCTTTGCCTTTCTGTGAAACCACAGTGGATTCATGCCTACAAGCCAAAACTGGGGTCTGGCTTAGAAGTATCAAATTGCCCTTGCCAAGTGGCCTCCTAAAAGCATACACAGCCTAATTAATTAAGCCATTTTTGAAAAAGGCAATATTAAAAAGATAAGAGTTTTGAACTGGTATGATTAAAAAAAATACAGCCAGGTGATCATAACTAAGGTTGAAAGCACTTCAGGACATACACATAAGATAAGTTGTAACTATATGGTGCTCAACGACAGAATATGTTATTAGATTTTGTCCAGTCAGGTATACAACTTACAAAACATTACAACACTGTGAGTATTTAACACAAATTCTTAGTACCGTGTTTCCCCGAAAATAAGACACTGTCTTATATTTTTTTTGGCTCCCAAAAACACACTAGGTCTTATTTTCGGGGTAGGTCTTATATATTTATGGTGCCAAATAGTGGGTGTGAGTGTGTGTGTGTGGGTGTTTCACGGTGCAGTTGCTCCCTGAAAAGTCTTCCTGGAACTGGAGATTTACGCTAGGTCTTATTTTCGGGGTAGGTCTTATATTAGGGCAGGTTTAGAAAATAGTGCTAGGTCTTACTTTTGGGGTAGGTCTTATTTTCGGGGAAACACGGTAATAGCAGTATTTTACCAAGAGTCTGAAAATGACATACCTGTAGTACAGGGATGTCAAATTCAAGGCTCCCAGGCTGGATCTGGCCCATGGGGTGCTTAGATCTGGCCGAGGGGCCAACCTGGAAACAACTGTTGGAAGTTGCGATTCCCCTCTCTTCTAGGAAAACATTAGAAGGGGAAGGAAAAAAAAACACAATCAGGGTCAGCTCCATCAGCCCCCACCCTTTGTCAAGTAGGGCCATTAAAATAGCTGGAGCTAGCTTAATTTTCACAACAAAGGAAGGAGAAAATTACAGGCATGGGATACAGAGAAAAAAACCCTACAAACTAGCTAAGATCCTTTCCCATAGAAATCTAATAGATGGCAAGCTATAAAAAACTTGTGAAAAGCAAACCAAAAGGCATGGCAGGAAGGAACCATGATAGCAAACAAGCAACTACAAAGGATCAGGACCATAAAACCAAGATCCCAGGAAAAGACCTCAATCTCAACACAATGACTTCAAGGGTTCACACTTACAAAATCAAAGGATCTGAAGGGTATAAGAAAGGGGTTTCTCTACTCACAAGATTAGATTAATCCTAGGAATGCTGTGAGGTTTATTCTTATCTGCCTTCTTATTGATAAACTGATTCTGACTTTCAACGCAGCTGACCAAATCATTTTGCAGTGAAATCTCCCAGCCGGGAAATTTGAATCCACAAAAGGAAAGAAATTTGCCTATTCCTTAAAGGGCAAGGCTTCTTTTTTCCTTTCCTCACAATGAAGGACCAGTCCACAGTGCTTCTGCCAGTGAAAATAGAGCTGTTTTCACTGGCAGAGGGTTGCAGAAGGCCATCACAGCCAAAAGTGGAGCTTGGGAGCCCGTTTTTGCTTGCAGAGTGCTCGGGTCAATACTGACACCCCCGACATGAGTGACATCGATCTGGCCATGCCCAACCCGCCCCCCAGGTCAAACACAACCCTGATGTGCCCCCCCAATGAAATAGAATTTGACACCCCCACTGTAGTAGGTTTTTTTTTATACTCTGCACATAGCTTGCTTCTGAATTCGTTTATTTTAGTTAGTGTTTTGGGCCTCTTTCTATGTGTCACCTTCAGTATTTCCAAGTCATGGTGCAAACATTTTGTTCTATGTAATTTAGAACTTTCTGCCAATCCTTCAGCCACAAATGGATCACTCTCCCATTTGGTCATGTCTTAGTTTCTGCAATGTTATATATGAAGTGAATTTTTTTAACCAAACATTCTGATAAGTATAAACAACATGATTCAGACATTTTTCCATAAACTTGCTTTTGTTTTACTGCTCAGTATTCCCGGTTAATTTTCATTAATGTGCTTGTTTCAGAAAATGGTAATTGATGGGGATTGAAGTTATGAGAATTTCATGTATCTTCATTCTTATACTCTCATCTAATAGCTTATCTAGACTTCTGGATAACTCTGCTTCCAACAGCCTCACTGCTTCTGTGTTGGTTGCCATATGCACCATCCCTCTTAGGCAAATGTTTCTGGGAAACATTTGCTGACTAAAGAATCCTTAGAAAGTTCAGAGGCTCTTTTACTGCACTTACATCTTGTATTGGTGAGGTCTGATAGCAGCATAGTTTATGCTTTGCAAATGAGCTTTTAAAATGACATAAGTCCAATTATCCATGAACAGTCACCCTTGCTACAAGCATCACACTGATATGAGCTTGCTCTACTGAATAGAAGAATGCAGTTCATCTAAGGTAATGAGGTTCATTCCTTTTCCCAGCAATCAGCTTGAATCTCAGCTGTCATCTAAGTACCTCTAACCCATCACATTACCAAAATAGCAAACTTCTTAATCCTCGACTGCCCAGAACAAAGGTTTAATTCACTCAGCAGGATTGAAAAAAGATCTCATGGATCTGCCAGCAGCATAAGTGTTATTTTTGTGAGAAAACAGGGAAACAGGAATCTGCTGATATATGTTAGATTAAAGAGTTTATTGTGTTGAGATTATTCTTCCAAGTTTAAGGACAACTAAATGAAAGACATAGCATTTCTCCACATGGCATCAACTACACAGCACTTGGACCTCATTTGTAATCCATATCAAGATGACCAGGGATGGGTTTAAAAAAAATTAGCAACTGGTTCTCTGCCCGATTGTTGGATGGGCATGGCCATGGTGGGTGTGGCCTAGTTGGCCTCATGCACCAAGCAGGGGGGCTGTTTTCGCCCTCCCCAGGCTCTGGAGGCTTTCCTTGAGCCTCCAGGAGGGTGAAAATGGCCTCCCCGGGCTGCAGAGGCCCTCTGAAGGCTGGAAATGGGTCTGTTTGTGGGAAGCCCATTTTTGGCTCTTCCCAGGTCCTGGAGGCTTGGCTTGAGCCTCTAGGAGGGTGAAAACAGCCTCCCCGGGCTCTGGAGGCCTTTTGGAGGTTAGAAACAGGCTCATTTCCGGCCTTCTGGAACTTCCGGAAGGCCTGTTTTTTCCTGGGCTCCGGAGGCTTTCCTCAAGCCTCTAGGAGGGTGAAAACAGCCTCCCTGGGTTCCGGAGGCTCTCCTGAGGCTGGAAACAGGCCCTTTTACAGCCTTCTGGAGCCTCTGGGAGGACCGTTTTTCTCCCTTCCCAAGCCTCTGCATGGGCCCTGCACTTACCTGGGATCCAAAATGGGCCGCATGGAGACTCCCGGGAGGGGTGGGCAGGGCCAGCCAGTTGTTGCAACTACCAGTTTGGTGAACCAGATGTAAAATTAACATCTGGTTTGCCTGAACCGGGGCGAACTAGTAGCAGTCCACCCCTGAAGATTTCCCTAAACGAGAAGCAAACTGCTATGTGAGTCACAACACAACTGGTCAGTGGTGACCTGGCAGAATAGTAGTGATAATGCTCAGTGCAAGGTGAAACATTCTTTTATTACAAGTTGATGGTAAATTGATGGAAGATTTGGTCCACAAATCTTGCCTGTTCCTCTTCTACTAGGTTTTTATTGTTTTAGTGAACTTATAAACTGCTAATGTATGCATCTAATGTAAAACGTTTTAATTGCACTAAGCAAGCTATTGAATCTTAGATTGTTGGGTCATCCTACTTTATTTTTCTGAAAATAAGAATTGCAATTAGCCCATAATCCCCGAGGATGTGATCTTATTTATCTGTAGTTGGGGATAGTGAGGCCAGAAAGTGTGGCCATCAAACTCCCATTGGTTTGATTTCTAATAAGCTTTAATTTAACCACTGTCAGGGATTTTCTTGGTCTTCACTGAGCAGTTAAATGCTTGCCTTATGCAGTCATTACTGATGACCATGTTGTCAGATCTCACGCAGCATGGTTTTCTTTATTTGCCTTATTTATTACATTTTTTTATCCTGCCTTTATTACTTTATAAGTAACTCAAGGCAGTGAACATACCTAATACTCCTTCGTCCTCCTATTTTCCCCACAACAATAATCTTATAAGGCAGGTTGGGATGAAAAGAGTGACTGGCTCAAGGTCATCCAGCCAATTTTTCATGCCTTGGATAGGACTAGAATTCATTGTCTCCTAGTTCATAGGCACTTTAACCAGAGGTGGTATTCAGCAGGTTCTGATCAGTTCTGGAGAACCGGTAGCGGAAATTTTGAGTAGTTCGGAGAACCGGCAAATACCACCTCTGATTGGCCCCGCCCCCATCTAGTCTCTGCCTCCTGAGTCCCACCTGATCGGCTGGGTCTTCTTTTGTTGCCCTGTACAGGAGAACCGAGCTAGAAAGCAGGTTAATGGGGTGGGGTGGGAATGGAGATTTTGAGTATCCTTCCCCTGTCACGCCCACCAAGCCATGTCCACCACACCCACCAAGCCACGCTAACAGAACCAGTAGTAAAACTTTTTGAATCCCACCATTGACTTTAACCACTAAACCAAACTGGCTCTCAATATACTACTTCCAAAACACTTGAGGACCAGAGAAGACTCATGCCACAAATATAAATAGCAACTTTGTGAATGGCTTAAAACAGTAAATAACAAGCAGGGGAAGAAGATACAAACAGTCAAAATCATGACAAGGGTTAGATGGAGATGTCTCTGCTGTGATCCTATTCTGGATCAGTTTCCTGTCTGAGCTGGCAAAAAACTCTAATTGATGTAGAAGGGAGCTTTCTTCAAATGGAAAGGTCAGAAATGGGGGACTCTTCCTGTACAGTGGATCTACCCTAGTTGCAAAGGATTGAAAGCTTCTTACCCCTGCTGCCAAATTCCAAATTCTGGTAGCATTCCCATTTTTGATTTCAGCTTTTGCAAATAATTAAGGCAATAAAATGCAGGTCAATTTTGACCCCACAGATTTTGGGGTTAAGTTTTTTTTTTCTGTTGTCATTTCAAAAGCAGCTAAAGGTTTACATCAATCAATCAATCAGAATAGAGCTTGAAGGGACCTTGGAAGTCCAACTTCCTGCTCAAGCAGGAGACCCGATACCAGTGATAGCTAACCTTCTTGGAACCAAGTGCCCAAAGTGTGCACACATGCACCCCCAAAATGCAGTGTGTGTGCACAACCTCCCCACATGCTCATGTGACCCTCCTGGTGACCCCTGCTTATGTGTGCGTGACCCACATGAGTGCAAACCCACACATGAGCAACCCCATGCATGTGCCCCTCCCCTGCTCATGTGCACATAACTCCCATGCATGCATCCCGCCCCCACACATTCATGCACTACTCCCTCATGTTACCAGTTGCCCTCCGGGTGAGATTCAAGGTGCTGGTGTTGACCTATAAAGCCCTACATGGCTTAGGACCAGAGTGCTTGCGAGAGACCCTGCTGCCAGTAATGGCTTCCCAACATCCCATGCGCTATCACAGGCAGGGCCTCCTTGGGGTGCCGTCGGCCAGACAGTGTCGGCTGGCGACCCCTAGGGGTAGGGCCTTCTCTGTGGGAGCACCCACCCTATGGAATCAGCTGCTCCTGGAGCTTTGGGTGGCCCCCGACCTCCGGTCCTTCTGTCGGGGCCTGAAAACATGGTTGTTCCAACTCGCCGACCTGGATTGAGGGGGGGATGGGTTTTTTAATAGAATTGTTTTATTGTTTTAATCTGATTATTGGGTTTCATATTTAATTTTTTAATTGTATAGTATTTGTATTGTTTTTATGATTGTACGCCGCCCCGAGTCCCTAGGGAGATGGGGTGGCATAGAAATCCAATAAATAATAATAATAATAATAATAATGCCCCCCCCTCCATGCATGCGCAGCAGAGACTCGAAGAGCAGCTGGCTGGTGGGAGGTTGTGCATGCTTGTGCAGCTGAGCTGGCTCACGTGCCCAGAGAGAAGGCTCTACGTGCCACCTTTGGCACTCATGCCATAGATTCTCCATCACAACCCTATCCCATTTCAGATAGGTGGTTGTCCAGTGATGAAGCACCCACAACCTCTGAAGGAAAGCTGTTTCCCTTGTTAATTGTCCTCATTGTTAGGAAGTTTCTCCTTAATTCCAGGTTGCTTCTCTCCTTGATAAGTTTCCACCCATTGTTTCTTGTCCTGCCTTCTGGTGCTTTTGAAAATAAGTTGACCCCCTCTTCTTTGTGGCAACCGCTCAAATATTTGAATATCATGTCACCCCTAGTCCTTCTTTTCTCTAGACTGGCCATACCCAATTCCTGCAAATGTTCTTCATATGTTTTTGTCTCCAGGTCCTTAATCATCTTAGTTGCTCTTCTTTGCAATTTTTCCCAAAGTCTCAGCATCTTTTTTTTTTAATGTGGTGACCAAAACTGCAGCATTCTAAGTGTGGTCTTATTAAGGATTTATAAAGCGGTACTAATACCTCACATGGTTTTGATTCTATGCCTCTATTTATAAAACCAAGGATTGTATTAAATGTTTTTTTTTAAAAAATATTTTATTGTTATGTTATATAATTAAAAATTATTATGTCTTGGTTTTATTTTATTAAAATATTTTATTAAAATAAGACCAAGACATTTCCTCCACAAAGAAAAAAGTCTAAAGTTATTTTGTCATTTGAAGACAGTTTTTCTTCCAAACATCAAATTTATTGTTGTTCTGCCAATTTCAAGGACATTCTTTGCTAGAATGATGTTTAAACCATTTGTTAAAATTCATAAATATTAGCCTTGACAGTCTAATCGTGCTGCCTCTTCTGCTTTGGAAACAAATTATCTAGGATGACTCTTGAAAAGTGAAAGAAAAGAGACTGAGGATGGCCTTGGAACACTCTATTCACTAGACTGTTACCATCCCAGACAACCATGTTTTTCTTTACAATCCCACAATCATTTTGTGTCCTCTGGAGAAACTTGTCTCGTTGCTATATTTGATAATTAGCCATGAGTGTGGCCCCAGCTATCCCAATTTCAACTCCTGCATTTCCTCACTATTAGTCAGATGTCTACAATTTTGCAACAACCCACTGGTGGTCTTCGAAAAAGAGTGACAATTGCTAGAACATTGAAACAAATCTACTTCTTTAATCCCCAGCTGGGTGTCCTCAAGATATATTGAGGCAAAACCACTAAGAAGCCAAAGACTGAGATGATCAGAAGAATTGCTTTAGACAAAGGTATGCAAACCCCTCAAATAATTTATTTTTAAATTCTGTATCTTACTTTATTGTTTTTACAAATAACCCAAGATGGTGGACATATCAAATCCATTTCCTCACAACAGCAACCCTGTTAGCTGAGAGAGAATGAGTGGCCCATAGTCACCAGATGGTTTCATGATTGATAGAGGACTTCAACTCATAGTCTTCTGCTTTCTAGGCTGGTGCCTTAACTACTAGACCAAAATAAAGTTGTTGTTTGTTTTCATGAAAAGGAAGATAATGGCATTATTATTATTATTATTGTTATTTGGTTGTTAGTATTAGTAGCAATAGTCATATTCTATCTGGCATGAGATATTTAAATGCTATTGTCTTGGTGTCAAAATATTATACAACAGCCTTGATTTGTGAGCTCACAACTTTAACCTTAGTAAAAGAAAACATGAGGAATAAAATGGGGCTTTTCAGGTAGCTGAGGGAAGTCACCCAGAAGGTTGTGGTAAAGAAAATTAAATTAAAGACAGGTGCTTTTCAAATCATGTTCCTAAAGCATTCCAGA
The DNA here is from genome assembly GCA_009733165.1 of Naja naja. NCBI lineage: Eukaryota > Metazoa > Chordata > Lepidosauria > Squamata > Elapidae > Naja > Naja naja. The sequence goes on along the minus strand of CM019148.1, from coordinate 335,427,138 downwards.
TGCCACATGCTGTGCTACTTGATGAGACCATCTTCAAAGACTAACTCAGGCATGGTGCATTACAATTAGTAGTTATTGCTCTATTGGTTTAATGTGAACTGTTATGCTGAAGAAAGCCAAAGGGAAACATCAAAGAATAAAAAAAAAACTAAGGCCATTTGAGAATTTCAAAAATTGTTATCTTTACACTACATAACTCGGTGGCATAGTGGTTAGAGTGCAGCACTGCAAGCTACTCCTACTGCAATTTGGCAGATCAAATCCCACCAGGCTCAAGATTGACTCAGCCTTCCATCCTTCCGACGTGGGTAAAATGAGGACCCAAGTTTGTTGGGGGCAATATACTGACTCTGTAAACCGCTTTGAGAGGGCTGTAAAGCACTGTAAACGGTATATAAGTCTAAGTGCTATTGCTATTGCTACCTCCTACTATCAATGCAATAGGACTTCATACTATTAAAATATTACAGGTTTCCTTTTCTGTCATAGAAAGTAGTTTGGATTCCCAGGGGAGAGGGAGTACACTCCAGAGGAGTAAGAGGCAACTCAGTTCAGATACTTTGTGTAAGAGAAAGAGGTGAAGACAGCTCTTCCCTAATAGTTTCCGAAGTATATGGTCCTTGTGGGTACAGGAAGTCCTTGACTTAGAGCACAATTGAGCCCACAATTTCTTTTGCTAAACAAGAGAGTTGTTAAGTGAACTTTGCCCCATTTTACACGCTTTCTTGCCACGGCTGAGCTTGTCAGAAGGTTGCAAAAGTTATCACATGACCCTGGGACACTGCAACTGTCATAAATATGAATCAGATGCCAAGCATCTGAATTTTGATCATGTGACCTGGGGGATGACACAATGGTTCCAAGAGTGAAAAATAGACATAAGTCACTTTTTTCGATGCTGTTGTAACTTTGAACGGTATAAGTTGAGGACTACCTGTAATAGCTTGCTTCAGTTTGGTAAGAGCTTGTTCTTAGGTGTGAAACAATAAAGTCATCTGCTTGGAAGAACCATTACATGTCTTTGGTTTCTGGTGCCTGATATTTTCTGATTCTTGAATGCCTTTTTTGTTTCATTTTATTTTTCAAGGCAAGCCATTATGATTTCGGGACTAAGCTGTTCATTTATGTTAGCTTGAAGAAAATCAGAAGTTCTTTAAATATTTCCTTTCCAATGGAAATGGAAGCAATAGTTACAAAAAGCCCATACCATGATAGATCCTCCCTACATTACTCCCAGCTTGATCCTTACTTGGTGGTACAGTGGGTGGGAATATCCCATAGCAATAATCTTTGGAGGGTATAGGCTGGGAAAGACTGGATAGGAGTACCTAGCTTAAAAGAAGCAAGGAGAAATATATGACAAGCATAAAGGAAAATTGATGGACTTAAAATCACTTAGAGAGAGAGAGAGACAAAGTAAATTATACTACAGGGCAATGTCTGAAATAAGGCACCTGGAAATTATCTAGTCTTCATGAATGTAGCATGATTTCCCCTAAGGCTGACTGAGCTGCATTTTTCTTGCATTTCGCAAAACAGTGTAATTTGCAGAGGAGATAGGGAATAATATGATCTGTATAAAAGATGCTGAAATGTTATTTCTCTTAATAGACTTATTTATGTAAAAGAATTTGGAGATCTGTATTCAGACTGGCCAAGTCATTTTGTAGAAGGTGGGAGTATCTGAGCACTGAAAAGCAATGCCTCCAAGTGGGAGCTAACAATAGCTTAAAATCTAAGCAGCCTTTTTTCATCCAAAATTTAGAAAGCCTTATAAACAGGTTTTCTGTCTGCCTCTCTAGAAAGGATGTAATAAAATAGCCAGAACCACAGATAGAGATCTTGTGCAATGTGAAACATTAACTTTAGAAACCCCAGCAGGATATTACGGACCAGCACTGGATTAATGGACACAGAGAAGACTTAAATTGAACCAGTACTTAGCTTGTTTTCAGTCATATTTCAGAGCCTCTGCTCTGGAAATATGTGTAGCAATAGGAGAAGATGGACATGAAAATAAATTAGCCATTAGACTTCATCCACTATCTGAATTCCTACCCCATACCAGGTTTTCCAATAAGAAAGGCAGATCTTTAACCCTTGTAGAATCTAAAAATGAATTAACCCTATAGGCATTTTTCTTTTTTGTCTTGCCTATGAGGAAAAAGGACTGTTTCCATTTTTCAGTATGTTATCCATAAAGTCATAGTTATATCAGCTTACAAGCAAGGCCAATTATTTCTTTGTGGAAGACTTCTGATTCATTCTAATCTGCATTTTCTGCAAAAGACTATGGCCTTTAGAAAATACTTTTTGTGTGTTTTGCTCCCAGAAAATATGGAAGATAATCTTCCGTAAAATGTGTAGGAAAAAAGAAATTGGAGCATCCAACTAAAACTTATTTGACTGAACCAAGCGGGGAGGGGGGTTTCTTTTAAAATTTTAATGGTTTTAATAGTTTTAATGTTTAATATTAGGCTTGTACTGTTCAATTATTTTTAGTTAACTTATTGTATTGTATTTTTTATTCTGTGAGCCGCCCTGAGTCCTTAGGGAGAGAAGGCGGCATACAAGTCTAATAAATAACAACAACAACAACAACAACAATAATAATTGGTATGTTTCTCTGGTTTAACCAAAAAACTGTAAGTCAACTGTGTCAAGTTGAGGAAATTTAGCCCAATACTTCTATTTGTCCACAGTCCCAAAGATACTTTTTCAAGAAACAACTGGACTTTCTTGTTTCTCTTTGAAAACGTTTCACTTCTCATCCAAGAAGCTTCTACAGCTCATCCAAGAAGCTTCTTCTTCTTCTTCAGTTCAGAAGCGAAACATCTTCAAAGAAAAACAAGAAAGTAGAAAATCTTTAAAGAAAAACAAGAAAGTTGAAAAAGCACCTTTGGGACAACCATGACCTGTATGACTGAGAATCTCCATAGAAATTTGCCCTCAGGCCCATTGAAATTAACCTGTACTGTGATTTTTTTTTTTGAGATGTGAGACATGAGGATGTATTTCTTCACATTTTCTTTCCTCTTTATGATAAATTGTGCAGTCCTATCACCATCCTAATTATCATCATTCATTAAAGTGGTAAGAAAAATGGAGTGAAAAGCAGCATAACTCCTATCACTATTTACAAAAAATTGCAAATTCTCCAAATATTTCTTGCTTCTCTTTTGCTCACCAATTTTCGGCAATATGAGGTATTATTGTACAGATTCGTATTTTTTTAAGTAAAACCTACATGTGGTCAAAGAAGATTTTAATTCAAAAGAAAGCTGATACAGAATCAACATTTCCACCAGAACATTCAAGGGCCTGGGGCATGACTGGGCCTGCAATAATGTGAAAGTGAATGCCATGAAGGTTTGTTTATTTACTTTCATGACTATGAGGCAAAAAGTGTCAAAGACTCCTGATTAGAAGAAAATTGTGCAGTAAACAGATTCTTACGACATGCATCTAAAGGTAATTTTAATTTTGGTCAGCACCTGAATGGGAGATCACCTTCATCCCATCCCTGAATGAAAGAAAGATAGGATTTAAAAAACTTTCTTAAAATAAGACATATCAACTTTATTAAGAAAGTAAATAAATTATTAACAGTATTATAATTTTCATTGCTCAAAGATGGAACAGGTTTATTAGGGCTGATTCCTGTCTGCTCAACAGAACACTTAAAAGAATTTTGAACCAAAACTTGAACCTGGATTTATTCTTCCTTTCTGTCTCTTTTTTCCTCTTGCACTGGATATTTAACCTTTGTCAGCTGCTCTCTAAAATGTTTCATATGCATGTTACAGCAGAAAAGCATCATAGTCCATGTAGATACCAAAGCATTAATAAAACCTATAGACAGTATGCATGAACCAACATAATTAAATTAGCTGTAGCCCCATGTAACCCTTCAAATCTGGGCTTTTGCAGAATAAAACAGAGATTTCTTTCTGTAGGGCCAAATAGTAACTCTTTCTCGTTACTCATGTAAACAAAGGAGGCATTCTGAGGTTACTTTTGCAATGTCGAAGTGTTAAGGAGTATTCTTTCATGCTCCATATGAGTAATCAAAAGGCCCAGTCTGCATGGGAGGAAACCTTGATGTGGTTTCCTTGTATACCAATTGTATCTCAGAACAAAAATTATTCCTTTTTCATAATACTAAAAGCCATGCTCATCTAGTGAAAAGACCAAAGGAAGTAATTCAAATGACAGATTGTTAAATGGTGGGATGTATTATTACAATTGTGTTCCCCAGAAATATTCATCTGATGTTTTTCTACCACTTCTCATTGAATTCAATGAGAGGGGATCTGATGTCAAAATGTCTTTCAAAAGCAAAGAGAATTTCAACAAACCATACGCACGAATATACTTATTGACTAGATTTGTAAGGCCACCCAACTCAAACATGGTGACTCCTAAATAAGAGAAAATAAATACATTAAATAAATATAAATTCTCACAAGTGTGTGATGTTCTTACCCATCTTTAATTACAAAGTAGCTCCTTATCTTTCACTTTACTGTATATTATTGTCTTTACTCTTGCTCTGTCTAATGGTGCTTCAATTAAATCTTAAAGGAAAGCATCAAGAAAGAACTGCTTCCAATAGGCCGGTGTTTCTCAACCTGGACTGGTTTCTGAAGTGTGGACTTCCACTTCCAGAATTCCCCAGCCTGGAGATTTCTGGGAGTTGAAGTCCATACCTTGGAATCAGTCCAGGCTGAGAAGCACTGCAGTAGGCTATTTCTGACTGAGAAGTATGGGCAGACAAGCATGCTTCAGAGCAGTGAAAACATACCTAATAGAAAACAATAATGGCAGCAGCAGCAACAGCATCCTTCGCCTAATTCCAAGAATACCTGTAGTGTAAAACACTAACAAAAGAAACTCTCAAGTGAGTAAGATGTAAAATAGAAGCAAACAATAGCTTCTTTCACAATGGAGGTAAATCTTTTGAGAAACTGCAGTGCAGATTTTGGTACAATATGATCATAACCAATGCAACTCATTTTTCAAAGAGAAAGATCTATAGAAGTCAATGTTGGTATAACTATAAAATATAGCTATGATGGCTGTACACTATCTGCTAGTAAATGTATCAGAGTGAGCGCATTCTAAAAATGTTCTGCTTTAGATGTTAATCCCAGAGCTGAGCAGACAAATAAATAAACCTTCCTCTGCTCCGATGGGACTGAAGCAGTCAGATGTAGAATTTTCCTACCTCAAAATTACTCCCACATGAAAACATCCAGCTTTTTAGAATTTTGGGGGTTTCATTTCCATGTTGCTTGCTGCACTGAACTGTCCAACATCTGGTGAACTTTGATAACCAGAGTCCTCCTTTTTTAGCTCAGTCTGCCCCCTTGTGGGTTTGAGCACAAGGATAGACAGGCCTTGCATGCTGGAGGAGTAGATATGAAAAGGTGAACAAACGGTATTAAAATTTACACACTGAAGCAAGAGATGTGAAAAGGTGAATAAATGATATTATATCTCTTAGGCATACATCTCTGTTGCTTATAATTGCTTACAAGATGGATATTTGGCAAGGAACAGTCTGTGGAGGAAAGGAAGTTCAGAAATAAGTGATAATGCATACAAGATAAGCCTCCTCTCATTTTTCCCCTCATGCATGCTACTTGTGTTCAACCTGCTTGTTGTCTTCAAATGCTTTGATAATGTTTTAACCCCATGTCTTCACTTCACTTGCACCCTGTCTGTGGAGATCAGATTTGCAATTGCCTTTCTCCACTGTTCAGTGACATCACTAGTTGTTAGCTGTTGGTAGGTGTATTTCAAATGTATGATTCTAGGATTTGTGCATCAGTGATATCTCCTGCTGCAGTGTTTCTCAACCTTGGCAACTTTAATATGGACTTCAGCTCCCAGAATTCTCCAGCCAGTGTATACATCTTAAAGTTGCTTACAAAGCAAAGATTGAGAAACAATTCCATTATGTGCAAAAGGGAAGCTTATGGACTAGGAACCGAACAATGAAAAGGAAATTTATCTGAAGGTCCAGAAAAGATGAAAAATATTTTGCAAGTGGATAAAATCTATTTCCCCTTTTACTGCCACCCCTTTTTATCATTGGCATCCAGAATGTTTCATGCTATGTATACACAATTATGCTGTTAACTCCAATAAACTTACATTTCAAAAACATTGCTGCTTATGGCAGAAAGCTAGAAGGACTGTGTGCATGATATACTCTGATATATTTGATTGCCATTACATTTTAGTTTGTCACAGTTAATTCTGGTCTGGGCAAGGATCCACACACTAGGTGTCTGACCGGTGTATAACAAAATATAAAGTGTATACTCATTACCTATTTTATTCTGTCTGTCTCTCTCTCACACACATCCATATATCCTATAGACAGTGTAACAAACACACCTATTAATTTTTCATTCACAAAAGGACACCATGCAACATATTGAATCCTACATGGTAACAGAGGAATCTGCCTACCGCTGGTGAGAATCAATTTCTGATAGACACAACTTTTTAAGGGATTAGGTATGTTAACGATGATGTAGATTTTTGCTCACCACTTTGTTGACCCATCTTTGTTGACATTTTCCTTAACATGTTTTGATTATACTTTGTATTTTTAATGTATTCTATGGTATCTTTCATCCACTGTATTTAAAAGTCTGATGCTCCAATCCATTCATCCAATATGGATACATTTATTACATAAAGCTGGTTGCTTTAAAAACATGTTTATCCATTGTATTGATGTTATTATTATTTTTTTGGTAAATGACTTCGATGATTTTATGTAAAGGGGGCTTACAAACACTGTTAATGGATATACCTTATATATTTAAAAGAATAATCTAAAAAAACCATGTTAAAGTCTCAAAATGAATATCTGGAAAGGATTATGCTTGATGCTGAATTTTTTCCTGGGATTGTACAGTAGCTGGATAAATCCCATTCCCCAAAAGGCATAGCAGTTGCAGACATGAACTCCCTGAAAGACCCCTACACCAAAAAATCACCTTTTTGTGTTAGAAACACAAAATCTGTGTGGGCTGTGCCCTAGGATTCAGTGGAAGGTAACATGTGCAAACATTCAAACCCAGCTGATTTATAAGGCTGCCCAAACTACTGTCTTCATTAATGTATAAATCAGCCATATGTACTTAAGTGTTCTTATATAAAATACTCAAAATATCTTGAGTATTTTATGTAAGAGATTAGGCTAAAAGCACTTCAATCAAGCAATAAGTAAGCTACTGTGTAGGAATTGTTAATATTATGCCATTATCTATCGACTATCACATAATGGGAGCTGTTTGAAATCACTTGGTAATTATCTACACAAGTAACTGATATATTAGCTGTAATATATCAAATGTCATATACTAAATACTGAAGACAAGTATAATTGGGTTCTAAACAGAACAAAACAAATCTGGTTCAAAATAATTAGAGAATATGTAGAAGGCAGACAGCATTTGACCTTGGAAATTTTTCCAATGAGAATTTGTTTTTTCAATGTTTTTTTTAAACAAGCTGTACGTTTAATTCATGTGTACCAATATTTTTTCATGGTGTTTAATGTTCTTTTATAAATCATTTTCTACGTTTTCTGGAAAGATCTTACCAAAACCATGAATCATATATTACTGCTGTGAGATAAACTCAAGGGAGACATAAAAAGAAGTTACATTTGCACTGCAACATATTTTTGCAGCAACAACATTAATGCGGATTTCATCTTTTTACCAAAGCAAACAGCGCTTTGGAAGCTTGTGTCATACATGCAAGATCTTTACTTTATGATAAACTATACGTGGGAGACATGCAAACTTCATGGCAATTTTGTTCCATGACCCACAGATGAGTGTCCATAAAACGAAATGAGCAAGACACGTACAGTTTTGGTTTGACTTTTTTTCTTAATTCAAATGCCAAAATGTCTTCAGCCAGCAGTATTAGAAAAGTAAGATGCTGATGGCATCAATTCTCAAATGTGGTTAGAAAAACTGCCCAGCATTTTACATTGCGTGCATAAGAAACACAGAAATTGGAAGGGAGCTGAGGGAGGAGGAGGAAGAAGGTCATAAGGATTGCTTATTTAAATAGGAAGGCATCGGCAACTCTACTCAAATAAGTGGATGTGAACAGATATACAGTATGAGAGAAAGGCTTATTTTATGTATAAATGACATTAAAGATAGGGTGCACTATCTCCTTCACTTTTAGGTTTAGGTAAGCCTGATGGTTTGGACTAATACCTAAGCTCACCTGTACTCCTCCAAATGATTAGCATATTGCAGAAATGGTTGCATGGTAGCTTATAGACAAACAGATCCTCATGAATAGACTTCTTGCCTTTCAGAGCTTACCAACAGAGCCATCTAGCATCCCTGGAGAATTATTAGGACTGTGTAAGGCAGCACCACATCCTAAGGCTGGATCAACTCTGATTGTTGGTCCAATCCACTTGGAGGAAGAGCCTTAATAAGGTAAACTGAAGTATTCAGCTTCTATAGTTCCAGATGAAAGTATTAAGATGATCCATTTTGCATCATCTGTTTCATTTTGGCATAACTTTTATATCTATCTATCTATCTATCTATCTATCTATCTATCTATCTATCTATCATCTGATTTATTTATTTGATTTATAGGGTTGCCCAACCTAGAAAGTGTGACTCTGGGCAATGTACTGTAAAAAACAAACCCAAACCCAAAACAATTACATAACATGAAATACATACTCAATATATAAAATGACAACATATTAATGAAAAAAGAGCCAAGAGGGAACTCCACTCTATTGGATCTGAAACCCTGGGGAAAAAGCCAAGTCTTAACAGCTTTCCTAAATATATGGGGCCTGTTGTATATCAGAAAGTAGCCACCAAAAAGGCACACCTCCCAGATCATATAAGATCAAGTTTAAAAGAAGGAAACTGGAGCATATCTTCTCGATGGGAGCACGTTGGGCAGGCAGGTGTTCTTGGAAGCAGGTGGTCCCACAAATAATCCAGTCCATTATGCATTTTGTTTTCTGTTTATTCTGCTGAAAATCCTGTTCCAACAGAAATGATTCAAGCAGAATGACTGTTGGAAAAGTGCTGAAAGCTGAACTCCATTCCCTAGTAATCACCTGATGATCTTTTCAAAAAATTCACATGCGAGCATATGAATTCTTTGAATGTGAGAGTAGGCAGAAAAGAGACAGAAGCTGGATTCACACATTATGTAAGCTGAAACTGGTAAATGTTGACTGACATTCTATCATATGATCTCACAAACATACAAACTATGCCTGAAGAAAATAAACTTTCTTTGGGGGAGAAAGAGTATAGAAAGAGTGTCTCACATAGAAGGGGAAGCACATTGAAATGGGCTAAGGAACTGGCAGAAAGGATCAGAGATGGTGAAGGTAACTGGTGAGAAAAGTTGGACATAATGGCTGCTGGAGAAATGGTAGGATAGTAGGTGATGGAAATCACAGAAGGGTTTTATTTAATTAGGTTAACAAAACCAAGCTCAGAAAAACCAATGCTTTTCTATCTTGAAATGTTATATATGAAAAAAATGGACTATTTCACAATTCACTGCATCTTATATTTTGTCTGCCCAATTCTGACATCCCTTTACCTCTGATATCAGATTTATTTAAACTATGGTTTGTTAAACAAGCTGCATATCATATGACGTCAAGATCTTTTCCATGCTTAGAGAAAGCTCTGGTCCTATACCCCAAATTAAGATTTGATGTGGATCAATTTAGGCTTACAGACAAGGAATAATGGATAGAAATTGAACAAGGAGAGATTTAACCTGGAAATAAGGAGATATTTTCTGATAGTGAGAACATCCATCAATGGAACAGTTTGCCTTTGGAAGTTGTGGGAGCTTCATCACTTGAGACTTTCAAGAAGAGATTGGACTGGCATTTGTCAGATATGGTGTAGGGTCTCCTGCTTGGACGGGTGGGGGACCGTTTGGACTAGATGACCTACAAGGTCCCTTCCAACTCTGTTAATCTGTTAAAAAAAGAATTGCACCTGCCATTTGATTGACCATTCATCAGTTTAAGAGACCTTTCTGCAGCTTTTCCCAGCCACCTTCAGTTTTTAACACTGTGAATAATTTAACAAATTGTTTGCAAATTTGACAGCTCAGTGCTTATCCCTAATCCAAGATTGTTGTCATTAAATTAAAAAGCACAGTTCCAGTGTCAGAACCTTGAGGGAATCCACTTCTTACTTCCTTTCTTTGGGATAATTGCCCATTTATTCCTGCACTTTGCTTTCTGTGTTTTGTTTTTTAAAACTTAGCAGTCACTGAAAGGACAGGTTCTCCTATCTAATGACCACTAAGTTCACTCGAGAGCTTTGCCCCAAAAAGTTTTTGAAATCCAAATACACAATGTCAACAAAACCACATCCTTCCATCTGCTTGCTTTCACACTTGGAAGATTTCTAAAAGGCTGGTAAATTCTACCCGTACAAAATGTATCCTCGTTTTCTTTCATCAAGGTTTATTTTTCCATGTGCCTGGTTATTTTTCTTTTATTTCCATTTCTACCAGTTTCCCTGGAACAGATGTTGAGCTGACTGGCATCCAATTTCCTGCATCTCCTCTGGGCCTGTTTTTAAAAACTGATGTCACATTGGCTACCTTCCAGTGTTCTTGTACTAAGGGCTAAGTTACACAATTTACTAGGAAGTCAACAATTTCATATTTGAAATATTCTTTAAGGATTATTAGAGGGATGATATCACAATCCATAAATGCTTAGTATGTAGTCTCACAAAATGACCTAGGATATCATCTCTTGTTGCTTCCACCTGGAAGGCACATTTGGAAAGGCTAAGCTAAGTGAATGAATCAAGAAAATAAATAATAAATAAGAATTCTCAATTTGTTATTCAGAATAACAGATAGTAACTCTTGAGAATGTTTGGGTGGGGAATCCATGGCCCTTACTGTTTGACTACTACTTCCCATCAGTCCTTGTCTGCATGTTCAGTGAGGAGGAGGATGGATTTTCCCACCAGTAGTAGGGTCCAAATACCAAAGTTAATCCTTGGCTCAATTTCCATCTTTCAGCCTAAACCATCCTGTAGGGTTATTTTGAAAAGAAAATAGGTTGGGGAAGAATGAACAACATCTTGAGTGACTTAAAAGAATGTTGCTAAGAGTAAGCAAGTAAGTAATTTAAACAAATAATTGCTGCTGAACTGAGAATAAATAAGCATTTTAAATCTTTCAGTAGGAAGAAAAGAACTCCAATAGCTAAAGATTACGCTGTGCAACTGTATATTTTTTCTCTTTCAACAGTGACAATTATTTTTTTGGCACCAGAACAATTAACTTTAAAGTAAAGGCACCAAAACAGGAGTGGAAAAATTGGATAGCCACTAGATAGCAGCAAAGAAATGGCATTTTCTGAATCTCTTTACTGACCTTTAGTGGTCATCCAGAGTTTTTCAGCTTAGCAACTCTATTATAAAGACCAATATTTTCATTCTGTTTTCATTCCCATTGATAACAAGCAGCCAGTGTTCTTTAAAGAATAGTAAAAAAAAAAATCATGTCCTTGGCAACAAAGTAATTATCATTAAAAGGTCATCAAAGATTCCCTAGAGATTTTGTATTCATGTTAAAATGAATTTATTATTTTTAACTGGTAAAAAAACCGAGACTGATGTAGCAATTTATATTTTGAAGACATCAGACATACCAAAGCATTTTAACATTAAAAACTCAGTTAGTGGAGCTAGTATAAATTTATGGCACAGTAAAAGAAACTTCTTTTGAATGTCATGAATACATTGGTTTTATCCTGATGTAATTCTGACTTTGAGATGCCACTAAGACATAGCAACAGGGGAAGAGAGTAAAAATCAATCTTATAAAGTTTATTATAACCATGAGCATGGTTCCATAAAAACTCTCTTCATTTCTGCCATAGAGTATTAATAGGAAAGACAGCACTCATTCATTTAGAACTAAGTCCAGAATGTAACCCTGATGGCACTTTCTTTCTTCTCCCCTGCTCCTCCAATATCTAGATCAGGGGTCCCCAAACTTGGCAACTTTAAGACTGGTGGACTTCAATTCCCAGAATTCTGGGAGTTGAAGTCCACCAGTCTTAAAGTTGCCAAGTTTGGAGATCTCTGATCTAGATGCTTGGTGCCATGGCAAAATAGAATGCCAGGTGAGATGTCATGTTAAGTATCTGGTGTATATAGATTATTTTTAAGTAAAGTAAATATAGGGGCTCAATTCACATCTGGAAGTCTCATTCTACATTGGCCCCTTGCCCCTATGCTAACTGAAGGAAAAAGGGAGCCACAAGGAATGTTTAATCCAACATATAATTTGTTCCTGATTCTACTAAAAATACAGACTCCAGCTGCGCACAGGAAGTGGTAATCCACAGGCTTCTTGTGGCACCCAGGGCCTTGTTTGCAGCCCATAAGCTTCCTGATGAGTTACAGAAACACATCTGCAAAGTGTTAGGCTTCAGCATGTTTTTAAAAATAAAAACATAAATCAGATACGTTAAACCTCTTCAGTTTGCCCACCTGCAGGTGGGATCCATGGATCAAAAAGGGTGGGCTTTCAGGGCCTCAGAGGTCTTTTAAATGGAGTCCTTCCTCAACACATTTAAAAACTTTTATTTTCACCCACATGGACATTTTGTTTTAAAAAAAAAATTATATTCCACACTTCAGTGCGATTTCTTTTCTTTTTTGTCTCACTTTTCCTTTAAATTAATATACTTAACTTTTATATAATACTATGATGAAGAGTTATTATGAATCCTGTCAATGAAGACTTTCTAAATAGGTGTTTCCAGCCCTTGGCAAAATCATGCTTTCTCTTCTTTCGAGTGATTCAATCAGGAAATCAATTACTAAAATCCAAGAATATTTCATTTACATATTAGAAAAATGAAAAAAATTTCAGGCATTCAACCCAGGCATTCATTTTCTGCAGCAATATTTCTTTCCCCTTGAGACACTGGCTGCAGTTAAAATTGTTCCAAGCCAGATGCCTTTTGTTGCTTTATTCAACAGGGATGTCTTGTCATTAAGTAACTGAAGCAACTATCCCAGGGAGCATATTGGCTGGGGCTGGGCCCTGGGCCCTGCTGGGAACAGGGCCACTATTTTGGAGACAGATTTGCATGTCATTTGCTTCCTTTGCTGCTTTGCAGCTCCAAGGGAAAATGCTATTTTTTCTGCAATGTTGAGAACAAGCCTAATTCGTTTCAATGTGCGAAATGGGAACCAAATGGTTTTGGTTGTTGGTAGGATGATCAGTAATTCCTCCTCTTATAAACAACTAGCTTTATACCCGTGCTTTGCTACAAAACTATGTGATTGGGCTTAGTTTTTGGGGAGGAAAATAAGGAAAAAAATTGTGCCTCTGCCTACGAGCATCCATTGGTATTCATCTGGCTAGTGTCCTGTCAGTGTGTGAGAGAGTTGGGGGCTGTTTGGAAAGTGAAACAGTATTTGCTGTGTGAGCAAGGAGACAGCAAAGAGCCTGGGCATGGCTTAGCTCAACTGTTCTGTACTAAAGCTGGTTGCTGCTGTGAAACTAATATTGAAACTGAAACTCCTCTTCTCTGCTTGTGTTTTGCATTTAGAACTGGTTTCTTGTCAGGTGATATGAGGGAGTAGAACTCCTTAGCATGAGAGCTTGTTAATAATAATATACGAAATGCTAATGCTCTGATGGTCATTTCTAAAAATCCTTTCTTAGTGAGCACCTAGAAGCCAAGAGGAACATACATGCCAAATTTCAAGTTTGTAGGCTTTACGGTTCTGGAGATTTTGTGTGATGCATGAGTGGTATTTCACTTTTATATATGTAGATTAGCACATTGAAGGGTTTATATCTTAAAAAACAAACCAAGAGAGAATTTCAAGTGAATGATACTTGCTCTAAATATTGCCACAGATGTTAAATTGCCACTCTCCTCCTCTGGCTTAATATTATAACCTTTTTATTAAAAATCCCCCAAACTTTGAAAAGGAGGAGAATAGCAAGAGGACAGGTAGGAAATGATGCTTGGTACATTAATGTATATCATAAATGAGAATTTGGAAGAGAAGGGTTAGGAAAATCAACAACATTGTATTCATCATACAGAATGGATAGAATTTTTTAAAAAGTTCAATTTGGCAATAAGCCCACATCTCTTTGTTTTCTTCTGCATTTGCAAAATCACACACATGGTAAGTGATTTTTTTTCCCTTTAAAGAGTTACGGGGTGAACTCTGTCCAGAGTTGATCTGAATTCCTTGTACCATGTATGAATTGTTTGTTATTTTGCAGGAAAAATAAAATCTTTTTAGAACAAGCTGCCTGTCTCCTGTGAAGGGATAGACAAATATTTTGAGAGGGCAAATGCCAATTTTCCCAGCTTCAATGCTTGGCCAACATTACTAATAGAAGTATTGAACAAACCTGGCAATTTTGTACTGATGACCTTATATCGGTTTCTCCCTTGGCATTTGAGTGAAGGCCATTGAAGAAGTTTACTCTGGAAAAGAATGACATCCAGGAGGAGTGTCACTTGTGTTACATCCAAGGTTGCTTTCTCTGAAATGGCTCAAGCATGCTTCCGGGAAGTCTCTGAATCTAAAAGTATTTATCCAACATAGATGTGTATCAGAGCCCACAAAGAAACAATATTACCTAGATCAGAGGTCTCCAGACTTGGCAACTTTAAGACTTGTGGACTTCAACTCCTATGGTGGCTGGAGAATTCTAGGAGTTGAAGTCCACAAGTCTTAAAGTTGCCAAGTTTGGGGACCCCTGACCTAGACATATAGGAATCTTTCTTCAGGAGGAGTTAGCAGCATACTAGACATGAGATTCTTTCCTCTATCTGATATTAATATTTTAATTTTTTTTTAAAAAATAGGAAATTGGTGTACTGCATAACAAAGCATCATCTTTCTTTTAAGAAATATTCTGGAGTCTGCCCTTAGGTTCTTCCTCACTTGCCTCTAACCACTGCTTCTTTTCCACCAGGAAATTTCAATTCATCATTAACTGGTCTAGTTTTAAAATAACATTTGGCCTCTTTTCCCTGTGCATCCTCCTCCCTGCCACCCCGTGGATAGGATTTCACTTGCTTGGCTGATCATTTAATGGCTGATAAGACCAGGGGTTGAGATCTGTCCAATAGCTGCTCTTGGCCAATTTAAGCTACTGCAAATATGTCCCTTCTCCTCCAGTCACTAGGCATTTCACTTTGTAGCCAGTTTGACTTACTAGAGCAAACACTTGCCTTGGCTTAGCACACTTTTGAGGAAGAATCTGAGTTTTAAAGATGGGTTTAAGCAGGTATACCATGCCCTCATAATGGATTTTACACAACGTTAATTTACATTGGGAAAGACAGAGGTTTTGTCAGATGTCCTTTGATAGTTTAGTCATATGTGCATGTTTCAGGATTTTTTCCTGCTTCCATTGACAAAGGTTGCAGTTGCAGAGAGCCAATTCGAGGTAGCCAACTTTTATGAATCCAATAGGTACTCGGCTTCTCCTATGGCATACTTAATAAATCTTGAACTACTTAACCATCAAAAGACCTTTGTTTCTGCTGTCCTTGAAGGCCAATACAGAAAGATTCCCTAAATAGACAATGACCCTGTGAGTTTGGACATGTGGAAAAAAAACACATGTATTTCTTCAGTGACTTTATTGCAGAGATATTCATATTAGCCTCATTTCATTTTTATACATAAACGGTGCACAGGACAATTCTACATCTTCCTGCTGCTCTCAGATAACAACCCTTCTACCACGTATAATGTTGCCAGGTTCTGCACAGGAGCATTTAAAACATATCAGGACATGACCTATGACACAAAACAAGTGTCACACGTCATCTCCTGTGACACCAGTTTATAAGAGTGCCTAAATATTATTATAGAATGTTTAGTATTAGGTTGTATTATTTGTATTAGTTTGCCATGTTTGTTAGGTCCATTTATTGATTCTATCCCCCCCCCTTAGATTTTTTCTGAGTTTTGTTCTCCAATTTTTGTTGTGATTATTTTTTTTACTTATTAATGCAATTTTATTTTTTAAGTTATATTTTTTTTAATTCTTGGTACCTCACTCTCTTTATGCTAGCCCTTGCTTGTAAAATAGGTTCATTTGTTTTGAAAAAGGCTTTTGCACGGCTCCATTTTTCACTGTTGTTATTTTATTATTATCATTAGGTTATTATATAATAACACAATCTTTATATGAGAAATCTTTGGTGCTCTCTGAGCTTGGTTGTTTTCTTGTTTTCTTTATACAATATTTACTATTATGCTTAATGTTACTATATTATTTTGAGGATTTGTGCAAAATGCTTCAGTAATATACCTGGTTATTTATCTACATAACATTTTTCTTATTACATCCTTCCTTTGGTAGCACTAGGAGCCATGGTGATGATGAGTGTGATTTTTTAGTCCTGATCTGTGACCTGTACATCTAACCCAGTTTGAGGGATGGAGTTGGTTTGTATTGTTACTAAACCCAAATAAAGTCTATATATAAAGTGCTAGTTGCATTTCTTCTGTTACTATGGGAACAGAGTCAGAGTAACCATCTACAATATGTTGGCTTTTGAGCAACAGCAGTCTACAGTTGCCTGGCTCATAGTAAGTGAAAGTTTCCATTTGCATTCCATCATAATTGTTCTTCCAACATCCCTAGGAGAGATCCCCATGCATATTTCTTTTGTTGGTCACGGTAACAGTCCAGGAAACTCACCAGAGCAATAGTTATGCAACTCAAATGAGAACTTTGAATTGGTATACAAAAGGGTTTGAATATGGGCCATTCTGTGCATGCTTGGGTGATTTGCAAGGTTCAGTGCTCTTCAGGTTGGTAATTATCCAAATCACAATAGCCCATAAGAGAGGAGTGGAGCCATGCCTGGGGATCAGCTTATATGTTATGTTTTCTGTTTTAGCTCATTGCAGGAGAGACTTGAAATAGTCTTGTCCCAATATAAAGGTAATCTCATAAGCCTCATGTCAGGGTTCCATGGAAGCTTCTGGTACTAATTTGGCTTCCAAAGCTGACACCTCATTTTCAGGCACAATAATGCTGTTTCCTCCTTCACCCCTTCTTAGTGCAGGTTTTTTCCTATCTCTGAAACTTGGGTAATAAATAAATAGAACTTTTCTGTTAGGAACCTCTACCAATAGTTGCAAATCTCTTGGCTTCCCATGCCAACCTACAATCATTTGGTGGAATCCCTATTTAGATCTGTAGGGACAAAGGTCTCCATGCAATATGACCTATTTAGTGTTTACGTCTTCTATCATTACTGCAGAACCCCAATGATACCTATCTCTCTGAGTGGTGGGATTCAGTTTTTTTTTACTACCAGTTCTGTGGGCGAGGCTTGGTGGATGTGGCAAGGGGAAGGATACTGTGAAATCTCCAGTCAGAGGTGATATTTGCTGGTTCTCCAAACTACTCAAAATTTCCGCTACAGGTTCTCCAGAACTGGTCAGAACCTACTGAATAGCACCTCTGATCTCTCTCCTTTCTTCCACAGTTCCGGATGGTTTGGGAGGATATTTTCCTCACAATCTTGGGGCAGTGGCAGAAGCTATATTTCCATATATGCACTATATGGTCAGTAGGAGGACATGTGAACAGGAAGAAATTTGTCTTAACTACTTCAGGTTGAATTCTACTGAAGTTTGCTAGAGTGGAATTTGGCATGATTCATTTCTGTTCTGCATGCAGCACCGCTATGGACTCCAGTCAGTCAGTGTCCTGAAACTCCAAAATCTGCTGGTGGTGCAGGCTGCTAAATGCCTAGCACTTAAGTTCCAGCTGCCTGCAATTATTGTAGGCTCGAATCCCCCCCAGGCTCAAGGTTGACTCAGCCTTCCATCCTCTTGGGGTAGGTAAATTGAGGACCCAAGATTGTTGGGGGCAATAAGCTGACTTTGTAAAAATGCTGCTTAGTAATAAGCAGGCATATACAATGGAATGAAGGCTATTGCTGAGCACATTGGGTTGTATCCCAAAAATTGTAAGCCGCCCTGAGTCTTCGGAGAAGGGCGGCATATAAATCTAATTTTAAAAAAAATCATGTATGAGAGGGTCATCATCCCACCATTTATACCTGAGGACAAAACTTGGACTGTAATGGCAGCAAATTAGTTGGACGCCATCTAGCAATCATTAGGAGGTTTGTAGGCCAGATCTGGTTACCTTATCTCGACTTCTCTCAGAAGGTGATCTGATTAACCAGTGGTAACTAGTCACAGAGAACTAAAATCATGCCTATCTGGTAAGAAAAACTTACATTTTTAAACCAAATATGAAGGAAATGATTTATTCTTTGGACATGCAGATCTAAGTATTTTCCCTCCCTCCCCACTTCTTCCAATTCCAGCTACTTCATCATTTTCAGGCAATTTATTTCTTTTTCCAAGAGTAATTCCTGCTTTTCTTTCTGCACTTGAGGTTTTGTGTTTTATTTTATTTTAGAACGCAGTATTAAAACACTTCCTAAAGAAAAGCCCATCTCCCTCCTTTCTTCAGCTGAATTCTACACATTTCTACCTCCCCTGAGATTCTTTTCCAAGCAGTAGATTTGACTGAAGTCAACCCTAACAGAATTCCACACTCTGCCAAAATGTCATTGCTGGATTTCGCTGTTTGTTTTTTTGAACATGCTGACAAGCTGGAGAGAACTTCTTGTACAGGATTTCTTATAATTGCTGCTTACCTCCCCAACACAAGTCTCTCTCTCTCTCCCTTTCTCCCTCCCTCCCTCGTTCTCTCTCTCTCTCTCCATGTATTCCTTGAGTCATAAACATCTCATTCCAAGGTTTCAGTGTTGTATTCCCCCAAATTTGTTGTAGGTGACTGCTTCTTTTCTCTCTTTTCTTAAATATTTATTTCAGAAATCCGTGCTGCTGATTAAGAATTTTAAATATTTCTCTTTCAGAGGAACTCAGGATGCTAGTGGTTTGAGTTTATTTGTTATGGAGTACTTGACTCTTGACTTGTATTTTGCTGAGCATTTACCAGGCAAGGGTTGAAAGAGAAACATTCCTTCTGTATTTCAGTGAACTTGCTTGGACTGGCTGGTTTTCTGCTGAACATGCCAAGAACATGGGCAGCAGCCTATCTAACAGAGCATTATATTTTGAGGTGAATATAAAGTGAGCCTAGTTGACCAGAGTGAGAAAAATTTCTATGCCAGTGGAATTTGGATAATCTGAAAATGTGAAAACTGTTAGATCTTTAATTTGTTATTATTATACATATTATTGTCTAGGATGGGCAGAGTTAATTATGGGATTATTGTTCTCTCTTGTGCCAAAACAAATTAACTGTTGATTCTGTGATCTGATTCACCAAAAAGAAATACTTAGTAGTAAAAGAAGAATTTGCAGACACATTAAATGATAGTGATCATGTAATACTGGAATTATTGATATTAAGGGAAATGTGAAGGTGATGTAATCAAAAAAGGCCTTGGATTTTTAAAAAAGGAAATGTAGTAAATTCAAGTCACTAAAAATATAATAAAATGTGTAATTGTTTTCTAACCTGGAAAATAGCAAGAGAAGCCAATGTGGCCTAATAGAAAGTTTTGCTTCAATCCAAAAGTAAAATGAAACAAAAAATAAAACAGAAGAAAGTATTTAAGATGTGGAAAGACAAGTTAACAAGGAAGAATGCATGCAGTGTAAAAAACAACCTGCACCAGGAGTAGATGGGAATACAGAAGGGAGTTGCAAGGATCAGGCTGAATCTCTTACCCATTATATTTGGGAATCCAGTATGAGCGAAGAGCCAGATGTCTGAAAAAGGGAAATATTATTCTACCTTCAAAAAGAATGAAAAGAAAATACTTGATTACTATAGACTGAACAGTCTGACAGCCATACCTGGGGAAAAATTGGAGCAGATTAAAAAAAATTGCTTTCTACAATGCACTGATATCCAAAAATCTACAGAAATTTGAGCAAACTTTACTAGACTAATCTTACTTACGTTTCAAATGGGATATTTATTATTTATATTCCACCTTTGTTATTTTCACAAATAACTCAAGGTGAGGGACACATCCAACAATCCTTCCTCCTCCTATTTTCCCCACAACAACCACAACCCTATGACATGATTTAGGCTGAGAGAGAGTGGCTGGCCCAAAGTCACCCAGCTGGCTTTCATGGCCAATTTTCTTAGTTGATTGAGGGAGTGCTGTAGACAGAATGTAAGGTCAATAATTAACAAAACATGATATAGTGCCCTACAATATACTATTTAGCAAGTTATTTAAATATGGCTAGATGTCTTGCTATCAGCTGTATAAGATAGAAGAGAGTAAAAACCAATGTCATAGAGATTAGGACTGTTTTTATTCTAACCACTATAGTAACAGAATTTTGCATGTCTGAATGTACTTTCCCCTCCCTCATTTTATCTTAGTATGAACTAGGCAGGGGTCTGTCTGAGATATTTACTCAAACCAGTTTCTTGGAGCGAGCTCATGCCCCAACAGTTTTACCCTTGCCTTGACTGTCTTTCAAAGCCATTCCTTATGCCGTCTGTTGTTGATGTTTAGTTGCTAAGTTATGTCTGACTTTTTGCAACTCCATGGACCATAGCATGTAAGGCCTCCCTTTCCTCCACTATTTCCCAGAGTTTGCCCAAATTCATGTTCATTGCATTAATGACACTATCTAACCATTTCATCCTCTGCCGTTTGCTTCTCCTTTTGCCTTCAATCTTTCCCAAAATCAGGGTCTTTTCAAGTGAGTCATCTTTTCTCATTTGGTGGCCAAAATATTTGAGCTTCAGCTTTAGTATCTGTTCTTCCAAAGGACATGCCCTATGTATGCTTATTTGGTATATCCTCAGGTGTTTTGAGAAGTACATGAAAGAGTAGTCATTCATGGTTGCTTATCAGATTGGAATGAAGTATCATAAATGAGGTGCCAGAGAATTTGGTTCTGCAATAAACAACCTTTACCATGTTTCATAATTATTTGAATGAAGTAGAGAGAGAATATCTTATCAGATTTGCACATAAGGACAACCAGGTAACAGAGATAATTTTAGAAGACAGAAATAAAATCTAAATGATTTTGACAGCATAGAGAAATAGACTCAATGCTCCAAAATTAAATTTAATAAAGACAAATGAAGAATTCTTAATTTAGAAACCAGAAATAAAATGAACAGATATAGGAAGAGGATACTGGAAAATTATATAAATTTACATATTTTTGCCATTATGCAAGGGGTGCAGAAGTGGAGTGTTTATTAAGTTTCCGAGAGTCAAACCTTTTCATGTGTATTCCATTCCATTATATTTCAGGACAAATTAGATTAGTGTGTATTAAATTGTATCCTGATAAACCTACATTATCACCTGGAAAGCATTTTCTCTTGTATGTTAGGCCCAAGATCAGATGCAAAGGGTAGGATTACTATTTTTTATTTTTTTAATTAGAGTTTATTGGAATATAAAATACAAATCAAAATAAAAATTGCAATAGCAATAACCTTATATGCTGCTTTATAGCACTCTATAGGTCAGTGGTGGCTAACCTTTTTGGGCTCCTGTGCCCAAAATTGTGCACGTGCTTGCATTCTTGCACTTGCATGCCAGCACCCAGAAGGCAATGCATGCCTCCCCCAACCCCCTATGCATGTGTACGCAATCCCCACCCACCCACCCCTGCCGCCCCCTTACCTGCACTGTGCCTCACAGCTGATTTTCGGCTGGTCTGAGGCCTTTTTTGGCCTCCCAGAGGCTTTAGGAAGGCTTCTGCAAGCTTTGCAGAAACTAGCCCTGTTTCATCACTTCTGGTATTTTCAGAAAAACAGGAAGTGATGAAACGGGGCTAGTTTTCGACCTGCAAAGCCTGCAGAAGCCTGCAGAAACCTTCCTCAAGCCTTTGGGAGGCCAAAAAAAGGTCTCAAATCTGCCGAAAATCAGCTGTGAGGCATGCACATGTGCAATGAGGTAAGTTTGTCTGCAGCTCGCATGCTGGCACAAATGGCTCTGCGTGCCACCTGTGGCACACGTGCCATAGGTTCGCCATCATGGCTATATGTGGTCACAGAATCAGATATCTGTACCTTCATTTTATCAACCTCAGAAGGATGGAAGGCTGAGTCAACTTGGAGCTGGTCCGAACTGAATTCCTGGCTATGGGCAGAGTTAAACTACAATACTACATTCTAACCACTGTACCACCACAGCTGCTATCAGAAAGGAAGGAGGAAAGGAGTGCAATATAAAGGAAAGGGACAAGAAAAAACAAAAGAAAAAGGCATGATTTCTGGCTCTTTGATGTTGACTCTTTTTGATGATACAAACCTCAAATTTTTGCTTTATATTTCTGGTAAATACAAACCATTTCTATGACTAGAAAGTGAAACACAAAAACTGTTTGGTAATGATAATAATAAATTCAAAGCTGTGTGACAACACATATACATTTTATTAAGTCTATTTCAGGAAGTTCACCTAAGTCCTTCAAACCTCAGGCATTTACGCATGACGATCACTTCCCTGACAATATTTTCTCTTCCCCACTAGCATTCAAATATTGTAAGCAAATAATTATGACCTTGAACTGTACTGCAGATTAATTACATGTTGAAAATATTTCTTCTTGAGTAGATCAAATAAACTGAGGGGAAAAACAACTTCCCAAATGAAAACATTATTCATTAATTTGGGGGTGCTGAAGTCTTTGGAAGCAGATATTGATTTCAGAAGAAGAAAACTTCTTGCATGCTTAAGTTGTTAAGCTAGTAGACAAAAGGCCCTTCTTTATGCTGGTAGACACTGATTCCTTTCTGCTGTTGATCTTGAATTATTGGAACAGGGAGCAAAAAAACAATTATTGTCTGGCTCCCAGATATCCTAAGACCCAAAGACCCGGTTATTCCAGCAGGTCTTGGGATCCTAGGAAGCAGGTGAACAAGTGAGGCAACTCTGCTATTATTTAACATTTCTTTGTCTATTCTTTGTATTAGCTTAGTTTTTGTACTATTCAATGCATTTATTTCACTCTTTTAGCTCTGTTGTACGCCTCCCAGAGTCGATTGGTTTGTGAGATGGGCAACTTATATAAATTAGTTTAATAAATAAATATTCTCAAAAATGGAAAGATTCTTAAATACTCACAATGAAGGAGTCATTGGTGAAGAATACAGAACCAGCAGAGATGGCAAAAATAACTTGGACATTTTGTTGAAAAAAAGAGAAAACTACAGTTGTGATTTATGGGTTAGAAGATCAGAAAGTGTAGCTTATGGAAAGAAGGAAATTATGACAAAATCTTAGAGAATAAAATGCAAATGCATTCATAACCACTATTAAAAAGATCAGAAATTGCTTTTTTATCATCTTTTCTTTCTTTTCTTTTCCTTTTTATTCACAATTTTTTGTTTTCTTTGTTTTCCCCCCTAACTTTTGTATTGTTTTTAGCTTGTCAAAACTTTCTTCAATAAAAATTGTTTAAAAAATGACCACTTACAAATGTTTCAGAATGCTGCAAAAGAAAATAGGTTTTTCAGGATGACACTGAGGAAATATCTTTGACTTTATTAATTCAGTACTTTTTTTTTGCAATGGTCTATGGTAAATTGTTATAAGAGGCAGATAAATCAGGCATTTTTAAACTGCAGTTTAAAGCTCTAAATCTTTATTCCACAATTTGAATTGCTGGATGAGGAAGTAATAAACTCTAATGATTATAAGGCTCAGAACAAATAATTCTCATGCATTGTAAAATTAAAGAAAGGGCAACCTGATTGACAAATCATTAGAAATGAATTATGTAGTGCTAAACTCTATTATTTCAGAGAATTTTGAATCTGGGTATTTTCATATTGTTTCAAGACAGTCTCATTTCATTATTAGTAAAGAATGACATTTTAAAAGAAGAACAGAGGATTTTATGGTTCAAAATAAAATGCACACATCTATTACAGCAAAACTCAATCTTTTCAGACATGGATCTTTGGAAGAACAATGGATATTTCAAGCGAATTTTTGTGCGGTGTTTGGAATGCCTAAACCTAGATAAGTATATCTGGTCAGATCTTCTTTGAAGCTTTTCCCAGGATTGGTGTATTCTGAGCAATGATTAAATGACATGCATAGGAAACTGTGTTTTACTAAAATCAGATACTTTGGTGCATTTAATCAATATTGCTGCTATTGATTGCCAGTATATATTGAAAAGTTTCATGCAGGAGTTCTCTACCTGATATTGAACCTCCAACTTGGTGATACAAGTGACAAATGCCTGCCTAGGCTTTATATATACTGTATATGTTCACAGTTCTTTATGTAATGGTCCAAACTCATATTCAGGCTTCTTCTCTTTTGATAGAATTGCAGTAGTTAGATGGAAAGAAGGAAATGCTGCACAGGGTTGGCACTTGACAATCTTTTTTGTCTTCATGGTGATCTGAGTGTTCATTGTGCTGCTATGCCACCTCTGCATTATTTACTTAGTGTCCATCTATCCATCCATCATCTTTCTGTTGACTTGTTCATCCATCTAGCCATCTCTCATTTGGTGGATATCCAAAATTTTGAAATAATTCCTGAGATTATATTTTAACTAATTAATTTTAGTGTCTTGAACGAAGTATGTTGAATTAAAGTTTGAATGGGTCTCCTTTCATGTCCAGGGGCTCAAGTGCCCTTTTATCCTTTAAAAAGGCCTTTTCTTTAATAAAATCTATGTGTTGATAGATTCACAGTTTAGGAAAACCCTTTTCAAGGAAAAACTTCATCAAGCCCAAATAAATACTTTCAAATTGACATTCACAGAATAATGTATTCTTCATTACAGTTTAATTAACCAGAAAGTTCACTTTATTCATAAGCAGTAGCACTTTTTATGGTTTATTAACTATGGCAATTGTCCAATAAGACAGTAATTTACTGCCATTGCAAAATTATATCCATAAAAGATTTGTGAAGTTTAATGTCATTAAGGGATAAAATTGAGGAAATTATCCATTTTACACTGACCTAACAATATATATGAAAGCTTTTTATGGCCTTGCCAGGTCAAATTATGCATGCTTGAGTATGAACATAGTGAAGCAGAATCAAAGTATGATTCTTTAAGCTGTAGCATATGTTTCATACTGGTTATTCCAGTCCTATTTCTACACTTCTACATTTTAATAGTGCAAGTTAAGAGTGACAAACTCTGATTTAAAGAAGCCATTTCCAGCTAGTGCTTTTAAAAGTATACCACCTGACCAGCTGGAATTTTACAGTTAAAATTTCTATTCTGGAATTTGGCACTAATGTTATAGATCTGTAAGAAAAAGTAGCCAAAACAAACAAACAAATGAAAACAAACACACCTCACCCACCCAATCGATCAAACAAAAACAAACAATACAACCACAATCAAACAAGAAACATTAGCCTGGTTTGAAATTAAGGAAATACACAGCATAACAAAAAATTGTTCATGTGAGAAATGTCCTCCTCCTATCTCAGACTGAATTCTGAATTCTTTGGAGATACAGTATGAATTCAGGCGCTGGATTAATAAAGAGCACAGGAACAGAGTTGTCTAAATGTAAAGTTGGCTCCACATATGAAAACAGGCCAGAAAACCAGACAGGGCCTCTATCAATCACAGCTCTGTCATTCACTATGTATGTGAAAGAGATTGTTTCCCTATACGGGGAATGTTTATAAGAACTTCTGCCCACCTGAATACTCCAGAGGACATGAACCTGGGGAAGGTGGATGATGGCTATATATGTCTTACAATGAAATGTACATGTAAATACTGAGCAATACAGAGAAACTGATTGTGTAAACTGGCTTTTCTGCCAGGTGAACCTTGCATTTCTGGAACAGAAGCACAGCATATGAAATAAAACTCCTGCTGCCGCCTGGTGTTTTAAGAATGAAAAGGCCAAAGAGATATTTACTAGAAAGGTTCAGTCAGTGTGAGATTGTCTACCCTAGCAAGCACTCTGAAAAGCAGAGGCAGAGATGTGTATTGATCATTTTTGCATTACCAATCAAAGAGAAGGAAAAAGAAGAAAGTCAGTAGCAAAAAGAGCCAAGGAAGTATGGATGTGCATTAAATGTTGGTTGTGTGTATAGAGGCAGATACAGACATAATTATATCTGCTCTCCAAAGAGAGGAAGATCGTGTCTTTGATTTGTAAGTCCTAAGTCTGCCAGTATTATGGAGGACAATTCCAAGGTCTCTTTTCTAATTATGCTTTAATCATTAAACTGTCCTTGGAATAGAACAGAGAGTGCTTCAAACAGTTGAGTGGCTGCTTGGTGATCCTCAGATGCAAGGCCTAACAAATTGTGCACAAAAGATCTACTGTTCCTATACTAGCTTTCCCTGAAATGAGTATCCTCAAGAGATACTAGTTTTCAGTTCTGGAATTTATAGTCCAAAATCTATATACAAACAAGAATTGGATAGAATTCAACAGTTGGAGGATGTGGAGAGAAACAGAAGACTGGCCTAAGGATCTTGACTTTATCTACTGTATATCAAAGACAGGAGACATATAAAACAACAAAAGAGAGGGGGAAGATACATCTTTCACATATGAGCAAACATACAGAATAAGTGAAGTATGAAGTATCATCTTATGATATAATACTAAGAATGATGTCAGCCTGAGTGATTGTCCCAAGGTCATCCAGTAA
Organism: Naja naja; assembly: GCA_009733165.1. Classification (NCBI taxonomy): domain Eukaryota; kingdom Metazoa; phylum Chordata; class Lepidosauria; order Squamata; family Elapidae; genus Naja; species Naja naja. The sequence continues at coordinate 335,400,410 of CM019148.1, read as the reverse complement.
GCTTACGGGGCTTACCCATATTTTTATCTAGTCCTACTCTAATCTGTATTGTACTACTTATACCATATGCTTCTGAAATGACATGTGAAATTAATTAACTTGTTATCTGGCTACATCAGCAGAATGAGTAGGTTTAACATGTAAACAAAGTTAACTTGAAGGATGTTAATATTATGTATGCAGGTTTAAAGTCATAGGTTTAGTTTGAACTGTTTGAGCTGTAATAAACAAAGAGCTTGAAGCACTCTGCGTCTGTCTCTTCATGCAAACTTAACAGTTAACATGAGGCTTATTTAGCGTTATCTTCCTGTAATGCCTGGAAGCAGACATAGCTAGAGCAATTTATTTCAGTTTGGGGCTATTGATGTATATGAAAGTCTTCAGACTTCTCCTAAAAGCTCCTTTTCTCTATGATTCCTAACTTTCCAGATGCTTGAAACCCAAATCCATCATTTAAAATCAGGTCCCAGTCACTGAAAAGTTGTTTACAAATCATTGTGACCATATCATGTTGATTGTTTGCTTGTAAAAATTAGCAATCCTATCCATCTTTTTCAAAACCTTTGCCCTTTGATTGCCAAAATGCTAGCTAGGATCACATTTTTATCTTAGATTTGCTGTTTTCCTTTAGAAATCCAGGAGAACAAATAGAAATGTTTGAAATGTAACTGAGTTACATAACAGTGAGCCACTGCAGTTTCAAAAAAATATTGTTTTAAGAAAAAAAAACCAACTTTTTAAATAGCTATCTTTCCCCATACCTCTGGATTAATTAATTATTTTTAAAACCACCCACAAGTCACCTTGTCTCTTGGTAAAAATTATCTCCTAAATGGCCAGCCTTTTTAAAAATCTTTCTTTTAACTTAAGGGAAAGAACATTCATGATGAACAAAGAGAGTTGGTTGAAGAAGGAATTACTTTGGGGAACATGTAAACAAGCACGAGTTAAGAACACCATCATTTTACTCAGGAATAGTTCACACAATGATGAGTGCCTCTTATCCTCAGTTCAGCAGGCATAGGATTGCAGGCAAATTAGGGATTAGTGAGTTCAGAAACTGACTTGTGCTGACTTGGAATGAGGGACAAAAGAATTAAAGGCTTTATCTGGGAGTGATTTCATGGGAAACAAAATAATTTGCCCTCGGTGAAGTTCAAATTCTGCCAATTAATTCTGAATTGACTTCTCTACATGGAGAGATTAGTGCCCTTTGCTATGCACATTTAGTATATACTGGTGTCCCTTTTCACCTCCTTTTTGGAGATACAGTATATATCTTCTTTATATACTGCCTTTGCTTGCTTGCCATCAAGTCTTTCGATGGTCCAATTGTGTTAAAAGTCTATGGAGATTCTCAGTCATCCAGGTCATGGTTGTAGCTATGCACTTTGGGATGGAAACCCTTCAAATGGTATGGGAGTATGAATGGATTTTCAGAAAAAAAGCAGACTACAGGAACCATTTGCACTTCAGTTTGAGGTGCAGACAACACAGACTCAATCTGCAACAGCCTGAGCCTGTCTTCAACAAGGAAGGGATACAGGGCAGAAAACATCCTGCAGTCAAGAAGGCTCCACACTCATTTGACACAGATAAACCTCCAAGTGGCCTCAATGGCTCTCTAAAAGAATGCAGGATTGATATTCCTTGCAGATCAGCTGTCTGCAAGGAATATCAATCCTTCCATTCCCCACCATCCAGTCCGTACTGAAGAAGCTTCTTGAATGAGAAGTGAAACATCCTCAAAAGAAAAAAAATAAGAAAGTCCAGTTGCCTCCTGAAAAAAAAGCACCTTTGGGACATTGTAGGGTGTGTCAAATTTTTCAACCTTCAATTTCCAAACATTGGGGTGCTCAAAAGTTGTGACATGCCTTGGGAATTGTAAAGATACTTTGGTTACTTTAATATAATTTAAATGTGCTTTGTATGTAACTACATAAATATCGTAACTTTTCAACATTTTGTTTGTTTCATTTGTCCAGTTGTGCTAGTTTTCATCGGTGACATATTTGAAACTTCTGGAGAAGCCCTCTTATGCTACTTTCCCAACATCTCTGTATTTCTTCCAAAGAGGAAAATTCATTTCCTTTTACAATGTGTTCACCATCTGGAGTTCATAGCTGTGAGTGTCAGAGAAGCTAATTGTCTTCAAATGAATGCCTAGGCAGAGGAGTCTGAGTGGGCAAACAATCTCCATACAGACATTTCAACCACAAGTTGACCTGATTCCATGCTTCTTATGCAGCAGCCTTTTGTAAGGGATTGGCCTAATGTGGTTTCTTGGCTTCAGGAAAACTTGAAAGGAGAAACACCGGATAGTTTTTATTTACTGGTACCCAGTTACCAGGTCATAAATCAAATCAGTCAGATTGATATAAGTCTGTGGTTCAGGAAGTACAGGAGTTGCCAAAGGTCCAGCATCCTGAAAAAGAAGACACGAAGAAGCATATACATTTTTCCAAGAAAGAAAACCATATTTACACAATGTTTTTTTCTCTAAAAATATAAATTAGCAATTTCCACAAAAATAACATTGATCCATAGATATAACATAGTTATTACGATTCTACTGCCTAATGCAGGAAAAGTGAATTGTGAGGCACATGCCAACTAACATGCTGAAGGATCTAGTTGCTATCCATAGTATCACCCTTGAAAGAATATAGTGAATTATTTGTTTATTTATTTTTATTTATTATTACATTGAGATGCCATCCATATTGCTATCCAGAATAAGCTGGGTAGGAGAAATGCTAAACCAACACTCTGATCAATCAGAGCAAAGAACAGGAAGCAAGATGTATCTGCGTTTTAAGTTATAGCAATAGCATTTAGCAACAGCAATAGCATTTAGACTTATGCAATGCCCTATAGCATTTTACAGCACTCTTTGGGTGGTTTACAATGTAAGCATTATTTGCATATTGCCGTCAACAATCTGAGTCCTCATTTTACCAACCTTGGAAGGATGGAAGGCTGAGTCAACCTTGAGCCCCATCAGGATGGAACTCCAGGCTGTGGGCAGAGTTTGCCTGCAATACTGTACTTTAAGCACTGCACCACCAAGGTTCTTACCTGGGACTCTTGTACAAGCATCATTTATTTAGTATTTTCCTTGAAAGGTTTTTTTTTTTTGCTGTGGGTGATTTAACTGAAAATTTCTGTAGGGTTTCAATCAACAGGATATTTGCAGCAAGTTGAGGTATTGTCAAAATGACCAAATGTGCACTAAGATAGAAGCTCCATCCATAACAAACTTGTGCACAACTGCAAAAGGGGAGGAGTTTGATCCATGAAGTTGCAACATAAATTTCATCACTTTTTCCCTATTGTCCCTCTAGATCATGGCTGTGAGTTAGAAGGAAGTATGTATACCATCCATGTACATTTTCAGATTTCATTCTTTCTGGGATTCACTCATTTTGCTAGCCATCATGGGCAATCATGTTAATATCAATAATCCAAAAAGGAAATTCTAATTAGAAATTATGTGAATTGATCAACATGAATTCTAATTTGCAAATTTCTGTATAAAATGTAGTAATTTTTTGGGTGGAAATTAGATGGTCAGTATTAAGGTTATACGGATTAATCAACAGGTAAAATGTTGACTATAACTCAATCAATAGGTAATTTAAAAACAAATATCTGGAAGACTAAAATGGAAAATCCAGTTTTTTGTACCAACAAATCCAACCTTGGAAAATCCAATAATATGCTCCATCCCAATTTAAGATGTAAATTCAGACTGTTATGCAATAATTAATCCAACTGAAGTCAATGGGACTTTTTTCTAAATAGACTTATGTTGTCAAGCGTTAATTTCAGTGGAAAAGAATGAGCATACCACCCTAAATTGAAGGATATACATTTCCATAATTTTCTGGATTAGCATATAATAAGAAAATGTATCCTTATAACTATGTATTTCAGACAATGTTTTATGAACAAAGTGGCGGTCGGGATGTTTCTCAAGTTCAAAGCTATGCAGACCTCTTTTCACTGGGTTGTTTTTCTTCTGAGGCTGCAAATACCACCGCAAGATACTAAAACACCTTAGAAAACAAATACATGTTTAAAAGACAGGATTGTTTTGGCAACTATTTTAAAAAATCCTTTTATACAAAGCAGTTACCATAGAAACTTATGAGAACTCAAAAGTCTTTTAAGGACACGCTGACTGGCATATAATAATTATTTGAAGCTGCTATGGTGTTTTTATGTTCTGAGCATGTTTAACATTCTTGTTAGTTTTGTTCAGGACAAAATCTGCAGAATACTATCTCTCCCCCTCTCTTCCCCCCTCCCTCTCTTCCAACACATTCCTTCCCCCTTTTCTAAGCTATCTCATACCTAGTAATTTTTATTTGTTTCAAGATTTGATTGTTCTCATTTTTATGCTAAATGAACAGAGCAGAATAAATTAGAGTCAGAGGTATTAAAGGAGGATCTCTGAGCATTTGGACTGGAAGCACTGAAAGGTAATTGTATCACTTGCACCACAAACATGTGGAGATTTCATATTTCTGCAGGATCTTCAATACAGGTAGACCTCAATTTAGGATTACACTTGAGCCCAACATTTCTGTAGATAGATGAGACAGTTGTTAAGTGAATTGTGCCCCATTTTATTACTTCTCTTGCCACAGTTGTTAAGTGAATTGCTACAGTTGTTAAATTATTAACATGGTTGTTAAGTGAATCTGGATTTCCCATTGACTTTGCTTGTCAGAAGGTTGCAAAAGCTGATCCCACGATCTCGGAACATCAAAACTGTCATAAGTATGAGTCAATAGCCGAGTATCTGAATTTTAATCACATGACCATAGGGATGCCGCAATGGTCGTAAGTGTGAAAAATGATCATAAGTCACTGCTTCCAGTGCCATTATAGCTTTGAATGGTCACTAAATGAATTGTTGTAAGTCGAGGTCTACTTGTATTAATTATCATTCATGGGCTACTTTAGGTGGGCTTTGCCCTGAAAAATGTATCTAGGTACTTGACATTAACAAATGTATATTGAAATGTTGAAATCACAGGTATCTTCTACTAAACTCACAACCTATGGGTATGATCGGACATATGGTGAAAATGTTTAGGTCCCATTCATGTAAGGAAGGAATATGTGTGTGTGTGTGTGTGTGTGTGTGTGTGTATGTTTTCTTAAATTTTTGCGGGTATTTATATGTATGGTATTCAGCTTTGTTCAGGTACTTTCCCACGTCATTATAGTTGTGCTTTTAAAGCTGTAGTGACGTTTTGGCAGAATCTCATATGCCATCATCAGGCTTGTGCATTGGGTTCTTCTGTGTGTGTGTCTTTGCAGCCGTTTCTGTTTTAAATGTACAAGCCTGATGATAGCAGATGAGATTCTGCCAAAATGTCGCTACAACTTTAAAAGCACAACTATAATGACGTGGGAAAATACCCAAAGCTGAATACCATATATGTATGTATGTATGTGTGTGTGTATGTGTGTGTGTGTGTATATATATATATATATATGTAGGTCTTGGTGTATTGGTCTTGTCCGTGTAAGATTGAGAATACCTTGGCAACGTTTCGACGAAATCTCATCCGTCATCTTCAGGCTGGTGTCTTCAGCTTCGTTCTCCTGGGAAACTCCAGAGTTGGCTGTGTTGTCTGGAGTTTAAAAGGGAAAAACAGCCACTATCACACACTTCTCCCAGAAGAACGAAGCTGAAGACACCAGCCTGAAGATGATGGATGAGATCTCGTCAAAACGTCACCAAGGTATTCTCAATCTTACACGGGACAAGACCTGAATACACCAAGACCTACATACCTTTACCCGTGAAAATCTACAAAAACATATATGTGTGTGTGTGTGTGTGTGTGTGTGTGCGCGTGCGCACGCGTGTATACACACACACACACACACACATATAATAATTATGCCTGAATTATGCCTCGCAGTTTGAACTTACCCTCTGCTGTATTTTTTTGCTCCCTCTTTTTTTCTATGACTTAGAAAAGGAGTAGAGTGAGAAGGGGAAGAATTTAAAAGAAATGCTTCTACAGGCAGAGGACTTGCCAATACACCATTCAATATACAAGGTGTCCTAGGCGCTTTCATCTTATTTTTATTTGTATTAAACCTTTAAAATGCCCCAGAAAACCTCAGAAGAACTCTGCTTGTGCTTGTAAAAGTATTTTCCACATGTCCTTATGAAATCTGCTTTCTGCCACAGCCAAAGAGTGAGCAAACAAGAACAAAGCTTGCTTATTTTTAAAATTGGTTTTTGCTTTTGTGGCTCAGCAAGTTGTACAAATCCAACACTTTTTGTTATGTAATGTATAGTCTGAATCTAAAAAAAGTTAACTCAATAATTGAGTTAAGGCCACAGTAATTTTGTGTCTTGCAGTTGCCGATAAACTTTCAAAATATTCAAATTCAACTATCATATAATTAACTTGAAAGGCTTGAAAAAAAAGCAGACTTAGAGGCTTGTTCTGCATATAAGCAAGGGTGAGGTGTTGGGGTTTGCAGGAGTTCAGTAGAGCCCCTAGCTAAGATTCTGTGAGGTTCAGAGAACCCCAAATCCTACTTCTGGCTAGCCCTGCCCATCCTGCTCCTCCACTCCCAGGAATCCCCACGCAGCCCATTTGGATGCAGGCGTGCAGGGTGCATGCGGAGGCTCAGGGAGGGTGAAAAACGGGCCTCCTGGAAGTTCGGGGAGGCTGAAATGGGCCTGTTTCCAGCTTCCAGACAGCCTCTGGAACCCTGGGAGGCCATTTTTGCACTCCCGGAGGCTCAAGGAAAGCCTCTGGAGCCCAGGGAGAGCAAAAATGCCCCCTCATGGTGCAGGAGGCCGACTAGGCCATGCCCACCATGGCCACACCCACCCAGCAACCAGGCTGAGAACCCTTTGAAAAATTTTTGAAGCTTACCCCTGCATGGGAGAACTTCCACAATATTCTTTGTTAAAGACCTAATAGCATGGAATGGAGAGCATGTGCACTATAACCCAGAATAAAGCTATATAACATTCTTACCTATTATTATTATTATTATTATTATTATTATTATTATTATTATTATTATTATTATTATATACCCTGGGACTTTCTAACATATGGCTACCCTTGAACCCTTTCCTCCCTCCTGCAGCGCTGTTCAGTCTCATGTTTTGAGCTTCTCTCTGGAAATGTACTACCTTCTTCTTGGAAAGCTGTGGTGCTATTGCCAATGTTTCCCCCTCCATTCTTTTTTTCAGCTGCACATTCCCTCATGCCACCTGTGTTTTAGATCTCTGTCCCTCCTGGTTGATTAAGGTCTCCCAAATATGGTAGGCTCTTAAGTCTATAAGAGATCTTTGGAAACAACAATTTTGAAAAGTCACCCTCTGAGTTTATCTTCACTATTGAGCAAAAGGAAAATTAACCATAAATTTAAGAATTTATAGAATTGGAAAATAATGGCAAAAAGCTAAAAAAGACTTTAATCTAAGTTAAGTTAAACAAATTAAGGGTCCAGACAAATGTGAAACTTTCATTATAAGATTTGGGAAATAATTATGTAAACAGTTTTTTATGGAAACCAAATTGTTTTTTTTATTTTATTTTAAGATACACTGTATGAGAGATTTGAGACTTTATGATTTCAGAAATTGGACACTACTGGGGATAAACATTCCAGGCAGAAAAGGAGAAAAAAAAGTAAACTTGTTTTTGGTTTTTGGTTAGTATGAAGATTTAAAAAACAAAACAAAAAACCAACAACCACAAAATGTTATAACATTATAATAATCCAAGTGATTTTTGAAAAATAGGGTCAGAAGTTACCAGTTACAATGTTAGAACATGAGGTATATGCTTCTATGGATAGACTTATGTCCAAATTATGTTAATGAAGGAATGACAGATGTGAAACAAATTTTCTCTAATGTAGAAAGATTAGAACAGGAAATACTGGATAATAAAAGATCAGACAGAGAAAGGCAGCTAAAGTGAAACAAATGACACTTAAGAGAAGGACTACAGGACTTGCAAAGAAGTTGGTTAAAGCTTTAAAAATCAAAATGGAAGTAAAAATGATAAACCAAGAGAATAAAGAATTAAGTTTCTTATACTTGTGATGAAGTTTGGAATTTCTTTCTTTCTTTCTTTCTTTCTTTCTTTCTTTCTTTCCTTCCTTCCTTCCTTCCTTCCTTCCTTCCTTCCTTCCTTCCTTCCTCCCTCCCTTTCTTTCTTCCTCTCCCCCCTCTTCTTTCTGTCTTTGAGTTTAATTTGTATTTGCTTTAACTACTGTAGTTAAAATCTTGAATGCAAATTATTAAAAAAACCAGCAACTGGATAGTAGAGCCATAGGTCTCCTGTGTTGTAATTTATTGCAGTTCTCCTTAAATGATAGCTGTTTCTCTCAATATAATAAAAAGCTTCTTTGAAGTGGGCAAATTAAAAAAACAGCTATGCAAACCTCTTTTGATGATGCATTCCCTTCTTTTTGGTGATATGTATGGGATCACTGTCCTTGGATGAAACACTGTAAAACTTTTTTTTCTTGAAATATGTATGGAATGGTGTTTTACATTCTTTTGTTTAAAAAGTACAAAAATATTCCAATCAGTCTGCCAAAAAGAATATTATGTCTTTATTACTGCAAATGATAATCCCTCTTGCAAGATAGTTGGGATTTATATATTTTGTATTCTGTTGGTACTGCTGCATGTTGAATCACAGAAGAAAGTGAAGTCAGAAGTTTAGCGTAAAATAGAAAATTATGACTGGCGATGAATGTACAGTTTTTTGCTTGGTATCCAGCTAGGAACTTGAAACGTTACTGCAGTGATAAGTACATAGCACAGAACCCATACACCAAACCAGGGAAAACAATTAAGGATGTCTCAGAAATATTATCTTCAACTATCCCATGCAATTGTAGCAATACAGCATATTATACTATAGGATTTGACATGCTATACATTATATATATTGATATTAGAATGGAAGCAATTGTCCTTCTTTTCTCAACCTGTGAAAGCATAGAACTGGCTGCTAGTGATAAAATGGGCATGACCAAACATGGACTCATATCTGCTCAGAAGTAAATTGGGGTCCCTTGCTCCCAATGTGGTAAATGGAGCAACCTTACTGTTGGCCACAATAGCTATGCCAATTCAGGAGCTGGTAGAATGGAGATATTCAGCAAGTCCATTGACTGCTCTATGGAAAGGCAGTTTGCCTCCTTGACTGGATTTGAGGTTGTATCTATCAGTACCCTGAAATAGATTTATGTTCTAAGATGTTTTGATAAATGGCTGAACACGTTGCTATTTTCAGTGGATAGCTGAGGACAAAACTAAGTTTGATATTAGTTGCAAGATTGCAATGATTGTGTGTAATTTTTAAAATGTGGTTAGGGGTGAGGGTATTTATTTATTAAAATTTACTACTAGCCACCCAATTGACTCTCAGTGACTCTAGGTGGTATAAGTGGTCGATAAAGTAGGAAGAATTAGATCTGATCCCTCAATGCCATGGTTCTATTACTGATCAGAGGGAAACTTGGAGCACAACTGAATTTTAAAAACTTGTGTCAGCTTTCATTTAACTGTACTGAATTGATTCAAATAAACTTTTTCACCAAGAAATCCTAGAGTTAATTTATATATATAATGCCCATAGGATCTCATATGGTTTTGGAATGTGGCCTTAAACTGATGAAGTTGCTCATGTCTTATTTAGGCTGTGGAGGGGACACTGTGGCTATGTGAATAAAGAAAGTTTCTATATTTATATCTCTCCACATGGCTATAAAGAGACCACCAATGATTTAGCTCTAAAATGAAATAAACTAAACTTCTGCAATTTGACAGCACATATTATAATACTCTGGAATGTGTATATTGTGTATATATGTGTGATATTAGATCATAATCAAATCTGTTCAGGACTTGTTTTTTCTATTTTCATCATTCAGTATAAAATTCAGTAACTATTCAGCTCTGTTGATAAGTTACCGCCTAAGAGAATCTATAACAATTAATGCATGGGTTCAATTCCTTTCATTTAAAAAGCTCCCCTCTTTGTTCCTTTAAAATAAATCTGACAGCTTACTTTAACACCTTCCTGTAATGCTTGGTTGCTGATGCTGAAATATGTAATGGTTTGGCCTATATAAAACAGGATTAATTGCTGTGCTTTGAGGGTGAAAGTAATCAGACATCTTAATTGTGACCTGCAAGTTTAGGACACAAACAAAAGCTCTCATTGTGAACCTGCCAATTAATGCACCAGCCATTCAGGGAAAGAGATGAGCCTGTGGCTTTTCTCAGGTTAGCTGAGGTCATATCTTCAGCTAATGCACAGGTTCTTAATGAATGTTAAAATCCTGGCCAACCCTCAACTTTCTATTAATGGGCCTCTAACAGCCCTACGCTGGGAACAATGTTTACCAAGAAACATTTGGAATCTGTATATACTATTGGAGGGACATAAGAAGATTTTGAAACTTTTCCACTAAGAAGTTCATTAAAGGATTGTATTGAAATACTCCATGGACTAATTTCAAAGTAAAAAAAACAACTTTGTTGCCAATGAAAAATGACCACAGGAACTGGGGCACAACAGAATCTGGAGATCCATAATACTTCTGCAAGAAAACCACATTTGATGCTGCTTTCTCTCTAACTGCCACACTCTCTTAAATCCCCATAGTTATGCTTCCACTTTGTTTTGGAGGTAATATCCCCCCTCCAAAATAAAGGGGTACTAGATAAGAAAGGAGAAGAAAGTGACTGCCTTCTGCTGTTTGTTGGTCAACCAACATTATTGTTAGATTTGCATGAAGAGTCAGACGCGGAGTGCTTCAGTGAAGAGTTTATTAGTGACTGCAGCTCATAACAGACCTGACTTGGCTGGGCTGCGGCTGCTACTTATAGCCAGCAGCCACAGTTGCCAGCCAATCAGAGTGCAGGGTTTTCCGCACTTTTAAACCAATCATATTTGACATTTTACAAGAACAGTTCAAACTAAACCAATGACATTCAAACCTGCATACATAACACCCCTCCCCACTAGGTTCAGTCCATACTCAAACCCCAACCTATCTAATGTATTCTTTTAAATAGGTGGGCTCTTACGTGCGTTGAGACCTTCGTGGTTCAGAAGTTTTAACGTTCTCACCCAGTGAGAGAGGAAATGTGTCTGTTGACATTTCCCTACTCGGGCTTCCAGTGAAAGAAGACCCTGTTTGATTGTTACAATCTGGTCTCTCCTCCCAACCCATCTCCAAACCAATGTCAGCACCCAAGTCAGGTAGTGATGTGCAATCTTCCACTTGTAAGGATGGATTTTGGCATTGTGACAGGTTTTGGGATGGTTCCTGTCGTAATGGCTCATTACACATGGGGTTGATTCTTGTTTGCTGGTTATCTTCATGTTCCTCCCCCTCCCACCTAGAAAAGGAATTAGATATGGGAACTAGAGAGGAACAATTGCGATGTTCCTGAGGTAACCTGGATCTAAGCTGATCAATGTGACTGCTCCAGAGGACTCCATCCTCTGTTTGTATCCTGTAAGAACGAGGGCCAGTTATCTGAGTTATTTCAGCAGGAATCCATGAAGGTTCACCCATAAGGTTCTTAGCATAAACAGAATCACCCACACTGAACGTGAGAACTTTGCTAGTGGAATCAAGTGGTGCGTTGGGTGCGTAAGTGGGATGAAGGCAGTCAAGGGGAGACCTAAGTTTCCTACCCATCAACAACTCTGCTGGGGATAAGTTAGTTGATGGGTTAGGAGTGATATGCTGAACACTAAGAAGTTTTTCAACTTTCTCAGTGATGTCCCCAGGACCCAATTGCTGAAGCTTTGGAACTGTTTTGGAACTGGAAGCTTGGCAACAGTTTCTAGGAAAAAGGTGTAAGTCTCAGGAGCAAAGTCCTCAGTGTGAGAAGGAAGTGGGCAGCGACTCAAAGCATCTGCATGTCCAATGTCTTTGTCAGGCCTGTGGATGAGTTTGTATGAATAAGCAGCAAGAAATTCAGTCCACCTCAGCATTCTTGGTGACAGGATAGTGGGTGTAGGTTTGTCTCCTGCCACAATGCCTAACAATGGTTTGTGATCTGTGACAATGGTAAATGTTCTCCCATATAAATACTCATGAAATTTCTTGATAGCTGCAACAATTGCCAATGCTTCCTTGTCCAATTGGCTGTAATTCCTCTCTGCTTTGGTCAAGGTGCGAGAGTAAAATGCAATAGGGGCTTCCCTCCCACTGGGAAGCCTGTGGCTCAACCCCCCACTCCAAAGGGGATGCATCACAAGTCAGTACAACAGGTAAATTCTCAGAGAACTGTATGAGTACAGCATCAGACGTGATTAGTTTTTAATACTGTTAAATGCTGATTGTTCCTTCCTGCCCCAGACCCAAACAGACTTTTTGTCAAGTAATCTGTGTAATGGTTCTGCAATGGTTGCCTTCTGAGGTAGGAACATGTGATAAAAGTTAATAAGTCCAAGGAAGGCTTGCAAATCTGTTTTGCATTTTGGTCTAGGGGCTTCTTTGATTGCTTTAACCTTGGCATCTGTAGGGTGGCTGCCATGCTTGTCAATCATATAGCCCAAGAACTCAACCTTGTCAGTTCTAAGAGTGCATTTTTCTTCCTTGACTTTTAATCCCGCTTTCTTGAATCTGGTAAGGACTTCTCTGAGTCTCTTTTGTAATTGAGTGTCATTTTCAGCAGAGATTCACACATCATCAAAGTAAGGTACTACCCCTGGCAGTCCTTGGAGCATCCTTTCCATAAGGCTTTGGAAAATGCCTGGTGCCACGCTTACTCCAAACTGTAACCTTTTACATTTGAAGGCACCTCTATGAGTCACAATGGTTTGGGCCTCTGCAGTGGCATCATCAACTGTTAGTTGTTGATATGCCTGGGCCAGATCCAATTTGGCAAAGACTGTGCCCCTGCCAAGTGAATGTAATAAATGATGCACCACTGGAACTGGATATGCTCTGCTGAAGCGCATGGTTCAATGTCCCCTTATAGTCTCCACAAATTCTTACTGACCCATCAGTCTTGACTGGTGTGACTATGGGTGTTTCCCATCTGGAGTGGTCAGTGGGCTCTAAAACTCCTTGAGCTATTAGTTTATCTAATTGTGCATCAATTTTTTCCTTTAAGGCAAATGGGACCCTTCTGGGCTTTAAACGAATTGGGGGCACCTTGGGATCTAGGTTGAAAGTGATAGGGGTCCCCATATACTTGCCCAATCCGTCGCTGAAGACCTCTGGAAACTCAGACTTCAAGGCCTCCTCCCATTCAGTGTTGCTCACGTGATTGATGCCAGTCACCTCAATGCCTAGTGGATTGAACCACTCAACTCCCAGCAAGCTTGGGCGGTCTTTGTCCACGATGATCAGGGGCAAACGTTTGGTGTGGCCTTTGAACTTCACGTTGAATTCTCTTGTTCCAACTACTGGAATCTTGTTCCCTTGGTAGTCTTTAAGAGTCAGTGCTTGCTTCTGGAAATGCTTCTTCTGAATGTTGGGAAGTAGCCTGTGAATAGTGTCCCATGACACCATAGATAAATAAGAGCCTGAGTCCACTTCCATTTGGCAAGGCCTTCCTTCAGTTAGTACCTTCACATGTACTTTTCTGCTTCTTAGGGGTGAAGAATGACCAATAGTGACTGTTTGATGAGTTTCATTCTTCCCATTTGCTTCTGTGTTGCACCTCATTTTCTCACTGAAGTTGTTATGCTTGAATTCTTTGTCAGGAAACTTCTTTCTGCTTGGTGGAGTTCTGGATGATTTGCAGACTCTTGCTAGGTGACCTCTTTTTTCACAACGGAGGTAGATGGTATCAAAAAACTTGCATTCAGTGCAGGGGTGCCCCCCCACAACCTCTGCAATAAAAGTCTTGCTCTTTCTTCCAAGGTCTTTCCTTTTTTTCTCCATTCTGAGTCTATAAATTCCTTCCTCCACCTCACTACAGTCTGACTCAGAATCTATTTGCTCGCAATGCGTTGTTGTGGATTTTTCCACATCAGGATGGCTTGTGGCCTTGTTAATTTTCTTCATGGCTGCTGCTGAGGACTTGGTAGCTTCCGCTGAAGAAGCTTCTTCTATGACCTCCTTAAGCGTGATCTTAGGTTTCATTAATAATTTGCTCTGCAAAACCTTGTCTTTTAGGCCTAGAACAAATCAATCGCACATGGCCTCTTCTAAGTTGATAAACTCACATGCACCCCCAATGTCCCTTAAACTTGCCACGAAGTCATTAACGTTTTTGCTTTCCCCTTGATCCCGACGGTAGAATTCGTGTCTCTTAATGAGGCATGATACTTGTGGCGCATAATGGGCTCTTAATAACTTTTCTAAGTTGGGCCAGTCCATTACCTTCACGTCTGCAGCTCCCGCCAATGCCTTCGCCATCTTGAAAACAGCCGGACCGCAGTGGGTGAGAAAGACCGCCCTCTTCCGCTTGTCGGAAATGTCGGCGAGATCGTTTCCCTCCAAATACATTTGGAAACAATCTGCATACGAGTCCCAGTCTTCTGCCGTCAGATCGAATGGGGCTGGGGGGGTGTTCAGCACGGCCATCTCTCTCAGCTTGTTCTCCGCGTTGTCTTTTCTTCGGGAAGGATCCCACCTTCGCCAGTGTTAGATTTGCATGAAGCGTCAGACGCGGAGTGCTTCAGTGAGGAGTTTATTAGTGACTGCAGCTCATAACAGACCCGACTTGGCTGGGCTGCGGCTGCTACTTATAGCCAGCAACCGCAGTTGCCAGCCAATCAGAGTGCAGGGTTTTCCCCGCACTTTTTAAACCAATCATATTTGACATTTTACAAGAACAGTTCAAACTAAACCAATGACATTCAAACCTGCATAGATAACAATTATAAAAATAGGATATTGTGGACAGATCAAAAAGGAGAATAAGTGTTGCAGCTCACGTTCTCTGTTCATAACTTCAGCTGGAAAAAGAGTTCCAGATACACTTAAAGATGTATAGATTTCAATGAGGAATTATCATGTGTACCAATATGCAGGCAACATGGGCTGATTGCAAGACCTCAAACTTTAGCTTAGAAATAAATAGCTACCCCTGCCTATTTTATTATCTAATAAATGGGGATTAAGTATAATGAAGTATAATCATGCTTGATTAGTGGTTTAAGTTAGTGGTCATGGCAACAATATAATCTTGGGCATTTAGCAATGTTATTTAATGTTAGCTATAGTTTTGCAGGCAAAGTTGGAAAGTAACCACTAATGATTATTAAAAGACCTAATAGCTCAACTGTAAGTCCTACTTTTCATTCAAATAGTTTTTACAGCTGCAAACGACCTCTGAAAAGTTAGAAAAATGCTCCCTATCAATATGTTTACAGTATTGGGACAGATGGATCACTAGATTGATTCATTATTAACTAGGTTGTAATTTTAACTTTTCAGATTAAAGGTGAAATAGATTGCATAGATAAAGTATGGAAAACCATAACTTAAAATTTTAGTCTTTGGATTTTTTTATTAATTTGCCTCTAGAATGCATATTCCCCTGATTATATATCAGAACAATGAATTAGGCAGTTACTGAAAATCATTGTCAAACAATGGTAGGATTAGAAAACATGAATTTTACCTGTTAATTATGAATAGATCCCTCCAAACTATGCTGCAACTTTAACAGCAACAATAATAACAACAAAAGTGAATTATCCTTGACTTTTTTAATGCTGAAGTTTTACTGTTTTTATTGATAAGTAAAGTGGAAATGATTCAAATATTGTAGATTTTTAACAATTGCTAGTATGACAAGGTTTGGCATCCATATGAAAAACCAGGCATTAAAAGTGTGAAAGTCAAAATACAATCTTTGGATTGGCTAAGCTAGAAACAAAATATGTTTTATTGCATTGCAAGTCAAAAGGAATGGATCATTACAACAAATAATTGATCAGATGCAGCCAAAGCTTGCATGCTGGCTGATGCCTATTTGTTGAACTCTGTCAAATCCTGGTTGCCACTCTATGTAAGCTCTAAGGCAAATGTCCCCAGCCTTTGCGGCTTGGCGGCCCTGCTGCACATAGGGGAATTGGGCCATGTGAGAGCAGGCCAGTGTGCATGCATGCAGGGATATTTGCGGGAGCACCTACTGCCAGCAACAACTTCCCATCGCCCCGTGCGCTCCCACAGACAGGGCCTCCTCAGGGTTCTGTCGGCCAGACAATGTCGGCTGGTGACCCCCAGGGGAAGAGCCTTCTCTGTGAGTGCGCCCACCCTTTGGAATCAGCTGCCCCTGGAGCTCCTGATGACTCCCGACCTTTGATCCTTCCGTCACAACCTGAAGACATGACTCTTTCAACTGGCCGACTTGGACTGATGGGGTTTCTTTTATTGGTTTTTTATTGCCTTGTTGTCGGTTTTAATTAGAATTATTGGGTTGTTTATTTAATATCTTTTTTTGTATTGTATGTTTTTATTGTTGTGAGCCACCCTGAGTCTTTTGGGAGATAGGGCGGCATATAAATCCCGATAAACTAAACTAAACTAAACTCGTGCCAGTGGAGGGCTGGCTCTCACATGCGCAAGTGCCTACCGACCTGCCACTCACACAAGTTGAGCTGCGTGTGCACATGCTTACTCTAGCCAGCCACTTGTGTGGCCAAAGCTGAATAGGCCACGGCTTGGTAGTAGCTGCGGCCCGAGGGTTGGAGACCCCTGCTTTAAGATACCATCCAAAATTTATAGCTACTATATGTTTGGACCATCAGATATCATTTGTAGGCAAATAGCAGTTAAATATTTTATGCTATATATCAGTACCAATTGCTACACAATGTCAGTTACGATACATTGTCCTGCTGAATGGTTAAAACTGAAGAACTGTCCAATTTTAACTAGCATTGCAGAATCTATGGCTCCCTGATGCTTATGATGAACACCAAATGTCCATCAAATGAATTTGGTACATAAGATTTTTGGGGTGTCCCAAAGGTGCTTTTTTCCCCCCAAGAGGCAACTGGACTTTCCTGTTGTTTTTAAAACGTTTTGCTTCTCATCCAAGAAACTTCTTCAGCTCTCACTGGATGGTGGGGAATGGAAGGATTTATATTCCTTGAAGACAGCTGGTCATTTGCATCCTTTTAGAGAGTCATTGAGGCCATCTGGAGGTTTATCTGTGTCATCAGGGTCACCTGAGTACTGCAAATGGGTGTGGAGCCTTCTTGGAACTGTTGAAGGGACTGCATTGCAGATTGGAGATAGATGATGTCATATCCCTCCCACTCTGTTGAGAGTGGGCAGTTCAGTTTTGACATAGATGGCCTCTTTGACTCTGCTTTCAAATCAACAGTCCTCTCTGTCCAAAATGTAGACTTTACTGTCTTCAAAAGAGCGGCCTTTGTTCTTTTAAATGCAGGTGGACTGCTGAATCGAGTCCTGATGGATTTGTTCTCCTATGTTTTTTCCCCTATTTTTTGAGGGTGGGGAGCTAATTTGTTTAAATGTTGTTGCAAAGATAAATGTGATGTTTTGCAAAGTAAGTAGATAGCAACCTGCCACTTCCTGCTTCTTTTCCAAACCAAAGGTTCTTTTCCACCTGGCATCTCCAAAGCTGGTATTTCAGAACAGAAGAGGCAAATGTCTTTGGCAGCATTTTGACGCTGTTGCTAAGCATCAGGTGTTAGAATGCAGCCACTGAGAAGGGTGTGTCAGTTATCTGCACAAGGTTCTATGCCATATGTACTTTGAGAACTGTGACCTTTGTATGAGTTTGTATTTAATTGATTGGGGATAATGGAGGGACAGAAGGAAGAATTTGGTGCTTTGTTGGGTTTTAAAGATTACTTTGCTGACTTTGAATGAATCTAAGCCTGAAAGGTTCAGATATACAACTTGTCTCTTCATAGTGCATTGCTTTTGAAACAAAGAGGCTGCAAAATGAAACCTCAGTGGAATGTTCTTGGATAAACATTTGCTTCATTTCTGATGCTTTCATGCCATGGTGATGTGATAATTGCCTAGGAGAATAGATTCTGCTGGCTGTCTTCTTAAAAGAGTGTTAATTTGTCTCAGGGGAAAAAATAATGAATGGAGCTGCAGGAATCCTTCTTTTGATCTCCTTCTTTATTCTACTCTGGTCTCCTTGTCTCATGTGTTTGGTCAAGGAAGATCAGCAGTTCTGGAATAAAAACTCCTCCTTGGTGTGGCTTTATAAGGTGACACAAAAGGAATCAGTTTTGTATTCCAACTCCAAGGGTACTTATGGACTTCGATTTTCACTGGAGGCAATTGATATATGATTATTTCTGCCCTACGTATACAACTTACAACAGTTCATTTGGTATCTGAAGTTACAATGGCAATGAAAAATGTGACTTATGACCATTTTTCATACTTATGACCATGGGTTGCAGCATACCCATGGTCACGTGATCAAAATTCAGACATTTGGCCACTGACTCATATTTATGACCATTGCAGTGTCCCAGGGTCATGTGATCCCTTTTTGTGGACCTCTGACAAGCCAAGCCAATGGGAAAGCCAGGTTCACTTAATAACCATGTTACTAGCTTAACACCTGCAGTGATGTGTGGCTAGAAAAGTCTTAAAATGGGGCAAAAACTCACTTAACAAATGTCCCATATAACAACAGAAATTTTGGGCCCAGTTGTGGTCATAAGTTGAGAACTACCTGTACTTGTAATTTTGTTGTAATCATTTCACTAGAAAGTACAGCAAATAAATATGTTTAGTAGCTCAGTTCTGTTTGCTTTACAAACAGTTCCCTGTTTGTAAAAAAAATGCTAGGAAATTATTTTAACTGCTAACTGGAACTGACATCTAGATGATTGTCAAGAAAAATCTTGGTCTTTTGAGTACTTATTTGAGTGCTTGCCACAACATCCAGGGTGTGTTAAGATGGCTGTTTCTGCAAACTCCTGCATCTCAGTTTCATTTCTTATTTTCTTACTTCCCAGAAGCCACAACAGGTCACTTTCAGTAATGAGGAATAGTGGTGGGATTCAAATGCTTTTACTACTGGTTCTGTGGGCGTGGCTTGGTGGTTTGGCAGGGGAAGGATACTGTAAAATCTCCAGTCAGGGGTGGTATTTGCTGGTTCTCCGAACTACTCAAAATTTCCGCTACCGGTTTTCCAGAACTGGTCAGAACCTGCTGAATACTACCTCTGGTGAAGAAGGCAGAACTGGTAGCAGATACAATCTGTCTCAAGGTGAGTGGAACTAAGACAAACATTAAATTAGCGTTCTTGTCTTGTACATAAATTAAAATCAAATTAATCTAGTCACAGCCCAGTGAGGGATTCAATATTTTCACTTGTGTATCATATTTGAAATTACATTTTGTATCATTTAAAATTACATTCTGCCTTATATGTAATAGAGATTCCCTTCTGCTAGAGATGGAAGTGGGGGCACAAATTCCAGCATTCCTTGAAGTAAAAATATGTTATTAGTGCCCATTCCCATTAAGGGGAAGGCTTACTGATACCTGAAGAAGGTGACTGAGAAAGTGACATAGAGAAAGTGACACTGGGCCTTGGTGGCTCAGGCTGTTAATTGCCTGCACTTAAGTTCCAGCTGCCTACAACTGCTGTAGGCTCGAATCCCACCAGGCTCAAGGTTGACTTCCATCCTCTCGGGGTAGGTAAATTGAGGACCCAAGATTGTTGGGGGCAATTGGCTGACCTTGTAAAAATGCCGCTTAGTAATAAGCAGGCATATACAATGGAATGAAGGCTATTGCTGAGCACACTGGGTTGTATCCCAAAAATTGTAAGCCGCCCTGAGTCTCCGGAGAAGGGCAGCATATAAATGTAATTTAAAAAAAAATGTTTAAACTTGAATCAGAATAGAGCTGGAAGGGACCTTTGAGGTCTTCTAGTCCAATCCCCTGCTCAAGCAGGGGAGCCTATACTATTTCAGACAAGTGGCTGTCCAATCCCTTCTTAAAAACTTCTTAGGTGTATTTTACTGCTTTTAACCTGTAACAGTAGAGCGGGGGGAGGAACAGCACTCAAGTGTTCATAACTGGCTCAACCTGTCTCAAAAGTAGTGGTGTTGATAAATAAATTGATTTAATTAAAATATTATATGCCTAAAATATTTGCCTGCTGAACATTTAATACATGCTACTAATTTGCACTTCTTAAGCTAAGATGTGAAATAGAACACAATCATCCTTCAAATTCTGGACATTTTTGAATATTGAGATAAAAAACTTAAACTTTACATTGTGTGTAAATTGGAGCGAATTTAAAAAGTCAGATATGAGGACTGATATTTTAACACATGAATCAGTTTGGTGTAATGGTCAAGGCATCAGTGTAGAAATTGGGAGACTGTGAGTGCTAGTTCTACCTTAAGCATGAAGTCAGCTGCTGGGTGACCTTTGGCCAGTGACAGCCCCTCAGCCCTAGGAAGGTAGCAGTGGCAAATCACTTGTAAAAAATACCTTGCTAGAAAAAAAACCCATGACTGAATGGAAATTAAAAATAATATTAACACACATATATGCTTAAATTATGCTTTGATGATAATATAGTATAATATAATATAATATAGTATAATAATATATAATATGATTAATATAAATTAGTACATTTTCCAAGTGTCTGGAATAATGCATAGGACTCAGAAATGGTGCACATGTTTGGAAAAATTGCACACCAACATTTATGCATTTTCACATACACAAAAGTATTTATGAAACACATATGAAGGATTTTTTTCTAAAAAAGATCTTTCAAAAGTATTAATATAGGCGCTACTTTTAAACTTTTAAGCAAATTCTGCTGCACATCTGGAAAAAAGATGGACCAGATTGCTTATCCTTGGCTAAAGCTGGGGGCAGCTGTGCTCAATCCAGACATGGAGACAGATAATTAAGCAGAAATGACAGAAACTGGAATTCAATGTCTAGAGTGTTGCAAGTAGAAAAACTCTACCCTTGGAATTAAGGCCACATATTTATAATACGTTTGACTAATGCAGAATGTGTATATTGCATGTCAGTTGCAAGGGTTGATTGGACTTTGGATATACTTGCCCTAATCAACTTTTCTTCATGTGAACAATTATTAACTAAATTTCCTGAGGAGCTAAGGTGGCTCATTTTTCCTAATGTAATTCTTTGTTATGTAAATTTCTCTGGTGCAGAATTCACATTTTTACAATTCTCTGTTATTCTTAAACAAAGAAAATGCTCTGCACATTAGAAAAAACTGCAAGCCAGATTGGATTTGGACTTTTGCTTATAAATCTTCTTTAAAAGTCCATAAAATACACAGAGATGTTCTCCTAATGTAGCCAGTAAAATGATGCAGATTTATACTAAGTCACATGGGATCCCTTTTGCATCCATCTATGTCCAACTTAAAAATTGCTGCCAGACCATCTTTGTAACCTCTATAATTTCTGAAGTTAGATAACTGAGTCTGAGAGGTAGAGCTGCAGCAGCTGCATATTCAGAATGGCACAGCCCAAAAGTTTGTATAAGTTCATGTTCATTTTGCCGATGAACAGCAGTGGCAAGGGGAGGGGGGACATAAGACAAAAGACCCTTCATGGGTTTCTAATAGAAGTAGGGTTGGGTTGGGTCAGGGCTGGCATAGGATATTTGTTGGGCTGTAGGCTACACTAAAATAAAAACAAAGAAACTCCAGCTCAGAAGCCCCAGAAATCAATTGCAAACCCTTTCATGCTTTTGCCAAGGAAATTATATGGACCTGACTATGATAAGAGTTTGACTTGAAAGAAATGTTACCTTTACCTAGCTAATCCTATTGCACCTCTCAGTAAAGTTTCAAATCAGACAAAAGCAAGTGTCTGGAGTTTGGCGAGCTTCCTGGCCCCCAGGAGTTTCTGTCTTTAGTTTTAAATGGGGTAGTGTTTCTATATTTGAGACTGGCGCACAGTCTGGGGGTTTTCATGGCTCCACTTTCTGCTTGATGAGCAGGACAGCTGTAGCCAAGAGGACCATTGCATAAATTTGTCTAATGTACCATTGTACCTGTTCCTGGATTTGGAGATGCTTCAGACAGTCATACCTAGTTATCTCACAAATAAACATGGGGCTGCTCTTGAAGGTCAGTAAGAAGCTAGAGCCTGACAAAACAAAAAATGAAAATAATGAAGGAGGAGGAGGAGGAGCAGGAAGGTGAAGAAGAAGAAGAAGAAGAAGAAGAAGAAGAAGAAGAAGAAGAAGAAGAAGAAGAAGAAGAAGAAGAAGAAGAAGAAGAAGAAGAAGAAAGAGCCATGCAAAATATAGTGGCATGTGCATTAATGTGCTGGATACAATTCAAGATACTAGTTATTATTACTACATAGAGATTCAAAGGAACCCGATTCTCTTGGCCTTCTAGAAAGGTGTCAAGACTTGACCTTTTCCCCAAGCACTGTTCCAGGTGGTTGAATGAACCCAATAAAGAAATGGTTTGTTTAATTGCATTGCTTTAGAGTGCTTTGGTTATTATGCTAATATTATTTTAATTCTATGTTTTGCTGGATTTATGGACATCTCTTTGCAGTGTTTTTGTTGACAGCTGTTAGTTGCCCAGAGTTTATATACTTTATATTCCCTAATCAGCAAAATAAAAACAAGGCAATGGATAGGCATAATCTAAAAATAAATGGAAGGGATGGGCCAGTTTCCTCACTCATTCTGAATTATGTTATTATTTACTATTATTAATCATCTATCCCAGGTCCTTGGGATGGACTTGATAGGTGGATAAAAACACCAAATCCAGGCTATAATAATATCTATATTATTAGGCAACCCATGCCACCTTGGGTCATCATTTTAGAGATATTTCCTTGTGTAAACAGAGAAACAGAATGACCCCAGGTGAGCAAAAAAGCAGTGGAAGCTGCTGCCTGCTGGTTCCCCATTGGGTGTCCTTGTGAGAAAGTGACAGGGAGCATTGGAAATCTATCCTTCCTTCCTTCCTTCCTTCCTTCCTTCCTTCCTTCCTTCCTTCCTTCCTTCCTTCCTTCCTTCCTCCCCCTCCATCTCTTTCTCCCCTCTGTTGATACACTACAACATCCTAGGCTCTTGGAAAGAATCAGTTTGTGTGAAGGCCAACACCAGCTAAAGAACTGGCAGCTCTGATTTGTTCCAAATTGTTCCAAGCAGAAATGCAGCTTCTCTTAAACAGCTTACATCCTGCGATAATACTTTTCATAATATTAAGCAACAACGTCTGATTATCCCAGATCTCAATAGGTAGACAGAAATGCCAAGTCAGTCTAAACATCTGGCTGATTGGGCAAGCAACCATAATAATGCCTAGTTCATCATTTGTCAGTGCTGAAGATTTTATTCATAGAATAACTAGTCTTATTTCGCCTTCATGCATTTCATTTTGATATTCCTAGTGAAATTACATCCAGTGCAAATGAGTGCATGTAAAGTACATGTTGCACAAACAGCTAATATTTTACATTAAACATTTGTTGAGTAATGTGGCAACATTAATTTCCCATCTTTTGCAAGAAACTTCTTTCATGCATTGTATTGCCACCAGCAATTTGTCTGTGGTTTTTCAATTCAGACTAAATGCATCTTAAAGGGATATAATTGTAAAAGGATGGCAATATTGCTGATTGAAACTTTTTGCAGAGTTATTGCAATGCCTTGAAAAGAAGAGTATGCGTTTACTTTATGATTCTCGAGAGAAATATATATTTAATGGTAGACATAACCTGGCATGGATGAAAGGTAATTTGAGCTTTATTAATGAACTCCTGGATGATTTGTAAAAAGAATTTCTGGTTCCCCATTACTAAGTTTGGGGTGATAGGTGATTTATTGGTGATCTCCTATCCAACTGGCAACTACAATCAACCCCACTTAGGTTTTTCAATACCAACCAAAGTCTGTTAGCAGATGGTATGCAATAATAAATACCATGGAAGAGGAGTACTGACCTGCCTGATCAGAATGCCTTAAGGCAGTGAAGGCTAACCTTTCTGGGCTCCTGTGCTGAAAATTGCACACATGCTCGTGTGCTCATGTGCCAGCACCCAGAAGGCAATGCACATGGCCCCCACACCCCCTGTGCATGCCTGCACAACACTCCCCATGCCCCCCGTGTTTCTCCCGCACACCCTCGGCCCCAGTGCCGATACCAGACAATCAGCTATTGGGAGGGTGGCACGTGTGCATGCGCAGTGGAGCATTTCCGAGCGACCTCTTGTGTCCTGGCAGAAGTGGCTCTATGTGCCACTTCTGGCACACATGCCATAGGTTCGCCATCACAGCCTTAAGGTTTTTTTAATTAATGAAAGTTACTTTTCTCTCTAATTATAAATGTCTATTTCAAACTGTCAAAGATGAAGAGTGTGATGTTATCTCTGTGTTGAGAATGTTCAGCCCTTCTTCTGAAACTTTTTGATTCTGGTTAAGGGATGGAAAAGATGAATGAGATATGTACTATGGCTATGACATGGAAGAATTAAGATAAAAATAACATAGCATCAGAATACATACTTATACCCTAATCAAGTAACTACCAACTTGGACAAATAATTAAATAGTAAACATAGCCTAATCAAGGAACTCCCAAGAAGAAAACAACACCCCCATCAATATAGTGGTCAAGCCACTATATATAAACAGAGAGCAAACCCCTCCCTTCTAGCACTGAAGATATTAGTTAGCTAGGTCCTGAAATTTCTTCAACAACCAAGTATGGAAAGCACCAAGGATTTCCCAAAAGTATCAAGGTTGCACTTTGATGATCCCTGAAATGGCATTCCAGAGGCCAAATGGCAGATTGGCAAGATTTGTATCAGAGATGGTATTCAGCAGGTTCTGACCAGTTCTGGAGAACCAGTAGCGGAAATTTTGAGTAGTTTGGAGAACTGGCAAATACCACCTCTGACTGGAGATTTTACAGTATCCTTCCCCTGTCACGCCCACCAAGCCATGCCCACAGAACTGGTAGTAAAAAAATCTGAATCCCACTACTAATTTGTACTGAGTTGTCTTGCATTAACATAGACCAGTACAAGTAGTCCTCAACATGCAACAGTTCATTTAGTGACTGTTCAAAGTTACAATGGCACTGAAACAAGGGACTTATGACTGTTTTTCACACTTACAATCATTGTGGCATCCCCATGGTCACATGATTAAAATTCAGATGGTTGGCGACTGGTTCATATTTATGATGGTTTCAGTCAAGGGTGGGATTCTACCAGTTTGCACCTATTCGCTAGAACCGGTTGTTAACATTCTAAGCAGTTCGGAGAACCAGTTGTTAGAAGAAATTACTGGCCTAATCCTGTAAGGAAGGCAGGAAGGAAACATTCTGGTGTTGCTTACAGAAACTGCCTCTCCGTTAACCCTTATTACATTCTTGGTAGGAGTAGACCTCCTGTCTCAGGAACGTCTCTGGAGTTTTCTTTCCCTTCCTTTGCTGGTACTTTGCTTGTGTGGAGTGACCATTCAATGTTACAATGGCACTGAAAAAAGTGACTTATGACCATTTTTCACACTTACGACTGTTGCAGCATCCCCACAGTCATGAAAGGCTAGGCAAGGAGATGCGTGCCTCGATGTGAGTGATATTGAGTTGGCCACACCCATCCAATAACATGACCACCAAGCCATGTCCACCCAGTCACATGACCACCAAGCCATGCCCATCACCTAAGCCACACCCACAGAACCAGTTGTTAAAAAATTTGAATCCCACCCCTGGTTTCAGTGTCCTGAGATCCTTTTGTGATCTTCTGACGAGTGAAGTCAATGGGGAAGGCAGATTCACTCAACATCCCTGTTACTAACCTAACAAATGCAGTGATCCACTTAACAACTGTGGCAAGAAAAATAATAAAAGGGGCAAAATTCACTTAACAACTGTTATGTATGTAGGTTTGAATGTTATTGGTTTATTTGAACTGTTCTTGTAAAATGTCAAATGGTATTGGTTTAAATAGTGTGGGAAGAAACCCTGCACTCCCATTGGCTGGCAACCACGGCTGCAGGCTATAAGAGGCAGCCGTAGCCAAGCCAGGACGGGTCCATTCGAGCTGTAGTCACTTAATAAACTCTTTGTTGGAACTCCTCGCATCTGACTCTTCATGCAAACTTAACAACAACTGTCTCACCTATCAACAGAAATTTTGGGCTCAGGTGTGGTCACAAAATCAATGGGAAATCCAGATTCACTTAAGAACCATGTTATTAATTTAACAAATGCAACAATTCACTTAACTACAGCGGCAAGAAAGGTCGTAAAAAACTCAACTGAACCCTAACCTTAACAAATGTTTCACTTAGCAACCTAAATTTTGGGTTCAATTGTGGTCGTAACTTGAGGACTACCTGCAGTCCATGTAGCCCAGTTCTGCCTATTTAGATTAGATTGGAAAATTTTTTTCCAGATCTCTCTCATCATCTGCTCTCTAAACATTCCACCAGCAATGCCATGACCTCAGCCGGGGATGACTTGTTTCCAACCCTGCATTCTACTCTTAAATTATACCCCTACTCTTAAATTATATTTACATTATGTAGAAACTATATTGTCCACACAATAGACATAATTGTACATTATGTACAATAGACATTAAAATTTCTTTGGAATGTTATGGTGTATGCCAAATTTCATTATCATTATGATGTATGCCAAATTTCATTCAGTATGGAATATAATTGGTGATAGTCATTGTTCACATCTAGCTTTATTTTTTTTAATCAGGGTTAGTCTTACATCTTCTGTTTCCCTGAAGCCAATTTTCCATAAGAAGTTGATATTTTATTGAAACAATCCCATCAGTTTCCCAGCTGTGTCTCTGATGCAAGTTAGCAACCTACTGCTTACAACTTTGAGTTCAGTGTGAATCTTGCAGAGATTTCTGGCACTCGCACCATAATTTCTGGACACTTCCCTAATTTTCACACACATACTACTGCATACATCATCTTGAGGATCAAGATATTTTAAACCTGACTAATGTCCCATATGGTTTATTTCATAATGAGTGTAGACATTATAAACAAAAATGCTCGCTTTTTTGGGAAGAAGCCTTCAAGACAACTGACATCCATAACCTGAAATCCCTAGATACAGCTCTTAGGACTCAGTCCATAATTGCCTCTAAATTGTTTTTTAAGTGACATCAAGGGAAAAATATCAAGTATGTGGAGAATAATCCTATGCTCCACATTTAAGCAATTAAAATTAATTAAATGTACATGAAATCAAATCTAGTATTTATTAATCCCCACCTATTTCTTTTTGTTGAACTTATTCACTTTTTGGAATGTAGCCCTGGCAAGTCATTAAAAGATTTAATGTTGTTCTTGATTGGAAAAGGTTGAGCAGAGCTTTTTCTGTGATAGTAATAACTGAATTAAAACAATTCAAGCCTAGATCTAAAATCAGAATTCATTTGGCAATAAGTGCAAGGGTTAGGGCCAACTGAATATGCATATGATTCATACTGGAGCTTTGACATAGGTTAAAAGAACAAATGAAGCAATTGCAAATGCAGATTTCTAAAGCAGCTTCTTGTAAAGAATCATACACTTCTGAAAAGAAGCAAATGCCTGATATTCTAGTGCAGTGATGGCTAACCTTTTCCACGTTGTGTGCCAAAAATGCGTGCGTGTACACTTGCTCGTGTGCCTGCACCCATGATGCAATGCGTGTATGACTTTCCCCACCCCCTGTGCATGCACATGCAACCCCCTGTGTGTGCATCGCACACCTCTGCGCATTTGTGCATGACCTCCCACACCGCACACCTCTGCGCATGTGTGCACATCTCTGATACACACATCTCTCCCTGTGCATCCATAGGTTCACCATCATGGTTTTAGTGGGTTTGTCTGTGTGAGTCAATTTCTCCTGTTCATTGCCAGGGCTGCCATAGTGAAAATAATAAAACAGAACTAACTTATAAAAATACATGAAGACTGATGTTAGATCCAATTAAAGGTTCAGCTACTTTAATTATTAAATATGAGTGAGCATTGTGCTGAAGAAGCCAATGCAGTCCTAGGCTGCATCAACAGAGGGATAATATCAAGATCACACGAAGTATTAGTACTGCTTTATACTGATTTGATAAGATCACACTTGGAATACTGAATCTAGTACACAAAAAGATCTTGAGATTCTAGAAAAAGTTCAGAGAAGAGCAAAAAACATGATGAGGGGAGTGGAAGCTAAAACATATAAAGAACTGCAGCAGGGTCTGGGTATGTCTAATCTAAACAAACCAAAGGATTAGAGGAGACATGATACCAGTCTTCCAATATTTAAGAGACAGTCACAAAGAGGAGGGAGTCAACCTATTCTCCAAAGCACTGACAGCAGAACAAGCAGTTCTGGGGGGGAAGCTTGTTAAAGAGAGATTCAATCTAGAAATAAGGAGGGATTTCTTGTCAGTGAGAACAATTAATTAGTGGAATAGCTTCCCTCCAGAAGTTGTGGGTGCTCCATCACTTTCTGTTTGACAATAGTTAACAAATTACAGTGTCAAATACACAAAAAGGCATAAGCACAATTCTTGATGATGTGTTCCAGCAATTTATTTGGGGCTCATCCTATCAACCACCCACTTAACAGCCCTCCTCCTCCTCCTCCTCCTCCTCCTCCTCCTCCTCCTCCTCCTCCTCCTCCCTCCTCCTCCTCCTCCTCCTTCTTCTTCTTCTTCTTCTTCTTCTTCTTCTTCTTCTTCTTCTTCTTCTTCTTCTTCTTCTTCTTCTTCTTCTTCCATATCCAACATTGGATGTTGATGATCATGTTGGCGATCCCATTTTTATCAACAGCTGCACAAAAAAGTGCTGTTGAATTTTGTCCAAACCAGTCCCTTAGATTTTATTTATTTTATTTATTTATTTATGATGGGATTTATATGCCTCCCTATCTCCCGAAGGACTCAGGGCGGCTCACAACTGTAAGAAGACATAGAGTACAAAAATTAAAATTATTAAAAAATATTAAATAAAATCCCAACAATAATTAAAAAACCCACAACAAGCAATAAAACCAGTAAAAGCCAATAACCTCCCCCCTCCATCCAGGTCGGGCTGCTGTAAGAGCCATGTCTTCAGGTCGTGATGGAAGGATTGAAGGTCAGGGGCCATCCGCAGCTCCAAGGGTAGCTGGTTCCACAGGGTGGGTGCTCCCACAGAGAAGGCTCTCCCCCTGGTGGCCGCCAGCCAACACTGTCTGGCCGATGGCACCCTAAGGAGACCCTGTCTGTGGGAGCACACCGGGTGCTGGGAAGTTGCTGCACAGCAGTAGATGGTCCGGCAAATACCCCAGCCCTAAGCCATGTAGAACTTTATAGGCAATTACCAGCACCTTTGAAACCATTATGTTCTTATTCTGCCTGGACCTTGTTTGCCTTCAAATTTTCCTTGGAGGATTAAGTGAAGCATGCCATATTTTTCTGGGTGTTGCATCACATGTCCAAAATATTCTAACTTTCACTTTTTTATGATTTTGATGATTTCCCTTGGCTTTCCCAGGCAGCTTATCACCTCATCATTTCTGATTTTGTCAACCCAACTTATATGTAACAACCACCTGTAAACCCACATTTCAACTGCTTCTAGTCTCTTCAAGTGGCTTTCTGTCAGACACCAACTCTCCACTCCATAGAGCAGGACAGAAAAGATGTAACATCTGAGAAGCCTGATTTTCAATCTTAGGCTTATGTTGTGACTGCAGAAGATCTTAATAGGCAATGCATCTAAATAAAAATTATGAAGACTTCTTTTTTAAATCAGGCTGAGGATATTCCCCCAATTGTAACTTCAGGAGGAAATTGGATGGGATTTCTGCCAGGCTAGTCCAATTTATTTTTCTGCCTGCAGTGAAAAAGTGACACCCTCCATTTTCATATGGAGAAACAGCCTGGAGTTACAACTGAATCTTACTTCAGTAGTGGAGCTAGGGCAGCTAACTATACAAGAGTAGGCTCCCTTAATTGCTCAGTGCAGGCTAAGCCCCTACATTCATCAATAGAATGGCATTTGTGCTCAGAAAAAATAATCAGCAGGCTGCTTCTACTGCCTCTCCAGTCAAGAAATCTGTTGCTTGAATCAGTTTCTTCTGCTAATGGTAGAGACAGCCCTAAGTCTCCTTGTAAAGTAGGAAGAACTTTGAAGATGGTTTAAAAAAAACATTTGGGCTTGGATGAGTTTGTAAAACTACCTCACATGTAATTTTACAAAATATTCTCCATTAAAACTGGATTCCATTACCTAATTCTTCCTTTACTCTCATTCCTTACACACTAATTTGATATGATCTTCCATCTGCACACTAAATCATTGGGGGGGGTGAAAAAGAATGGGAACAATTAATATAATTTGAAGGCTCTGAAGCTGCTCCATGAAGGTCACATTTTGTTAAAAGGGGATTACAACATGTCTCTATCTTTCTACCCCATGAATGCTGAAGTTCTGATTGATGCTGGTCAACACCATTAGGTTGGGCTTCAGTGCAGGTAATATCATTTAAACTAATAAGATTTTTTTCCAGGGGTTGTTTTTGTAATAAAAATGCAAACAATATTCCCCTAATGGTATGATTTTATGCATATTTGAATCAGCAGATTACTTTCCATATACCAGCACTTAGTAAACTTTTTTCTGAACAAATAAATAAACAGTTCTAATATCTCTGTTGGGAAATTTTATGGAAGTGAAATTATAGTGGTGAAATGGCTAGATGCTGGATAATGCATGGAAGGCAAGGAAAATAACATACATGGATCACAGCATAGCCTTTCTTAACCTAATGGCTTTCAGATGCATTGAGACTGCAAGTCTCAGAATTTCAATGTGGAGAATTGGATGGGAATTCTTCCATGTCTTCCCAGCATATAACAAATTCCTCAGAATGGAGAAAACTGCTCTATCATGCCAGTAGAGCAGTTCATCATTGGCAGTAGAGTTTTATATCAACTCTTGATTTGATGTGAGTAGTTTCCCACTTTGGCAGCAAGCAGGATACTTTTCTTTAGAAACACTATTCTCCATTAATAATCACCTTGTCCATAATGTCACAACAATGACTATGAGATTATCTGTGATTTAATGAAACTCAGGATCAGCACACCACCATTGAGCTATAACTCCTTTAAGAAAAATATAGCTCGACTGACTTCCGGGTTGAGCCCTCTCGCTAACGGGCGGCGGTTTGCAATCGTGCGCGACTGCAGCCCGGCTCTTTGTCTGAGAGCCCCGATCCTCACGGCTCAGGGCTGAAGCTGCCTCGTAGGGGCGGCGGAGAAAGGGAAAGCTGCCAGACAGAGTGAGGGGAGCCACATCTCCCCTCTGAGTCTGGTCTTTTCCTCCGAAGACGACAAGAAGCGTGGTCAATATGGCCACCTTGAAGAGAAGGTCTCAACTGGATTAAGATTTGTGCAGGAGGAAAGAAAGAAGTTGACAGCAGAAGAATCGGAGTATTGGAAGGTAAAATCAACAAAGGTACCCTGGGACTAAGATAAAACGAGCTTTTAAAAAAAAGAAAAAGAAGCGGCGTGACTATCAAGTGAAGGAAAAATAGTAAAATATTTTGACAGCTATAAGGGGCTTCAACCGGAAAGGTAGAAACCGGCGTAAGAATTTAAGTTTGAGGCTCGAAAACCCTGAATATTAAAACAAAAGGAAAGGGAGAAGATTTTTGTGACAGAAAGTGCCACTCAGTGGATAAAACTGGAATTTAAAGAAGAAGGAAAATATCTTGTTCCTTTGGATTGGAATTGTTACAATTTTAAACAAATATTGAAACAAAAAGCAAGAACTACAGAAGGTGAAAGTTTGAACTTAAATAAAAGACAGACTACTGGACTAGTTGGTGATATTGATACAGACTCTGGCATGGGTTGAGATTTTAAAAAAATTAAAGAAGAAGAAATAAGGAAAATAAAAACTTTTGTGGCCATACAAGGAATTAAAATGGAATCTAAAAGCATGAAAGAACTGCTACAGGAAGTGACTGAATTAATTTGGCTTTTGGTTGAAGACATGGAAATGGCTAAAAAGAACAAGAAGAAGGAATCCTGGAAAGGGAGGAGCCAGCACAAGGGAAAGCCATCTTAAAGAGACAACTAACACAAAGATCACTACTAATAAAAGGGAAAGGAAGGGTGGTCCAAAAATGAAATCTAAGAAAGCAATTAAAAGGGGAACATTTATGGAATTAGGCAAGGTAGAAAGGCCCAGAAGAAAAGAGAGCAGAAAGGTAATGAGAGAGAGAGGGATTCAAATTGGATGGAGAAGGGACATAGCAGAAAGAGGAGGAGGGGGAACAAGAAACAGGAGCAGAAGATAGAGAAATATGGGAATTATATAATGAAGAAAGAAACCGCTTTACATAGAGATAATGGCTAAGGTATTAAGAAGGGGTTCTGCATGGAGAAGATGGGTAATAAGAATATACCGTAATTATTAAAATATAAAACAATAGAGGGGCTACTGATGAAGGTACACTCTCACTTTTTACTTATAAAAAAAGGTAAATGTTGATTAGATAAATTGAATTAATTGAAATAATTCTTGAAGATGTCTAAAAATGAGAGTTGTCAGTAATCAAGGTTAATTATTTTTTACTATTACTTTGAAATTATAAATAAATTTTAAATTGGTTGACTCAGCCTTCCATACTCTCGAGGTAGGTAAATTGAGGACCCAAGATTGTTGGGGGCAATTAGCTGACCTTGTAAAAATGCCGCTTAGTAATAAGCAGGCATATACAATGGAATGAAGGCTATTGCTGAGCATTGGTTGTGCTCCAAAATTGTAAGCCACCCTGATTCTTCGGAGAAGGGCGGCATATAAATGTAATTAAAAAAAAAATTGGGGGGATATGTGTTGCAGAACCCGACTGAAAAGATATATAATGTTATGTAGTTTTTTCTTCTCTTCTTTTTCTTACTCTATCTTTTGCCGTAAAGGGAATGATTATTATAATGTTATTATGTTAATCACTGAGGTGACACTTTCAAAGTAGTAAAGGGGGGTAAGTCTAGGTTTTTTAAAATTCTTTTCTGTGTTAAAGCTTGTATTGATTTAGAATTATGGAAAGAATACGTGATGAAAGGGCAAATCTGACGGATAAAAGAAATATGTAAATGATAAAAGAGCATTAATGAAGATAGTGAAGATAGTTTAAGGATAGATATGGATAAACTTTATTCTTTATATGATGAGCAAACATATTGTTATTTTTAAAAGAAATATAAATGCTTAAGAACTATTTATAATAATTTGAAATGAAATGGGGTTACATAGATTGAGATTAAGATCTGAGACTAGGATTAATTTGTTTGGCTCTTTGTCTGCAAAAAATGGAAGTAAAAATGGAATAAAATACGAAGTTAAATGTTAAAAATACTATAAAACTATTGTCATATTTGCATGTAAAAGTGATGACCCGGAAATATGCTGTCCACTGAAAAGAGACTTGTTTAAATTGTTAAAAATTGAATAAAACTTGTTTGGAAAAAAAAAGAAAAATATAGCTCAATGTACATCAAAGAATTACATCTCTTTTGCAAATGTCTATGGAGATTCTCAGTCATCCAGGTCATGGTTGTCTTAAAGGTGCTTTTTCAAGCAGCAACTGGACTTCCTGGTTTTTCTTTGAAGACCTTTCGCTTGTCATTCAAACTGAAGAAACTTCTTGGATGAGAAGCAAAAGGTCTTCAAAGAAAAACCAGAAAGTCCAGTTGCCTCTTGAAAAAGCACCTTTGGGACATCTCTTTTTCAAAAACCACCACAGCCCAGAATGCACAGGGAAACTTGTAATGATACCTGCACTTAGGTTCTTAAGGAGTCCTCACCTAAGGAAGTGGGATGCAACTCAGAAAAAAAGAAGAAAATCTCTCTTTTCTCTAGTGAATCAAACCTCAGCAAGAGTAAAGCACAATTATTTTTCTAATTAAAATCAAATAACAAAGTTTACAGGTTGATTCTTCCCTTATGTCTATGCTAAGTTAAGGAAACATGTTCTCATCATGGGAGAGAGACAAAAAGAACCAAATAAAATCAATACTGAGTCACGATGTTCAGTGGAAACATGCTAGATCATAATCAGGAATGAAATTTCTAGGTAAAAAAATCCCTGCATTATGAGAAAAGGCAGGAAATAATCCAACCGTCTCCCTAAAATTCTATACCAGGTTCTATGAGTTCTAAAGTCATCTTCTCTTCCTATCCACATGATTCAGATTTGTTGTGTTGTATTTGCAGCAAACAGATGGTTCATAGGATTACAAATGAAACCCTACTAATATTTTGCCTTTGTTTTCTAGAAATTGTTGATTATGAAGGCAAGAAACTTTGCCCACTTCCCAAATGCTTACTTAGGACTTTTTTTTTCAACCAATGAGCAATACTGGTGCTCTTTATAATCTTGTTCAAGTATCAGGAAGGTCAAGGATTTCTATGAATTTTCAACCAATTAAGAACTAAGCTTTGGTGCCATTAGCTCATCGGCCCCACAAGCTGTTTCCTTGAGGTCAGCTACTTACATAGTGTTTTGTGGTCCACACTCCAACAGTGGAGAGAGCCAAGGTTTGGAGGTAACAGTTTTAATTGCTTCATCTTTTCCCTTTTTGTTTTCACATTTTATTTAATTAGTCCAGAAAGCAGTGAGCAACATAGGCTGACATGAGCACATAACACTTTTACTCTAGCATTGGTTCCTTGTTTGCTTCCAAGTGTATTTCAAATTCCAAATTCTTTAGATACCTGCATTGCTTGGCAACGAGGTAGTTACAGAATTGCCTTCCCCTGACCCATCCAACAGACATGGCCCTGGAGAAACTGTGAATGGTGCCCCACCTCTCTAAAGTAAGGGGTGGAGACTTGCAGGTGCTATTATTTGGTGCATGTTGGAACTGCCTCCTGGAGGAATTCAAACTGATTAAACCCATTGGATTTCTGCAAGCTATTTACAATGGAACTTTTTTGAAAAGCTTTGGATATATGAGCTGACATCATCAGTACAGTGCTGCACATGTAGAATTTTTGTTTAGCATGCTATTTTATTGGTTGTATATAGACATTTTCTTGTTTGTACTGATGGATGTTGTAAACTGCTGAAAGCTTTTTTGAGGGTGGTAGGGAGAAGTCCAATAAATAAGTAAATATACAAAAATCTAACTGAAAAGCAGCTGAAAAGGAGAGCCAACTATGTTGCAGATCAGCAGTTCTGGCTCTGGCTTACTTCCCATTTACTCAACAAACTGCACTACAAGTAGAGTAAGATATGGCATTTTAATTGTTCTGAAGTGACAAGTTATGAAATTACTTTTCTTTATACCTCTTGATGTCCTTTACTTTCCCTTACCATTACTTATTGGTTGGATGGTTTGCCCCAAAGGTGCTTTTTCAAGAGGCAACTTTCAAAGAAAAAAACAGAAAGCCAATTGCTTCTTGAAAAAGCACCTTTGGGACAGCCATGATCTGGATAACTGAGAATCTCCATAGATGTTTGCTTATTTGTTTATTTGTTTATTTATTTATTTTCCACCCTTATTATTTTTATAAATATGTTCAAGGCATTGAACATATCTTCCTTCTCTTATTTTCCCCACAAGAACAGCCCTGTAAGATAGGTTGGGCTGAGAGACGGAGAGTATTGGCCCAACATTTCTCCCTCCTCCTGTTCTTTGGCTTGACAACTGCATTCCTAATGTTGGCTTTCATCTTCATGTTTCTAGTTCTCATTCCTGATTCAGCTCTGCCTGTTTGGCTTCTGACCTGAGCTTTCAACCAGAGTTCTGCTTTTCAACATATGTTTTCTAAACCTCATAGCTTTGTAGCTTTTCTGAGGTTCTTGACTTCTTTAACCAATCTTCTTTCCAGCTTTTTAGTCAAATGTTTTTAAATAGCTGTATAGCGTCTTTCATGCAGAGTTGATTTTCCTTGTAGAGAGTGAGAAACATGAGCCAGAAATGAATAGAAACACCCCCCTTCCACATTCCAAGATCATATATCAATAATTAGATTATATCTCTGTTCTGCTTGAAATTTGGAACATGCTTCCACCAGTGCCTCAAATAATTATCAGTTATTGAGTCAGAGATTCACTTGGCTGCTTAAGGAGGTCTAAAAATGTTGCTGCCAAAATATCAGTTAAATGTGACTGAATTGGGAAATTATAACATTCATAACTGGAAACTAATCACATTATTTAGATGTTATTAATTTACAAGCAAATATAAATGAAACTATGTTTTAATTCTGATCTCATTCATTGTAAGTTCTACATATACTGGTCCAACATTTACAAGCCTGAAGTTGGCAGGGGTTATGTAGGTCATTGAGTTTAAGCCCTGCTCATTGAATAGATTCAAAGTAAGGCATCCCAGACTGATATTGAAGCTTGAACACATCCAATCAAAGGGAATCACCATCTCACAGGGTAATTGGTTCTTACTGTCAAAACTGTTTTTTCCCCAACAGTCACTACCTGTAACTATTCTCCATGTTCTGTTCTGTGTAAGAAGAAAGAACAAAGTTTGCCATCCTTTTGGGGGTCTGAAAAAAATTATCGCCCCTCCCAATAGTCGTTTTTCAAAACATACTCAATCTTTCTTCATTACTTTTAGTTCCTAATCCCTCTTTATTGCCTTTCTCTAAACCTGTTCCAATTTCTCTGAATCCTTTTTAGTATCCAGAACTAAACACAGTATAGAAGTGAGGTCTGACCAATGCAAAAATGAATGACACAATTATTTCCAATGTTTTGAAATTGTGCTTGGGATCTATAACAGATATTGTGGCCTAGTTTTATTTGGAATCACATTGCACTGTCATATTCAGTTTGCAGTTTTCTACTATTCAGTTCCATACCATTGTATTTGATTCTGTTTCCTACATAAAGAATTTTGTACTTTTCTTTATTACATTTTATTCAATTACTTGTAGTTCATTTCTTGAACCTACCAAGAGCATTTTGAATTCTATTTCTGGGCATATCTACATTAAGATTTTACATGTTCCTGTCCTAGGCTCATGCTGGCTTGACTATAAAAGAACCTCTGTGGTGTAGTGGTTAGAGTACAGTATTGCAAGTTACTTCTGCAGCCAGCTGCCTACAATTTGGCAGTTCAAATCCCACCAGGCCCAAGGTTGGCTCAGCCTTCCATCCTTCCGAGGTGGGTAAAATGAGGACACAAATTGTTGGAGGCAATATGCTGACTCTGTAAACTGCTTAGAGAGGGCTGTAAAGCACTATAAAGCTGTATATAAGTCTAAGTGCTATTGCTATTGCTATGGTTTTTTAAAAAAAACCTGTCCAGATGCGGACACTTTAGTAACAGTTTTCCAGTTATCCAGTCTGGACTTCAGCCTATCATTCTTCCCACTAAACAATTCACCTGCTGCTTTCTTATCTTTCTGTTCCAGAAAACCAATGTCCAATAGCTTTCCTTTCTAAAGATGCATTTGTATGGACATGTATATTTTTATTTCTGTTATTTGGGCTTTGTTGAAAGCTGAGGGTGAAAATCTCCTGCTTCAGGTGGCTGAAAATTGGTGATATGGTGGAATGCATCATAAGCAAATAAAAAAAGATAAAGCCAATAGAAAAAAGGAAGTTTGGAAAGTAGTTAAAAACAAAACACAGAACAATTTCCTCCTGTCTTTTTAACAGGAAAATTTGAGTTAGAAACATGGAAACATAGAAAACTGACAGCAGAAAAGGATCTAATGCTATTGAATCTGCCCCTTAAGGGTTTTTTTGTTTTGTTTTCTTTTTAATTAATTTTTTTGTCAGAAGATGGGCATATATTTATCCCAAGCATGTTTAAACTCAGTTACTGATGAATGACTACTACATCTGCAGGAAGTTGGTTCCAAGCTTTCACTCCTCTTTCTGTGAAGAAATATTTTCTAACATTACTTTTGAAGTTCCCTCCTGTCAATTTGAGATTATGTCCTTCTTGCTTTTCTTGAGTTAAAAGCAAAGATTATATTGGATCTGCTGTCTGTCTCCTAGACTATCAGCTATTTCAATCATTTTATTTTTTATTTTATTTTATTTATATTTTATTTATTTTTTAATATAATAATTCCATCTTCAATTAAACAATCCGGGTACAAATATCTTTGTAAAATGATAATCAAAATTTACAACTATATTCATTACATTAGCATTAATTCTATAATATTAAAATGATAATATTCAACATAATAATCATCATATTTACTTCTCTCTTAACATATCTTTATTTCACTAATCTTTTTCTTTTGTTTTCCTGTTTCTAACTTCCGTTTTTGTTATCTGACCATTGATAAAATAAGTCCTATGTCATATAATATTCAATTTGTTCTTTCTTCTTAATTGCAAACATTAATTTATTCATTTCTGCACATTCTAATATTTTCCTAATCACATTCTCATCTGTGGGAATCTCTTCACTTTTCCAATTTTGTGCAAATACTGTTCAAGCAGCAGTTAATATATGAATAATTAAATATGTAGTCCCCTTGCTATATTTTTTGGGTAAAATCCCCAACAAGAATATTTCTGGCTTTAAATCAATATGCTGTTTTGTAATTTTTTACAGCCACGTATATATTTTTGTCCATTATTTTTTTGCTTTTGGGCATGTCCACCACATATGATTATATGACACATATGATTATCTGATGACACTTGCAACTTATCTTTAAACATCTTTGCCAACCTCACTTGTGCAAAATGCCATCTATAAAACAATTAAAAAATACAAATTTTCTTTGTATGCAGCTGACATTGTTAATTTATAGTTTCTGTCCCATAGTTTCTGCCATTAATCTAACTCTTATCATTTAACCAAAGTTTTTTGCCCATGCTATCATTGTCTCCTTTACTTGGTCATCTTCCAATTTAATGCCTAATAAATAGCTGTATGTGTTCTTTATCAATTTTTCTTCTGTCCCTGTTAATATCTTGTCTAATTCTGTTAAACCATATAGTTTAACATCTTTCTCATATCTAAAATGTACTTGACTTGTGAGTACCATGCCATATCAATCCCTTCGTCGCTCAATTCTTATTTAATTCTGAGTTCCCCTTTTCATCCAAAATATATTTGAACCTAACAATATTCTCCATGTTAATAACATTTGGGTGAACCAGTGCTTCCATTGTTGAAAGTCAACCTGGTATCCTCAAGCAATGTTGTTCTCTAATTTTCTCCCACACTAACAATAATGCATTCCTAATGTAATGTCTTCGAAAGCAGCCATGTATTTTATTTTTCCCATACCACAAGAAGGCATGCCAGCCCAACTGGCAAATCATGCCCCTCCAAAGTCAATAGTCACTCATTTTATATTATTCTCCTATTTGACAAGCATCCCATTTACTCCTTTTGATCCAATGATGCACTTCTTGAATTAGAAGCAAAATATCTTCAAGGAAAAATAAAGTCCAGTTGCCTTTTGAAAAAGCACCTTTGGGACAACTAAGACTTGAATGAGTGAGAATCTCCATAGACATATACCCCTTTTATAAATCATTAGAATCTATAGAGGACCCAGGACAGGTCATTCTGGCACCCCACAATATACAGAATCTCTCCAATTTGATAAGGAACCATTGGTGAGAATATCTATCACTAAGCTTGGCAAAATGACAAACTCAAGCTGCATTCTGGTAATTACTGCATTGTTTTCAAGGTGCTTACAGAGTGAGTTGTTTATGAACTACTCCAAAATTTTCCCAGGTATTGATGTCACACTTGTCTGTAATTTCCTGGATCTTCTATTCTCTCCACTCTTTTTAAATAAGAACAATATTTACTCTTCTAAAATTATTTGGCTCTTTACAAATTGCCCATGTTTTATCAAAAATAATACACAAGGACTTTGCCAGGTAATCTGTTACTCAATTCAGAACTTTAGGATGCACTTTATCTAATAATGGAGATTTAAATTCCAAGTATTCCTTGGCATAAAGATTCCTTGATCACTCTTCTTTAGATCTACCCTACAACCTGTGCCAGAAACAATTTTCTGGTGGAGGCTTGTTAGTTTACAGTAAACAAGTATATAAACCACTGACAGTCTTTAGTTTGTTTATTCTAGTAGCAAGCCTCAACATAACATGCTGGCTTTCTGAATAATTCTTCCTCTAGAATCACAAGTTCAAAAAGTGAAGACAAGAGGAATGTGTCTGGAGATGGTGGTTGCATGTCAGCATCCCTTTTTTTGGGCACTAAATTTGTTTGCTGGCAACATATTGTGCTGAAATTTGTTTCTAGAACTGCCTGTAAATGTGAGGACTGCTGTTTCTCTAAAACTAGCTGTGTCAAACATAAAAAATGCTATTATTTCTAAAAAGGGCATGCATGCTTCTGGGTTGAAAGGATTACCTGGCAACATCACTATTGCTCAGAGGGTGCATGGTTGGGGATCTCCTTTCATGTTGGGGGTCTCCTCTGGCTGGCCTCACCCCTCTCCACCCACTTCTCCACTCCCTGCCCAGTCAGTCCCCATCGTACATGCACAACATCGGTGCATGTACAACATGCCTGCAGCCTGCTTTTGCCCACCTGCCAGGCCAGCCATTGCTGCCTGCTTTTCGCTGTGGCAGAGCGAAAAGCTTGAAAGTCCCCCTCCCTTCTGGAAATGGCTCCTGTCTGCTCACAAGTAAGCCTGTGAGTCGCGCTAGCCCCTCCCCCACTGTCCCCGGGCCTCCCCTGGCCATCTCCGGGGCTCCCTGGGCAACATCACTGTTGCTCAGAGGGTGCTTGGTTGGGGGTCTCCTTTTATGTCCCCACTAATGTGGCCATCAAAGTGGTAACTATCTATCTACTCATGATTACTCGCTTTCGAACTGCTAGATGGGCAGGAGTTGGAGCGAATGACAGGACCCAGTCATGCAACAGCACTTGGGTCTCAAATGCGGGATTGCTGATTGTCAGCTCAGCAGCCTAACCATGTCAGCCATTGTGCTTCTTGTGTGTTATTCTACAATTACAAGTGACTTCAGGTTAAACAGCTCTCAGAACTGTCTAAATTTATTATAGTCTGATATGGTTTGGAAGAGAAAATTCCTTTCTAGGGGATATCTGCTACTTGGAAGTTCTTTAATACTCTTATTATATTTTCTGCTTTCTCCTAATGCTTTTTGTTAGAACTGGACCTTTTGGTCTCCAAAGGAAGGAGCTTGTTCTATATGCAGAAAGCGTTTGAGATAGCAGAGTGTTAGCAAATACCCATTTAGCCAATTTTCCTTTTTCCCAAATCCCTTCCCAACCCTAAAGAAAGCTGCACTGAAACATCTTCAGAGCATATGTGAGAACAAGGAATGGGGAAAATGCTTTCATTCTGTTCATTAACAGAGGCGTTGTTGATAGGCTGGGATAGAGTGTCTCTGCTAACAAGAGTGCACTCTAAAATCCACCTAACACCATTTCCCTCTTGTTGATTGATTCCGTTTATGACCAAGTTGGTCTTTGTAATTCCCCCCACCTCAGGATTAAAGAATTGAACTGAGATGCTATTTAAACGCTACCATTTCTGTGGCTCCTTTAGATAAGAAAGCTCAACCTCTTGTTGCTTAAAGAAGACATTACAGGACTAGATGGCCCAATCATAAGCTTTAAATCTTCAGTGTCCTGATTTTACTGAGAAGGGGGAAAGGGCTGTAGCTCAGTTGTAGTGTACCTAACTTTGTTTAATTCCTGATATGAATAAACTGATGGAGAGTCTCTAACATTCAATGTTAATTATATTATATAAAACAGACCAATAATTCAATTCAGTGTAAGGCAGCTTTCTATGATGGTAAGGTTAGATATACTTAATTCTGTCACTCAGACAGAAACACAGAACATTCCGCAATGATGTGATTAATGTCT
This sequence comes from Naja naja, assembly GCA_009733165.1. Lineage (NCBI taxonomy): Eukaryota > Metazoa > Chordata > Lepidosauria > Squamata > Elapidae > Naja > Naja naja. Next base: position 335,358,573 of record CM019148.1, on the reverse strand, counting down.
CCAGATGATTAATGTGAACAATCAGTTCAGTATTCCTTAATATTTCTGGTAAAATGCTTCTCCAGACTTGCTGAAGAAGTCCAAGAAAAATAGTGACTACTTTCAGCACATCTGATAGCTTGACAACTTGCATGAAACACTGTCTGTTGGAGAAATAGTTGAGAAAACATCTCCATGGAGGCAATAAGTACTTCACATGAGTTTGTTCCTTTAAACAAATATTGAGAGGAATAACAAAAATAGTTCAGGGCTGCAGAAATCTTGAGGACCAGTGGATGAAACCAAAGAGTTCGAATTTTTCTAGTGATTATCCAGAGCTTTGCAACATAGATATGGAAGTCCTAAAGTAAATGTTATTTCTTCTAGTTTCTTTTTTTTTAAATTGAAGTTTCTGAGAAGTGGTTGGGAGAAAAGTATTGATAACTGTAGACTATGATTAAAATTTAAGAAAACCTTTCTCAGTATACAATATGTGTTTAATGGTTGCCCATGTTTTTCTCTCCCAGCTGTTGCCAATCACTGAGAATAAATCTACTCATTATTCATATTATTCGTGTATTTGTTTTTTATTTCTAGATCTAGAGGCTGCCTGAATTCTGGAGAACTTTGGGTGGTTGCTATACAAAAACAAAAAATGGCAAAATTTCCTAAATGTCACAACTGCATGAATCTCAAGCAGCAGGTGGGGAATGACATACCAGAGGGCAGGTGCTAGGACAGAGAAGGCATATGCTTTCTGGATCTCACAAGATGATGCTTTTGAACACAATTTCTGTGTGTTTAATTAAAAATGAATAAAACATTAGAATGTGCTAGGGTTAGAATTATAAAAGTAAACATCCTTAATTAACATGGCCAGAAAAACTCTGATCTCAACCATATCTTATTTGAAACATGTTTTTGTGATATTTATCCCATCCCATAAGCTTATAAAGCTCTGGCTGCCACCTGGATAATTTGACTGCATCTTCAGAAGTTAACTATCTGCTATATTATCTGTTCCATTTCAGTAAAATTATGCTTCATTGGGAACTAGTATAAGATACAAAATGATGGGCAAAAGTGGAACTGTAGATCAGAGATGAGATGTTTCTTCTTTTGACACAAATACAGAAGTACTATGACAGAGCTAGTTTAAAAAAAATTCTTTTCTTTTTGGAAACCAGCTGGAATTAGAATTTAAAAAGTGGTTTCCCTGAAGCATTTGATATATTTTTATAGAGCAATGGAATATCCTCCCTACAGCTAAAATCATTCCACAATATTTTCTCAGAAGTCAGTTCCATTTTAAAAAGTTCTCTGTAAAGTTAATTTGTAGTTAGTTTATTGTAGTTCATTCATTCATTCATCTTATATGGTTGACCACTTCACAAAGTAACTTCGGGTGGCAAACTTTGGTTTGCTTTTGGCAAAACAAATTGGTAACAGAATGCCAATCAATAAGCTATAATGTTGGTTTATCATTGATTCTTTTCTTCAGATATGAAAAAAATCATTACTGTAAAGCAATCCCTAATTTTGGTAAAATTAGTAAATTATTGCTTTTTCTCATTATTGCTATTGTATTGTTATTTTGCTTACTTATTTTATAGCAAAATCTGCCATTTTAAAATACAAATGAAAAGAGAAATTATGGTAAAACCTTATTAATCATATGAACTACTTCCTTCTAGTTTTCATCTATTCTTTTCTGAATAATATTTTTTATTCAACCTATTTTTAAATCAACTTTGTTAAGGAATCTTGGATGTTATTAGGCTGTAGCTCTCTGTAAAGAGATTTTTTAAAAAACAGGAGTGCACAACTCAAGATTTCAGGCCTGAATTTTGTTTCAAAGTCTTTTGTTAATACTGAGTTTTAGAGAACATGGGAATTATTAAAATAAATGTTTTAATTTAAATGATATCACGTTACATTAATATTTTTCTAATTCTATCCACTTTGATTTGTGGCTATAAAAGGTCCACATTTGCTTACAGCGAAGAAATGAATATGAACATTTATCAATAATGAATGCTAATATATACACTTGACTATAATCCTGTCAGATTTATTTTTGACCCTAGATGAGAAAACAATTAATTGCAAGAGGGAAACTGAGAAACTGATATCATGAAGTAATAAAATATAGAAAAAAGGAAAAACTTCTAATTAAAGTCACAATAGCACTAACCAGCTGCACAACATTTTATGAATATACACAGTGTGGCTTGAAGCTATTTACTATGTTCTAATTTAAAAAAAAAATTGCCTACAAATCAGGTTGCAATCGTTATATGAGTTGGTCAGTGTCATTGTTCTGTTTCATTGTTTGATCATCTTTCTATGCAACAGTTTTTGGTTGGTTTTCCATATTTTCCAGTTGGTTTTCCATACTTCAACTAAATTCCAAAGGAGGACAACATAAATAAACTCCTCCCATTAATTTTCTGAGGAGCTGATGTGGATAATGGGAGCAGTGGAAGAATTTATAACAGAAAGGAGTGTCAGGAGGAACACCCTTTGTGGTCTCCAGCAATACTGGAAACTGGAAAAAAAACCAGCAACAGAAATTTGAAAGAAATGTAAAATAATTAAGTTCTTTAAAATAAGGTAATAAAATCAGAGCTTTTTTAGCAAGGAAAGAAAACATCTGAGAAACGGTACAGTAGATTTCAGCACAAAATTACTTTAACCTGCCATTTACTCATATATCAGCAGGGATTTCATTATGCTCTTCCTAGTAGCTAGAATGATGGACAAGTTCCACCTTTCTAAGAATGCTTGAGAAATGCATTCTTTGCAAATATTGGTCTGTGTCCTCTGGTCTAATGAGATCAGAATGCAGCTATTCTTCAAAAAAGCATTTGTTAAAATGAAAAGATTAATGTGGAAATGGTAGGATATCCCGTTCTTCAAGGAAAAGAAAACATGTAACTGAAAATGCTAGATGTGTAAATAATAATGCTGCAGTTGACTGATCTTTAGCCTGCTTCATCTGCAGTGCATTTCCTTAGCTGAGATCCATACATGGAGTGTGTTTAATATGGAATAACATGGTTGGTAATGAGAGAATGGTTATGGCAAAAGCAGAGTTACAACTTTTAACCATGTAGTCTGGTGTTTTCTCCCCCTCCTATTTTAGGTTTTTGTTTTATGCTTCCAAGTATATGGAAGATATACTGTTGGGGCTATAAATCCCGAAATTTTAAGAGTGGCCCAATTACTAGAAGGTTGTTGCAGAGGACAGTACCATGGAACAGACATGGTATTCAGCAGGTTCCGACCAGTTCTGGAGAACTGGAAATTTTGAGTAGTTCGGAGAACCAGCAAATACCACCTCTGACTGGCCCCACCCCCATCTATTCTCTGCCTCCTGAGTCCCAACTGGGTCTTCTTTTGTTGCCCTGAACAGGAGAATGGAGCTGGAAAGCAGGTTAGTGGGGTAGGGAGGGAATGGGCTTTTTTTTTTCAGTAACCTTCCCCTGGAGTGGGGAGGGAATGGAGATACTTCCTTCCCCTGCCATGCCCACCAAGCCACGCCCATAGAACTGATAGTACAAATTTTTGAATCCCACCACTGCTGTGGAATCTAAGGCAGGAGAAATGGAGACCCCAGGAGTCACAGAATGAAAATCAAGTTGGCTGTGTTTAACAAATGCCGGTCTGTGCATTTGGGAATTGCTAGATGGTCTTGAAAAGTGAATGTGGTTTCAAGAAATGTTTTATTGTAATGAAGAGAAAGAGGCAATTCCATATTATTTGGATATTTAAAAAAGCATATAGGGATAGAATAACACATTCTACAAAAATAATAAAATGGCTGTTTCCCAATAACCTGTTTTCATTTTTTTAAATAAATAAATAAATGGCATTCTGCCTGGATGGGAGAAATACATGGATTCTGCTGTGCCAAAAAATTAGTCTAAAGGGCACATATTGTTCCATTTCAATCCCGGTTCTTATTTTGGAAACTGCATGCTCTTTTCATTGAATGCATGCTTGTCAAGGCATTGGAAAATAATGGCAAAAAGGAAATACGAATCCATGATATCCATGGCTCTGGAAATCACTTTTCCCTGGCAGTCTTTCCAGTTATATATATTAAGATTTTGCCAGACTCTCTCTTTATTTTTGTACAATCACAATAGCATTATAGGAAGATATTTCTTAACAAGTAGGAATTTATTTTAAGAAGACATCCCTCTACAATATAAGCAAATATAATCTCATCTAAAGTTCATTGCATGCAACCATGCATGAAGCATAACCCTGCACAATTCTGCTCAGAAACCTGCTCAGAATTCCAAATGAGTCAGCTACAGCTTTAATCTTCTTGTGATGATGGAGCAGTTGGCAGAGAGGCCATAGATGGTTTAGTGAACATAGGAATATCAGATGCCTCTGGTTCTGGGGGGTCTTAAAAAGGAGGGGAATTACATGATATTGAAAAGGTTGTTATGTACTCATTTGTCACAAATATTTTATTAATTGCTTCCCTGTCCTCCAGGGCCTGAAGAAATTGAAAAATTTAGAAACAATACAAAGGAAATCATCATTGCACAGTATTGTTACTGATGTCATTGGCAGATGTACAAGATATTTGTATATATGTATGCATGCACATGTGCATCTAAAGTTTCTGAAATTTTAGGCGAAACTTTTTAAGGCATTTATACAGAGGTGGTATTCAGCAGGTTCTGACCAGTTCTGGAGAACTGGTAGCAGAAATTTTGAGTAGTTCAGAGAAATACCACCTCTGACTGGAGATTTTACAGTATCCTTCCCCTGCCACGCCCACCAAGCCACGCTCACAAAACTGGTAGTAAAATTTGAATCCCACCACTGAATTTATAGCAATACCACTTAGATGTATGTACTGCTTCACAGTGCTTTACAGCCCTCTCTAGGTGGTTTACAGAATCAGCATATTTTCCCCAACAATCTGGGTCCTTTTTTTACTGACCTTGGAAGAATAGAAGGCTGGATCAACCTTGAGCTGGTGAGAATCGAACTGTTGGCAGTCAGCAGAATCAGCCTACAATACTGCATTCTAACCACTGCACCACCACAGCACTTTATAAGACTCAGTAGGCATAAAAAAAGATAGAATGTAAGATAGAAGCAAGGTTATGCCAGTAGAAAACAGCTCTGTTAATGCAAAATGGGACACTGAAGTTTGGGGATCTACCCTATCATTGAAGAGAACTACTCCTGAGGCTGATGAACTTTGGGACCAGGACAGATGTGGCATAAATGTCTGTGGTAGAATGGACATCATGGCCAATCCATCATGTATATGCAGAAGCGTTTTCTGCTAGCCTCATGTCACCACTGGATACGTCAGACTATTGTCTGGCCTTTCTTTTTTTTAACTCCTTTTAAGCAGCAGAAAAAATACTTTGGAAATAGGCCAATGTGGTGCTAACTGAGTCAAACTCTGAGTGTCATTGCCACCATTTAACATGCAGGAAACACAGACATTCCTTCACAGCTTAAGTGAAAACAATAAACAGACCTTTTCTAAAACAAACAAGAAGTAAACAACATTCTTCCACCAGTTCAACTTGAAAATGTGTTAGCTATCAATGTAACAGTAAGGAAAAAAAATTCACCACCTTCAAATGATTCTCATTGGTTAATTCATACATATTTCTTTTCCAGGAGAGATGTATATTCTCATATTAAAATATAATGGTACTGTGAGATATGACTACACATGGCCTAGAGTCTAGACAATATATAAAAATACATTATTGATTTATTTTATACATTCATCAATTAAGTTTTATTTAGAATAGAATTAGACAAATGGCAGAAGTTATGGGAAAGAAATTATAAATTAACAATATCGTCAGCATATAAAGAAAATCTGTATAAGATGTTTTATAGATGGCACTTTGCACCAGCAAAACTGGCAAAGATGTTTAAAGAAAAATCAGCCAAATGCTGGAAGTGCCACCAGGCACCTGGAACATATTACCATATGTGGTGGACATGTGCAGAAGCTAAAAGATATTGGACAAGAGTACACACATGGTTGGAAAAAATGATAAAGCAACATATAGATTTGAAACCTGAAATATTTTTATTAGGGATGGTACCTGACAGAGGTGGTATTCAGCAGGTTCTGACTGGTAGTGGAAATTTTGAGTAATTCGGAGAACTAGCAAATCCCATTTCTGACTGGAGATTTTGCAGTATCCTTCCCCTGCCATGCCCACCAAGTCACGCCCACAGAACCGGTAGTAAAAAAATTTGAATCCCACCACTGGTACCTGAAGGTTACAGCAAAGAAGTAACATATTTCATTACTCATGTATTAACAGCAGTTATGATTGTATTTCCTCAGAATTGAAAAAGTGATAAGACACCAGCAGAGGGAAAACTGATTGAGAAAATATTTGAATGTGCAGAGATGAATAGATTAACACTGGCAATTAAAGAAAAAGAAGAAACCGAATATTACATGGTATGGGATCTATTTTATCAATGTTTGGAAAACAAAACAAGTTAAAATGGAGTAGATGAATATATTGAGAAATAAGTTAAGATTGTTATAAAGACAATAGACATAAGAAATAATGGTTATAAAGAAAATGTGATTATTGTTATATTGGTAAGAAAAGTATTAATTATAATTGTTAGCACAAGACATATGTACCCAGTCAACACACTGTTGAAATGAAAGATGGAATTATTGTAAATATAAAATAAAAAAATCTTTTAATAATAAAAAATTAAGTTCTATTTGATTAAATTGTTTGGGGGAAATAATTGTTTTGTGTTGTCAGTCCCCATGTTGGATTTTTTACATGTTTAGTTGTTTTATAGTTACAAAATAAGCACACCTCAAAATTGTTTTGTTTATTTGATGGATGCCCTTATTTTGGATAAACATCAGGTTTTCTACCTTAGACATTTCCCATCTTGAGTCAAGATGAAAGCCAGGTATTACTCTAACATACTTGCCCCCATACGACAAGTTAATTTCAATAATTAATTCAGATCTCTTAATCTCCCAGCTAATTTTTAAAAAAATATTTATCATATATAGGAATCATCCATATCCCTCACAGAGGAACTCTAGCATACATCCTAAAGTTTATGAAATTAGCACAAGAAACAGCAAGGAAAATTTATCTGTATGTCAATTAGAGCATTTCCACATCAATACTCTGAATGGTAAACAAGAATGAATGAAACAGTGATAAATTCATCAAAAATAATAACATCCATTCAGGAAAAGACAGGAGTTCTAGACAATGGGAAACCACCAGGCTCCAGGGTCCCTGTCCAAAAATTGCCTTTTTAATGATCTCGCCTGTGCTATAGTTAAACTATGAAATTAAATCAGCTGATGAGCTGATCAGAAGTGACAATGGTGTAGGAATGCCCATCCAACCTGAGAATGGAGCAAACACCTGATTTATAAGTGCCCTTGTACTATTGACATGTCTTAATTTAAAATTTAAGTTTGTCACTTTTAAACTTCAGCTGAATCACGTTCTTAAATAATATCTGAAGATACTTTATTTCCTGCTAGGTCTTCATGCCTTTATGGGCTTGAATTTTTAAGCAAAATTCAAAGACTCACAGATTCTACTACCTAGAGCAGGGGTGTCAAACTCACGTCGTCACGGCTGCATCATGTGACATATTGGGACTTCCCCCCTTTGCTAAACCAGGCATGGGTGTGGCCAGTACGTTAACACATCCGGCCCATGGGCTTTGAGTTTGACACCCCTGACCTACAGCAACAGGAGGGATGCCTTAGCCTCAGAGCTCTGTATATACAATGGGGATTCCTATACACATTAGAATCTGTGCTTCTAGACACAGTTAAAGATTAATCTGGAGGTCTGAAATCTTCATTAATGTCTGGTCCAGTTGGAACCTATCTCCTTTCCTAATGTTTTATATCAAGTAACCTGTGAAAGGGTTCCTGAGAGAAAGAAAAAGAAAGGGTTGAAGGCAGGTGAAGCTGTTTCAGAGATCTGTTCTTCTTGGACTCTATCCCTTCCTTATTGAGTCACTGCAATCAGCTATTTGTTGATTTGTTTTTAAATCTTATTTATTGTATTTTATTTATAATGCTTGAAAGCTGCTTTGGCAGGATTGTTTACATTTCCCAAGCATTAACTAATTAACAGATTTATCTGTTAGGTCACACCTTGAATTTTGTACTTCAGCTTTCCAATGAAAAACGTAGCAGAGTAAAATGTGCCAAATTCTATCTCATAGTGAAAACTGTTAAGTTTATAAGAGTATTAGCGTATATGTAAAAATGCAAGACTGGAATAATACATATACTGTAATGCATGTATTGGTGGAATGTGCTAAAATATATAGAATTTTTGAAATGTGTTTTTTAAATAACTGTAGATGAGATAAACAGGTAATAAAATGAACTTAAAGCAGTAAAAATAGACTTGTTCATTTACCTTTTTCCTCTAATAAAATGCTCTGCCCTTTGATTTGCTTCCTGTCAAGTTTGATTAGTTGCTTGATCATTTATTGAGAAGTAAAGTCTGCTTAATCAAAAAAGCAAGCTAGCAAGCTTAGAATTACTAGTTTAAGGTGTCATTGCCTGCCTGCCTGTCCCCTTGAGTCCATCTCCTCAAGTTAATGAATCATTGCAAATGGGATTCACGCCTAAGGAAATAGGTTAAGGGCTGTATTCTTAATTGTATAATGGAGCTGCTGTCTAGCGGTGTATTATCAGGTTCAAGTATGTCTGCTTGCCTGTCTGGTATTGTGCTAAAAGAAAAGGATCTGTCAAATTTGTCAAAGTTTTTTGAGAGCCACCACCTTAGGCAGATGCCCAATTGAAAAGCTGGCAAAGTAGCAGAAGGGAAAAAGTTACAAAGGCCATAAAGTCTACCAAATGGCCCATGTTCCTTTCTTACATTTCTTAGCTTCTTTCTTAAATTACAAATGTGTTTTCTCTTTCCCCTCTCCCTATTCAAGGATTCTAAAACTGATTGTTTTAACAGAAAAGTTTTGGCTGGACAGCAGGAAAACGTTCCTGATAGCAAGACAAGTTAGATTCTCTTTTGCCGGAAGTGTTAAATAGAGAATACTTCCATACTGCTCTGTTTGCATTTCGCAAGCCCTGTAAATTGTTTTGAAGTTGTCCATGTAACTGATTTCACAGCTGCGCTTCGGGAATAATCATCTTCACCAACAGCAATCATGGAATTCTGTGAATCAATGAATACTCCCTGTAGTGAATGCAAAACCTGTCACTCACTCAAATGTCCTGTCCCTAGCCAATACCTGGACTAATAAAAAAAGCCAATCACTCTCAGAATAAACTGGTAGCCCCATACCTCATACTGTGCATATTTGTCTGGTTGTTCTATGAAATGACTGAACTGAGGGGGAAACTGCCAGGTCTCCTCTCAAAAGCCACACCTGTGGCTGTAGGTTAAGTTGTGATACATGTATGTGGAGAGGTTCAGGAAAGGAACAGTTGTTCCCTTTTGCCCAAAAGCTGGAAGACTGGATGAGGAAGTCTTTAATGTCCACTTCAAGGAAAGGAAAGGAAACGAAACAAAATGAAATGAAACCCTGCAGATTTTAGTCACACCTGTGGTTGTAGGTTATGTTGTGATACATGTATGTGGAGAGGTTCAGGAAAGGAACAGTTGCTCCCTTTTGCCCAAAAGGTGGGAGACTGGATGAGGAAGTCTTTAATGTCCACTTCAAGGAAAGGAAAGAAGGAAAGGAAAGGAAAGGAAAGGAATGTCTTAACCTCTGAGCCATCGTGCTGAGTTGAGCCATCACTTCTTATGAAGCAGGGGGGAAATGAAGTCAGGTTTTTTAAACAAAACAAAACAAAACAAAACACCCAGGGCTATTGTTGACTAAAAACAGATTAGAAATATAAAGCTGGGGTTGTTGATAAAGTTGTCTGGGAAATCTACTAAAGAGCTCTGAGTTTAGGCAGCAGAAGGGAAAATAAAGCAAAGGTTCCTGGGAATGAGAAAATAGTCCAAACACAAATCCCCCATTACAATCACGTTTTGCCACAGCCAAGCCAAAAGAGATTTGGCACACACTGTGTATATTAAGGGACCTGTAGAATCATTTGCAAGGGAAGCAAGTGGTAGTATCTAAGGATAGCTATTGCAAAAGACTTAAAACCTTTGAAATGATTGGGACTTATAGCTACAGTAACAATGAGGGGCCAAGCTATAAATATTGATACTAATGCCTTAATATTGGTCCTCATACTTTGCAGTCAGTTGTTTTCCAAGTCAAGTGTATTTGGCTTGGCATTTGCTGTGCGTCTTTCATGTAGTCTAGCTTCTTGGGTTATATATTCAGAGATAATCTAATCAGTGTTTTCCCCCCAAAAAATCTAAAGCATGCACAAATCAGAAGAGAAGTAAATACAGAGCTCAGTTGTGGAAATATGCAATTAACATTTATTTCCAGTTCTGTTATTATGGTAATAATGGAGGTCATTTTTCACATCTTTGGATTTTATTTCCAATGTTGTATGTTACTAACATTTTCTAGATTAAGACATTTCATTACTCTCCAAGACAGAGAGTAATCATTCATTCATAATCTCTTTGATGTAGATGTAAGCATTTAAACATTTGTTGCGGAAAAGTGCTGAATGTGCTCATTTTTCATGGATTGCTATATAAAACAGCCTTCCCCAGGAGATTAGGTAACATTTCCCAAAATGTCTAGATTGTCTGATTTCAATTTTTGCCATGGTGACTTAGAATTCTGGGACTGGCAGTCCAACTTTTTTTTGAAGATGCCAAGTTAGGAAGAACTAATATAAATCATTTTACAGTAATTAAAAGGCTATGATTTGATTTCTGGTCTATAAGCCAGCTTTGTTTTGTTTTAATAGAATAAAAGGGAATAACAGAGTTGGAAGGGACCTTGGAGGTCTTCTAGTCCAACCCCCTGCCTAGGCTGGGAACTCTACACCACTTCAGACAAATGGTTATCCAACATCTTTTTTAAAACTTCCAGTGCTGGAGCATTCACAACTTCTGGAGGCAAGTTGTTCCACTGATTAATTGTTCTAACTGTCAGGAAATTTCTCCTTAGTTCTAAGTTGCTTCTCTCCTTGATCAGTTTCCACCCATTGCTTCTTGTCCTGCCCTCAGGTGCTTTGGAGAATAGTTTGACTCCCTCTTCTTTGTGGCAGCCCCTGAGATATTGGAACACTGCTATCTGGGAGATGAAGTCCACAGATCTTAAAGCTACTGAAGTTGAGAAACACTGACAGAGATTATTCCTTAGATGGTTAAAAGATTCCTATTCATCCCTCAGCTCTATTGGGTATGTATTAGTGATCCTGCTCCCAATATATAGTATGATATATATAGGGAGCCTCGGTGGTGCAGTGGTTAGAGTGCAGTACCGCAAGCTACTCCTACTGCAATTTGGCAGATCAAATCCCACCAGGTTCACGGTTGACTCAGCCTTCCATCCTTCCAAGGTGGGTAAAATGAGGACCCAAATTGTTGGGGGCAATATGCTGACTCTGTAAATAGCTTTGAGAGGGCTGTAAAGCACTATAAAGTGGCATATAAATCTAAATGCTATTGCTATGATGATGTGAATTTTTCAAATTGGAGTCCTTGTTACTACAGCTCTTTTTTCTTCTCATATTACTATTTTGCTGGAGTGTAAATATATATTTGCTGCTTTGCATGATACTACCTTCAGTGTATATAAGAGAAATCCTACTTCATTCATTTGATCTTTAGTAATGCTTATTATTATGTTACTACTTAAAATTAATTCCCATTTGGAAGCTATGAATGTATTATCAAATTGGATGTATTTTGCGCTTATTTTGTAAAGTGTTAGGTAGAGAATAGCACAATAACAGCTAAGGATGATAGTTACATTAGGCAGATGTCTTACCAAAATTTGGAAAGATTTTATTGTGGAAAATCTGACTAGTTTATAAGATGCTTCACAGAGGTATGGGACATTTGGCCACCCTTTGTTATTTATACTGTGAAAGAAGAGAGACTAGCAAACAATTTTTTTCATGCTAAAGTTTTCTCTAATTGTTTCTACTATTTTGTTGTTGCATCTCTTTTTGTTAGATGTATAAACTTAGAAAATCCTCTAAATCTTATTTATGTGCCTCAATCTTTGTCTTGGCAAATGCTCCACTTACATCAAAATATTTTCTGTTGCTCATTTATGACCTTCACAATAAATATAAAATGTTCTCTCTTGCCTGTTTATTTAATGGGACTCAAATCATAGCCTGACCCACTGGACCTTGTTTTGCTGCTGAACTGAAGAGTGACCATCCAGAGTTCTAACAATAATATCCATCGTAATAACTAAAATCTGAAACTTTTCGAGAGCTATTCAGCAGCCCCTACTCTTTTGCTGTCTTGCCTTCTTATATAACAGGGGTGTAAAACTCAAGGCCTGGGGCCCGGATCTGGCTCATGGGGTGCTTAGATCTAGCCTTTGGGGCCAGCCCTGGAAATAGCAAAGGAACAGCTCACAGTGCCTCTGCCAGTGTAAATGGAACTTGGGAGGGCCATGTGTAGCCCTTCTGAATTCCATTTTTACCAGCAGAGGGTTGCAGGAGGCTGTCACAGCCGAAAACGGAGCCCAGGAGCCTGTTTTTGCTGCAGGCCACCACAGGCACCCCCCAACAAAAGTGATGTCATGCTGGCCACACCCACCTCATTATGGAGGATTGAAGTACCAATGACAGAGACATGGCAATCATCTTCTGCTTTGCCTGCTCTTTATCCACAAGTGCTGTTTCCCATCTACAATGTTGATAGTGCAAATTCAGTACTTCAGCACCTTATGATACATACTAATCATGAGGGGCAGTGACTATAGATACTTACAGATTTGGTCTGGGTCTCTTCTTTGTCATTCTGCTTTTCCTCTAAGAGGTTGTGAATCTCAGGTCATGTCCTTCCACAGTATGGAAGTTCAAAGTACACCCTCTTTGACTCTTCTCCTAGTAGGATATAGTTCATTAGGTGCTAGACTTTGCCTGTCTCTCTAATATATAATATAATATATCAAAAAGAGGGCTGTGAAAATATTTACAGACCCCTCATATCCCGGACATAAACTGTTTCTATTCCTTCCCTCAAAACAATGCTATAGAGCACTGCACACCAGAACAACTAGACACAAGTATAGTTTTTTCCTGAATGCCATCACTTTGCTAAACAAATAATTCCCTTAACACTGTTCAACTATTTACAAAGTCTGCACTACTATTACTTGTAATCTTCTCATCACTCCTTATCACCCATCTCCTCCCACTTGTGACTGTATGACTGTAACTTTGTCACTTGTATCCTTACGATTTATATTGACTGTTTCCTAGTATGATTTGATTACTTATTGTACTCTATGACTATCATTAAATAATGTACCTTATGATTCTTGTCTCTTGACGAATGTATCTTTTCTTTTATGTATACTGAGAGCATTTGCACCAAGACAAATTCCTTCTGTGTCCAATCACACTTGGCCAATAAAGAATCCTATTCTATTTTCTATCTAATATATTTGTGTTATGTTTATAAAAGCTGTTTCATTAATCAGTGGTTAGGTTAGATTCAGATGGTCAGGTTACAGAATTCTTCTAACACCATGACAAAATAGATTTCTGGTCTATGATTAAACTTCTTCCAATGTCTGAAAAACTACAACATAAAGCATGGCCTTAGCTTGAGTTAAATGGAGCATATCTGCTGAAGGAGGTCCTTCTGGATCACGCTTGAATTTTTGCAAATAAAATAAAAATAAAACATTTTTATTTCACACTTATATAATCCTATTTCTTCAGTGTTGAAAAAAGCTGTCCTACAAGAAGATGACCAGCTGAATAAATAGAAAATTAGTAGAACTTGTGGCTATTACTCACTGAGGTCCTAGCTATTTTGATACATGTACCCACATAGCAATACATTGGAGAGAAGGAATGATATTGAAGCAGATGGAAAGAGTTGGTAAAGACTGGCCTAATGCTGGGAATGCATTTCATGTAAACAGTATGTTGAAACTGAATGTTTAGGGAGAGAAACTGTTAGGTAAAGTCAGGACAGTTTCTGCTTAACAAGACTGCTAAAGAGACATTGAAACCAGAGGAAGGAAAAGGGGATGTTGCTCAAACTAGTCATAATTTTAGAGTGAAGAGAAAGGACTTGGGAAGAGTGAATAAGAAACCAACAGTGTAATGTATGCATATATATATGTGTGTATTTCATATACGGAAACTAAATACAGCTGCTGCGGTATAGTGTTTATAATGTTTGCCAAATGAATGGGGGGATTTCAACCACCAACAAAAAGGAAAAGAAAGGTGGGTGGGTGCAGTGGTGGTATTCAGCAGGTTCTGACCAGTTCTGGAGAACAGGTAGCAGAAATTTTGAATAATTCGGAGAACCGGCAAATACCACCTCTGACTGGAGATTTTACAGTATACTTCCCCTGCCACTCCCACCAAGCCACGCCCACAGAACCAGTAATAAAAATTTTTGAATCCCACCACTGGGTGGGTGGCCAATAAATTAAGGCCACGAAGAAGAGGGTTTTAAGTCACTTTTTTTAGTGCTATTTTAAGTTTGAATGGTCACTAAATGAATATTTATAAATTGAGGATTACCGACTGATCTGGGCATCCTTAGCATCAGATTTTTCTAGCTCAAATTAAACAATCAGTTTATACTTATGATTACACTTCTTCTATTAGACATCAACTGTAAGACATCTTGTATACAGGAACTTTACTCAGATAAAATGCAGAAGAAATAGCTTTAAATGAAATAATTAAATTAAACTCTAGTAATACCAATAAAAAGGTCCAATAAGCAGTATATTCCTAGTATGCAGCATGAGGAAAAAGCTCTTTATACTTTCAATCCTTCTCACCATTCTTAGCAATGAAGGATGATACAACTCTATTACCACACTCCAATTAGTACAGCAGACCATAGTACATTTGGAGAACAGTACATTTCAATGCCCCACGAATTGTTTTGGAATTGTAGAAGTGGGAGAATGTATAGCCAGACTATTTAGTTTCAGATTATTACTAGTATGCTGCAGTTGAATGCCTTATCTCTATTCTGATTTAATCCAGTTTCACAGTGAAGAACTGATGTCTCTTACTGTACTCCTGCCAAGCTTTGAGCATCAATGTGTTATGGGATATTTAAAGATATCCATGATTTTATTTATTTATTTATTTGTAAAATGTATTGGCTGCCCATTTTACCTCAGGATAACTCTGGGTGGCTTAAAATTAATTGGAACTAATGCACTGGAAAGTAAGGATTTATAGAAGGTTGCCTAAGAAAGCCAGTGTGGTCCAATGGTTAATGTGGGTGGATATTTATCATGGGCAATTTAATTCTGAGTTTTGCCCCTTAAAAAGAAAAATCTGCTGGTACTTTGTGGTATTAAATAAACAGCAAGCAATGTCTCAAACCCCTGAGAAAGTTTATGGATTCTCAAAATGCTTACTTTTTTTCTTCCATTTTCCAGTATTTTTGTTAACATAAACCATAATTCCTTATAACAAATTAATGAATCAAAACAGCATGTACTTTTAATTTAAAAGCATGGGCTACACAAACAATGAAGGCTAATGGTTTGAACTGATTTTTTTTGCCTTGTTTGTGGGATTTGCCACACATACAACAAAACTGGCATATATTTAATCTGCATTACTGGGATTATCTAATATATGACTGAAATCATGTTTTAAAATTCCTATATAAATGAACTCAGAGATCAAACTGAATTCCATGGGACCTATTCAACAGGGTTTCCCTATTCTAAAGAAGCAAATTTTCTGTTCTGCTTTGGAGAGCTCCTCCATGCCAACATATCCAATACCTAGAAGAAGCTTCTATGCTTGCCCAGTATATATCCAGAACCTTCTTCTTGCACTTCAAGTGATTTATTCAAAGAACTGTAATTGGATCCAAGTGTTTTGAACAATCCCAGGTAGAGCAAGTGCAACTTCCTTGAATAGGCTTACAGTGACATTGCTTTAAGTCTCTGCCTCATTTCACCATATATGTTCGTCTGACATTTTGGTTATGGTTAGGACTTATTAACTTATCTTTTCCTCTTTCTTACAATCATGGGATGGCTTGCTGACCCCAACTCACCCTTTACAGCCTTCAACCAATGGAACAACTTGCCTTCAGAAGTTGTGGGAGGTTCATCACTGGAAGCTTTCAAGAAGAGACTTGACTGCCATAAAAATGGTTTAGAGTCTGCTTAGGCAGGGTGTTGGACTAGATGGCCTACAAGGTCCCTTCCAACTCTGTTAATGTATGTGGCTGAGAAAGTGTCCAGAAGGAAATCTGCTGAATAAATTGCCTAAATTGATAAATTGATTTAGAATTACAGAATTACAGGGCTGGCTCTTTTCTGAAGATACTGTAGAGAAGTTGATGTGAAAAAGAAAGTAACCCATACTGTTAGGGTCTATATTGACTCCCAGATAAGGAAAATCTACATGATTTTAAGTAGGCACTGAGAAAATGTCAGACATAATTTCTCTCTCCTTAAGGTATTAGTATTTAGAGTCATCCCAAGATTCAGAACTGATAAAAACAAATACTCATTTGCATAATCTATTGTTATTGGCATACAAGTCCAAGTAAAATAAAATAAAATAAATAAAATAAAATTGTTAAATTATAGATTTTCAAGTAGGTGAATTTTTTTTTGCAAAGTCCTAGAAGATCAGACAATTAGTAGCCACTAATTAATGATTAATTTATGTTACTTTGAGAACACAGACTGTTAGATAATCTTGTACCAGTCACTTTCTCTCAGTCCTAGGAAGGAGGCAATGGGAAGCCACTCCTGAAAATCCCTGCCAAGAAAACTGCAGGCACTTGCCCAGACAGTCTCCAAGAATTGGATATGACAGAATGGGGGGGGGGGGAGATTGATTGATTGGCTGATTGCCAATTCTGTTTAGCGGTTGAGATGTTAGACCATGAGCTGGGGGAAAAGTAGAGTAGAGTAGAGTAGAGTAGAGTAGAGTAGAGTAGAGTACAGTATAGTACAGTACAGTAGAATAACAGAGTTGGAAGGGACCTTGGAGGTCTTCTAGTCCAACCCCTCTTGGAAACCTTGTACCAATTCAGACACATGGTTCTCCAATCTCTTCTTAAAAACTTCCAGTATTGGAACATTTACAGTTTCTGGAGGCAAGTTGTTCCACTGATTAATTGTTCTAACTGTCAGGAAATTTCTCCTTAGTTCTAGGTTGCTTCTTGATTAGTTTCCACCCATTGCTTTTTGTCCTGCCCTCAGGTGCTTTGGAGAATAGCTTGACTCCCTCTTTTTGGTGACAGCTCCTAAGATATTGGAACACTGCTATCATGTCACTACTAGTCCTTCTTTTCATCAGACTAGACATACCCACGTCCAGCAACCGTTCTTTATATGTTTTACCCTCCAGTCCCCTAATCATCTTTGTTGCTCTTCTCTGCACTCTTTCTAGAGTCTCAACATCTTTCTTACATCGTGGTGACCAAAACTGGATGCAGTATTCCAAGCGTGGCCTTTCCAAGGCATTAAAAAGTGGTATTAACATTTCACTTGGAGACTGAAGGAGACTGAGGTTCTACTCCATGCTTGGCCATGGAAGCTCAATGAGTGACTTTAGATTGGTCATTGTTTCTTGGCCCAAACAATTTTACACATTTGCCATTGTTGGGAAAAATAGGAAGGAACATTATGTACACTGCTTTGAGCTCCTATAGAAAAAGAGGATATAAATCTAACAAATGAATAAATACATTTTTGTTCACTATGTCTGGAATCACAGGTGACATGTGCTGTTTTACCACCACTGCCAATCAAGCAGCTAACTGCTGAGGCACCAGCACAAGTATAGTCTATTGAAAAGTTGAGTATCTCAGATAGCTGGGAGAGTTGGCAGTATAGCCAGTATATCAATTTGTTCCTATTGACAATAAGAAATATGATGCAATATCCCAAAAATTGAATATGGAAAATACCAAAGGTTTGCTGTGGTTTGGGATGTTATTATAGTAGATCTGTGTCAACCTATCTGTGCAATGAGGTTATCTCCAGATATACTCTCTTGAGAGATACCACAAATTCAGGTGAATTGTGTGTGGAAAAAAGAGCTTTGCTTGAGTAAGTTGCTTTTGGAATACCCTTCATGCATTTGAATTGGGGGAAGGGAAAGAAGATTGTTTTTCCTGAAGATGAAATCATTATTCATTTGACACTCATAATTATTTTTTAGCTATTGAAAAAAAACCTTTCACAGGCAGACACTGCTTTTATTAGATGGATTTCCCCTCATTGATTACTGAAAATGTTCTGTTTTTAGCCTTTCTTACATTAGTCCTAAATCAACCCTGGAACTTTACCATTGAAAGTAAAATATGATAAAGTTGAAGATAAAATAACTAACACTGAGATATGCAGTGATGATGTACTGAGTAAAATCTTCCAGTAATTTCCCTCACATCATCTTCCAGGCCTTAACAAGACAACCTCAGTGATACTTATTTTAGGAATAAATCTGATATACAATGTTTGTAAAACTGTGGGTTTTTTTAATTTCCAGATTGCTGTGTGCATTTTCTTTGCTTCACTTCCTGTAGACTTAGTCGATATTTTGTGGGATAAAGCCTCATGTATGTGGCTTCTAAGTTGTGATGTCTGTCCATCACTGATTACAATGTAAAATAAATACACTAAATCTATCCAGAGGCACCAATGCCTCTTGATTGTTTTGGCTTTGCTGGTTGGAGTCTTAACCACTACAGAAACAATAATTTCTTGAAGTCTAATAAAGCACTGGAATCCAGGAACATCTAATTTCTTTCTAAACCCAGTTTTCACATTGTGTGGCCTTTTTCAAACAATCTTTGCTTCTAGTGCTTAAGTTATCTTTGGGGAAATGCTTTCAGGGTAATTATGTTTAATTGTGAAGATTGTTCAAATGAAAAGTTAGCAGCCTGCATTAAAAAAAACTGCCTCCATGAGAGTTTTAAATATCCTTATGAGATGTTTAAGGTACCACATATGTTAACAAGTTACTTGATGTAGTTCACACATCTTCATGAGTCCAGAGGAAGAAATACTCTCTCCTATAATGCAAAGCAACTGAATATCATGAAAGGTCTCAAAAGTAAAGAACTGGAAATAGTGTTTTAGTGTGTTTGCTAAACTTTGCAAGAGAGTGGTTTTCCAAGGGAATATTGAGCATACAAATATCTTGATTAGATTCTCCTAAATAAAACAAACTTTCTCCTGACTGGAATTTTCGCAACTTCAAGATCACTGAAAAGGAACTGCTGTGACAGTGAGAGGAATTTAATTTTCTGTTCTTTTCAGAAAATCTGTGGCAATAGCAGTGGTTGAAAATCAATATGTCAGGTGGAGGACAATAAGCTTGCATGAACCCACAATTGGATGAAAAAAATACTTCAACATGTCATCTCTAAAGTTTACTGCATGGGTAGAGACTTTTGGCATTTACAAATATTTCTGTGTGTCTGGAAGAAGTCCTTATTGCTTCTGAACAACAAGGCGACTAATAGAATTGTATTAAAATATATGGTGCCTAAAGCATTTACATATCCTTCCACTCATTTGTTTAATTTCTGAACAATATGTGGGAATTTCCTGAGGATAAAGAAACTAAACCAATTAATGTTTGGAACACCACCTGCTCCAGGGCAAACTGTGTAAGCAGCATGGTAGCACATATTCTGATGCCAAAGGACAGGGGACTTACTAGTAGAAGGAACTCTTGATCCCTGAAATGTTTTCTGGATTACCTGAACCCATGGGACTGTAACTACATCGCTGTCTTCAGCAGTGCTGAGAGGGAGTGTCTTTGTTGCCCTTACACTATCAGTATGAAAAAAAAAATACAAAGAAACTTGGATGGAGGGTTGGTTAAAGACCACCTTGCTTGCTTTCCCATTATCCAGTTAGATGACTTCTTCTTCCTCCTTGTTCACTGAAGTTCCAGGAAGAAGCCTGGAGAACAGGGACAAAAAAGTACAGCAGAAGGAAAGAGAACCATTAACTGTATGGAAATGCCCCCCTTGTATAGCACATTGCACAACTTTCATCCAATACTCACACATGATTTTCCCTGTATGAAGAACAATGAATTTGCTTGCTATGATCTATAAATGCACATTCATACATATCATATATAACCGTTCACATTGTTTAATCAACTTTTGAATAAACATCTGACTGTAATAGAGAGCATAGCCATGACTACTGACCCTAAAATCTGAAATCTCAGGCTGTTGTCTGGGTCACCTATCTCCAAACCAGTCCTGGCAACCATTACAGTCCACTTATTCTAAAGAAAGTACAGATGAAATAAAGCAAAAACAGGACAGATCATGATATAAGATTTCTGGAAGCTGCTTAAAAACAGATGGAGCCTTTTACCAAGAACTAATATCTTTTTTTAAAAGAGATCCCAAGTAAACAACAATAAAAGTAGAAAAAACAGCAACCCAGGCAGGAATAATTATCTCAGCCAAATCCATAGACCATGAATTAAACATCATAATGATAAAACACTGGAGTATTGTGGAAATTATCACTTGATTTATTTGGTACTTTCAGATTTTTCTTTTAGATGAGTTGCCAGAGAAAGAACGTAAACAATAAGCTTTATTTAATTTTGTTTTATTGCCCTTAGTTTTAATTTCAAAAAACAAAAAACGAATGAATATACTAAAGGAATACAGCTGACCAGGGTTACCTGTCTGATGTTATAGAAAACAGTGAACGATTCCAGCTGCTATAATACTAACCATAGGGAATGAAGATTTGACCTGTTGTGATTATGTTAGGAGTGCTATACATTAAAAGGGCTAGCCAAATGGCATGCATGGGCAAACATTTAGAGTCTTTTGAGAATCTACAAATTGGCGGAAATACAGTGCTTTGCCAGCTCATGAGTTGCTCAAGGACTATCTGTACTTGGGTTCTAAGTAGCAATTTTTATTGTATTTATTAATTTACTAAATTTATATACTGACCACCTCTCACTTTGAGGCACCTCTGGATGGCTATTTCATAGAGGTGGTATTCAGCAGATTCTGACCAGCTCTGGAGAACTGGTAGCGGAAAGTTTGAGTAGTTCAGAGAACCGGCAAATACCACCTCTGACTGGAGATCTTACAGTATCCTTCCCCTGCCCACACCCACCAAGTTACACCCACAGAATCGGTAGTAAAAAAAATTGAATCCCACCACTGCTATTTCTTTGCAATAATCATTTACAATTAGATAGTCATGCTCCAGTCTCTGTTCTCTCCTCTTGTCTGATGGATTAAATATAGACGAAATGACCCAGAGTAAAAAAGCCATTTTTGACATGTAGGCTTTCTTGCTCCTGACAAAGGTCACCTTGTCATGTGCATCGATTAGTGTGTCAGCTAAATACAAATTAACTTCTGTGTTCTTATTTCCTTGTTTGAGGTAAAAATAGGGTAATCATGTTGACTGGCATTCTCTATGTAGGCTTCTTATCAGGCAGTCAGTTTATTCTTTTGTCTTCAGTTTTTCATAGAAGCTATATCTGGTAGATATCTGTTGTGTAATTTCTTCATTTTTGGATCCTCCCCTTCGAGATTCCTTCAAGAGTCTTGCCCAAGCTGTGCCAGAAACAACAATTTTTCAGCTGTGCAGTATTGCTTAAGATGTACCAACCATCTTTCTTAAAACTCACCCCAAATTTTTAACAGCCAACATTATATAAATCCACTTCGCAGCTAGGACCCCTCAATTTTCCCAAAGTTCTTTCTTCTTCTTCCATCAAATCCTTTTTTGAAATCTTTTTCCAACTCGGCAGCAGTTTTTTTTAATTTATCTGATAATTTTCTCAGTGGCAATAAGAAACTCAGTTCCCATAAAAAACTGTTATCTTCCTCTCCTATGTTCAGATTCTATTTATCAGGTAATAAGAACAGCGTATCTGTTTGGGTGCCTGAGTGCTATTCAGACAGAGTTGAACTCCTGCAAACTATAATAATCCTCTTTTCTTCATCTCTGAGCAATTACGATATCTGCAGACAGCACATATTTTACCAGCTTGGATCTCATCTGCCCCTCACACTCTAATAAGGTGAGCAGAATTTGAGTTGCTTGTAACAATCTCTTCTGAAGGGAATTTAGAGGCAAGCTTTCCATTGCAGTCCCAACATAATCTATTAGCCATAACATGTAAGATGTGGAGATTCAAAGGAAGATTCAAGGCTTGAAAGAAACTTTGAATTACTAAACTCATATTCAGAAAAATTAGAACCATGCATATGTGCTCATATGAATGTTTCTTCTTTCCAAAACTGTTGTTATATTAAGTCTATAAACACCAGCGTAGTCAGACCCCTGCGTTTCTTTCTTTCCCTGTAAAAGACCTCAAACAGATTTTAATCCAATTTCATCTTTAAACAGGCCAAAAATACTACATTGTAGGAAACATTGATCTGCCCGAATTTAGAGAGCCCGCTCCCAGTCACTTAGACTTTTTTGGCTACATTGCAGCTCCCTGAGTCAAAAGGAGTTAAACCTGCATACATAACACAATCCAACTTGGATATAAATTGGCTTATGTAATGGTTCCTGGAAGAAAACCCTTCTATAACCTGGGGAGTAGGGACTGCCTGTATTTTAGCATTTGCTCCCAGGCCAAATGCTATTCCCCATTCTCCTACCATTTCTGTAATACACCCCATAATGTCAAATGACACTTAATAAAACAAAACAAAGAAACCCAAAATATGAAATTCTTCCTCTATGAGATTGCAAAGTCTCTCCTAGTGTTCCTTTATGAACCAATTGGTTCACCTAAGGAATTTCAAGAGGGCAACTCTGTTACCCAAGGACAGAATTTATTTTTAGATCAGGAAGCAAGACAACTCAATATCTGTTCCAAAAGCCTCGAACTGGGAAGTTTTGTAATCTTGTCCTTCAAAAAACAAAACAAAAACTGGCAATTATCTTCAGGATAAAAGTTCATTGTGTACATTGTTCTACAGAAGAATTTAAATGTATTGGCAAAATGTTTACAGTCTTCCCCATAATCAGGACCTGTTTTCTTATTGTTCCAAGTCGTAAGAAAGGGCTTTCCCTCAGCAGCACATGAGTTAGGGTTACAGGGGGAGACATGAGATGAGATTTTCATGTGTATCCTTATGATGAAAGAGAAAATATCCCTTCCACTTAATTTGTCTGTCAACCTTAATGTGTCATATTAGATAGTGGACAGAGACCATCAAAGAATAAAAAAATTAAAATATTGAGTGACCAATCAGGAGACTTTCCTCTTTCAAGTAAGCCTTTGAATAGAGAAAGAACCAACTTCATTTTGTCTTCCTTGTGTTGTCTTTTTTATGCAAAAAAATAAGCAAAGTATCTGTTACCCAGTGGCTCAGAGTCAGGTCAGTGGGATCTGGAGCTGGAAGTCGAGGAAATATATCAGTATCTGCAACAGGTGGAAATTAGATATGAATTAGAGTATTGAATTTTGTTTTATTAAAAAAATGAGTTGTATTGCCATAGTTATTCTACGTGTTAATTTTTTTCTACACTACTGCTCTTTGTGTGCTTCTGGTTAGGGAAACAACCATTAAGATAAACCATGCAGATGTCAATTTTGCTTGTTTTTTTTCTCTTTTTCTTCCTGGCCTTCAGCTCTGGCTTAGTATCTGAGCCTTGATATTTATAATAAGGAATAACATTATTACCAAAATCAGCTGTCTCATTCTGAAATGATTTTGATTTTAATGTGCATTTCCCTGCTTGGTTAAGTTACAGCAGGGATGTCAAACTCACATCCTCATGGCTGTATCATGTGATGTATCAGGACTTTATTCCTCTTCGCTAAACAGGTCATGAGCATGGCCAGCATGTGACGTATCTGGCCCACAGGCTGGGAGTTTGACAGCCCTGAGTAACAGGAAAGGAAGTGTTGTGGCCTGCCAGAGGCCAGAGAAACTGGCAGCAGACTCGAACAGTGAGGAGGTTGGGGAGGAACATGGGCCAGTCCTGGACTCTGGGAAATGCTCTGACGAGTGCTCTGCATCAGAGGCAGAGATGGGGCCAGGGCCATATGACAGTTATCAGCTGCCTTTGGAGTTGGAGATCAGTGGGGTAGAAGAACAGCTGGTGCCTGTTCCCAGTGTGCGCATGTGCAGAGCTGCAAGGAGATGGGAACAATTAAGGAACAAGGGTTGACTCGGGAGTAAAGGCTCAGGTGGATGGTGAATGGCTCCTCCCATAGGGAATAAAGAGTAGCAAAAGGGGAGTGGAGTTTGCAGGAGACAATTAGTTCAATTCATTAGAGTGTAGAACTGTTCCTGACTTCTTGCCAAGTAATTGCTGCCACAGCGTGGCATTTGGAAAATATCGGTCTGGCAACTTTCCAAGCCTGATAAAGGTCTGTAGTTGTGAAATCTCATAAAAGACTGTTTGCCGGGACTTTTCTGGAAAGAAATTCACTTTAACCTAAATAAAAGAGGGACAAGGAGTCTGCTTCATGATCTTGGGAAGCCTAGGTCAGAACAGAAGGGAAAACAGAGGAAGGAGGGTTGTCATTTTTCTCCTGCTGAAGAAACTGATGGTGAGAAGCACTTACTCTGGAAGCAAGTGGATGCTGACAGGTCTACCAAACAGGCTGTGCTCAGAGTTGATAGAGGATACAAACCAGGATGCATTCATAGTAACTTGCTTGTGGATGCAAATCCCATTGAAATTCTCATTTACAATCTCCCAAAGATCTAGAAAGACTTATATTTTAGGTTCCTGGGTATAACATGCATTTTGTAATAACACCCCATGCAAATAATAACAACATCCCATAAGTAACAGAGAATGTAATTTTATTTAAATTTAAAAATTTGAGTCCTTTTTTTGAGCTTATGGCCTGGGCCAAATAGATATCTACTGACTCTGTGCCAAATTATTCAAATAATTTTAACTCTGGTGTGTTCAGGCTTTTAGGTCTTAATTGCTATATGTTTTTGATAACTTGTAGTCAGTTTCTCTGAAAGCCTGCCTGAACATGGCAAGAAAAACACTAAGTGTAATGTATGCAGAGTTAATCTGATTGGTTGTTGAAAATATGCAGAGTTCAATCTGATTGGTTGTTAAAATGCGGAATTCGAATACGCCATTGGTACAAGCTGCGCAGCCGCTATATAAGCTGCCGAGACCAAGCCATTCTGGCGTAGTTCTGAGCTGTAGTCACATTATTAAAATGAGCTGAAGCACTTTGCATCCTGTCTTCTTCCGAACTTAACACTGGCAATGAAGGTGGGATCGTAGCGGACAAGAAGACAACACAGAAGAAAGAAACAAGATGACTGGGCTGAACATTCACCAAGCGGAACAAGGAAAAGACGGTTTCCTAACACACTGGTGCAGTGTTCAAGATAACAAAGTCTCTGCACCAGCAGATGTGAAAGCGATGGTATGTGCAGACTTGGAAAGGCTATTGAGGGTGCACTACACACCCCAAGTAGTGCCTGATCCGAACACAATTCTACCACATGATCAAGAAGAAGAAAGCATCAGTGACTTTGTGGCCAGCTTATGAAACCTTTGTGGCCAGCTTATGAAACCTGTGACTTCATCACGCTAGAAGAAGCCATGCGCAATGGTTTTGTCTTGGGGCTTAAGGACCAGACGTTACAAAGTTACTCATGAAACCAAACATTACACTAAAAGAAGCCATCAATGAGACAATAGCAGCAGAAGCCACGAAAACCTCCGCAGCCACAATGAGGAAGATGAACAGAATAACCAACCATCCAGAGGGTGAAAAAACTGCAACAACGCATTTTGACGAACTAGAGTCAGAATCAGAGTACAGCGGAGAAGAAGAAGAGATAAACAGACTCAGAATGGAGTGGAAATGGAATGCCCAGGGCCGGAAGAAGCAAGACTTCCATTGCGGATGTGGAGGAACCACCCCACACAGAATGCAGGTTCCTGGAAGCCATTTGCCTCTGTTGCGAGAAGAAAGGGCACATCGCAAGAGTCTGCAAATCATCCAGAACTCCACCAAACAGAAGGAAGTTCAATCCAAATAACAAGGACAAAGAAGTAAAACCCGGCAGCACAAGCAGGAAAAATGAAACACATCAAACTGTAACAATTGGTCATTCTTCTTCACTGAACAACAGGAAGGTGCATGTCAAGGTCTATATCGAGGAAGACTGTGCCAGATGGAGGTAGACTTGGGATCATATCTATCCATGGTGTCATGGGACACTATACAGAGACTCATTCCAGAGATCCAGAAGAACCAATTCAATAAGCAAGCACTAACCCTCAAAGATTACCAAGGAAACAAGATTCCAGTAATTGGAACAAGAAAATTCAATGTGAAATTCAAGAATCACACTAAACTTCTACCATTGACCATCGTTGATAAAGACCACCCAAGTCTTCTAGGACTGGAATGGTTCCACCCCCTAGGCATCGAAGTAACCGGAATCAACCATGTCAGTGAATCAGAATGGGAAGAGTCATTGAAGCAAGAATTCCAAGAGGTCTTCAGTGACGGATTAGGCAAGTACTCTGGGACCCCTATTACTTTCAATTTAGACCCCAACGTACAACCAATCAGTTTAAAAGCCAGACGAGTGCCGTTTGCACTCAAAGCAAAAATTGATGAACACTTAGACAAACTAATAGCTCAAGGGGTACTAGAGCCCACAGACCAGTCCAGATGAGAAACACCCATAGTTACCCCTGTTAAACCCGATGGCTCTGTAAGAATTTGTGGGGACTATAAGGGGACATTGAACCATGCACTGCAACAGAGCGCATATCTGGTTCCAGTGGTACATCATTTGTTGCACTCCCTAGGTGGGGGTACTGTTTTTGCTAAATTAGACCTTGCCCAAGCATACCAGCAGTTAACAGTAGACAATACGACTGCAGAGGCACAAACTATTGTGACCCATCGGGTGCCTTTAAATGCAAAAGGTTGCAATTCAGAGTAAGTGTGGCACCAGGCATATTTCAAAGCCTTATGGAAAGAATATTACAAGGTTTAAAAGGGGTAGTACCTTACTTTGATGATGTCTTAATCTCTGCTAAAAATGACACTCAGCTACGTGAGACACTCAGAGAAGTATTGATCAGGTTCAAAAAGCAGGACTAAAAGTCAAAAGAAATGTACACTAAGAACCGACAGAGTAGAATTCTTAGGTTACATGATTGACAGAACAGGTATTCACCCCACAGAAACAAACATTCAGGCAATCAAGGAAGCCCCAGACCTAAATGCAAAGCTGACCTTCAAGCATTTCTGGGACTTATTAATTTCTACCATATGTTTTTGCAGAAAGCAACAACTGCGAACCCCTACATAGACTGCTCGATAAAAAGCTACGTGGGTCTGGGGCAAAGAGAAGAAGCAGCTTTTAACAGTATTAAGCACCAAATCACGTCTGATTGTGTATTAATACAGTTCAGTGAAAACCTGCCCGTGGTATTAACTTGTGATGCTTCCCCTTTTGGAGTGGGGTATTGAGCCACCAGCTACCGAGTGGAAGAAAGCTCCCATTGCATTCTATTCAAGAACATGGACAAAGGCAGAGAGAAACTATAGTCAGCTGGACAAGGAAGCTGGCAATAGTAGCAGCTGTCAAGAAATTCCACGAATCGTTTATGGAAGAAAATTCACCATTGTCACCGATCACAAACCTCTCCTCGAATAGTGGCCAGCGATAAACCAACTCCTATCATCCTTTCACCCGAATGATGAGGTGGACCGAATTCCTCACTGCATACTCGTACAGACTCGTTCACCATCTGGGAAAAAATAGGGCATGCAGACGCATTGAGCGCTGCCCATTACCTATGAACACTGAAGATCCAGCACCTGAGACTTACACCTTTTCTTAGAAACAGTTGCTCAACTGTGATGCTGCTGAAATTGCAAGAGAAACCACTAAAGACAGTTTATTGGCACCTGTTGTCGATTGGATAAAGAAGGGTTGGCCACAGCAAGGACTAATGGACATCTGCAAACCATTTAAGTCCAGACAAACTGAACTATCTGTGTTAAAGGGTGTATTCTATGGGGAAATCAGTGGTTATTCCTGAAAAGTTACAGAAGAAAGTATTGACTATGTTGCATGAGGGGCACCGGGAATGTCAGAATGAAGGGTTGGCTAGGAGCTATGTATGGTGGCGGGATTGACAAAATGGTTGAAAACTGGGTTGCTGGCTGTATGAATTGTCAGGAACTGAGGCCCACGCCTATCGCCCTAAACAGGAATGGGAATGTCCTAGGGGCCATGGTCCAGAATTCATATTGATTTTGCTGGGCCAACTAAAGGCATACCTTTCTGATTGTAGTAGATGCATATTCCAGATGGCTCGAGGTTATTCCCATGTCATCCACCACAGCAGAGGCTGTTATCAAACAGCTAAGGAAACTTTTTGTAACTCATGGGTTGCCCGATGTGGTTGTTTCTGACAATGGTCCCCAATTTACTGCCACCCTTTTTGAATCATACTTAGCACAGCAGGGCATAAGGCATGCCCTTACGGCCCCTGGGCACCCCTCCACTAACGGCCGGGCTAAATGTATGGTTCGGTTTACTAAAGAGAAACTTCAACAGTTGGGTCCAGGGGATATTACTGAGAAAGTAGACAAACTGCTCAGTATCCAACACATTACCCCCAACCCCTCCACTAATTTAAGCCCTGCAGAGCTCTTAATGGGCAGGAAACTCAGGTCAACCCTCGACCGCCTTCACCCCACTTACGCACCCGAGAAACCTGTAGATTCTAGTAGCAAAACTCGCATTTTTCAGATAGGGTATTGAGTTTATGCTAAGAACCTCGTGGGTGAGCCTTTATGGATTCCTGTGGAAATTACCCATGTAACAGGACCCAGGTCTTACAGGGTACAAACGGAGGGTCACTTGGAAAAGACATATAGACCAATTAAGGTCCGGAAAGTCCCTAGAAACTTACCCTGGCACGTTTCAGGATTCATTACGCACAACCCAAGCCGTGGAGGAAGGGGGAGACTTTTTGAATAATGAACAAGTAATAGTCAACCCTCTCTTAAACAGAATAACATGACAAGAGCCATCCCAAGCCCTAACACAATCACAACAATGCTAACTCCAGTAGAGGACAGCACAACTTCACCTATTCAAGGCGATACCAATGGGCTGGGAATGGACTGGGAGGAGAGACCAGGTTGGAGTAACAGAGCCGGATCACCCAGCCAAAAGATTCCAAATGAGGGGATTCCAACAACTAACATTCCTTCAAAACAAATAAAAGTTCCTAGAACACCTGAACCACGCAGGTCCAAACATAACCATAAAAGCCCCACCTATTTACAAGAGTACATTAGATAGATGGGGTTTGAGTATGGGCTGGACCAGGTGGGGAGGGGTGTAATGTATGCAGAGTTAATCTGATTGGTTGTTGAAAATATGCAGAGTTCAATCTGATTGTTTGTTAAAACGGTGGGAATTCCGAATACGCCATTGGCTACAAGCTGCCGCAGCCGGCTATATAAGCTTCCAAGACCAAGCCATTCTGGTGTAGTTCTGAGCTGTAGTCACATTATTAAAATGAGCTGAAGCACTTTGCGCCCTGTCTTCTTCCGAACTTAACACTAAGATACTTGAAGCGTGTGAAATTCAAGAAGATAATTTACAACATTCCCTTTTTCTGGCAGCACATACCCATGTACACTTTCACGGCAGGCAAAAGGACAATGAACGAATCATTCCCCTCATCATTTGATTTCTGTAATAGAGAAAAACATTGATTGCTCAGCCTTTCATTTAATGAGGAAAAAAAACATGATCATAACATGACTCAACATTAGGGCTATTTTACAGCAAGGGTTTGTCATGTCTGTGCGAACTTCTGAAGCTACAGCATTCCAGCAAACAATAGGATATAGATGATCAGTTTATTCCTAAAAGCAAAGCAGAAAAATATAAGCATGCACTATGCCATAATGAAAACATGTAGCCAAAGTTTGACTATATTTTTTCCAAAAGGGACATCAATTTCTTAGCTCTAGACTAAGCCAGGTAAGAACTGAAGATGCATTTGATGTTTCAGGACCAAAAGGAGAAGAGTTATAATTCTCTGATAATGTACATGCTCTCTTATAAATATCTTAACCATGCTTAGCATCTCAAGGAAACATAAAAAATAATCCTACAGGCAGAGGAACTATTGTCTTACTTTACATTCAATGCCTTACTTTATATTCATTCAATGCCCAATGTATATATGGTCACAATGAAGAGAATCTATTTTAAATGACCTGTTTATATAAATGCAACCTATAACCTGTGTTAATATATTTCTTTCTCTTTAGACATTACAAGCCTGAAGTGCATCCTGGTGTTCCCATTCCTCTGAGGAGAGAAGTCCAATAATTGTTCCTACATTTTAAGATTTAGATAGATGCTGGATTGAGAACTTTCTAGATTGTACATGGACTGTTTTGTACATGGAACTTTTGAGGTGGGGTTTGAGAGGTGTTACATATTTTCTTTCTCTCTAAGATAGCCTTTTCCAATTTGAAAATTCTGGAAGTTGTATTTTCAAAACAGCTGGACAACCTCAAACTAGAAGAAGCTGATGTAAAGTGATCCAGAAGCCTTGGATGAATATTTAAAAGTCCATACTAAAAGATTATTGTCATTTTATATGTCCATATGAGAAATATCTTTTTCTTTCTGAACTCTTTCTGAATTGCTTTCTCAGAACAATTTTAATTTAATTCCTATAATATGAGCTTCAGTCCCCTCTTTCCAAGAAAAAGCAAGATTGTAGATGTGATTTTTAGTTGGTTTTGTTCTCTGTTTATTTTGTCACATTGTGGGTTGAGGTGCAGACCCAATGTAA
This sequence comes from Naja naja, assembly GCA_009733165.1. Taxonomy (NCBI): domain Eukaryota; kingdom Metazoa; phylum Chordata; class Lepidosauria; order Squamata; family Elapidae; genus Naja; species Naja naja. The sequence goes on along the minus strand of CM019148.1, from coordinate 335,327,661 downwards.
TGTTTTGGGATTGATGTTTTTTACTGGCCAATCCAAAAGGTATGCAGTTCTTTGTCCTCTCATCTCAGCCACATTGCTGATTGGTTTATATAATCTGCTGGAGTGAGTAGTATTTTCTTGGGTTGTTTTGAAATAGCAGAATTTATTACTTTGTACTTTTCTTAGTTTTTATTCTAATGTGAGACAAACATTCGGGAACAGACTTTTTCTTTCTTTTAATTTTTGTATGAGTATGCAAAGCACAAAAATTGTGAAATCTACAATAAAATGTCTTTTAATAGCAAATGCAGATGCTAAAGAGGGGATTTATTTCCAAGTAACAGTTCCAATAAGGATAGGAAAATATTATTTTGGGTATATATTTAATTAATAAGACAATTAATTAAATGGCATTCCAGCAGAACAGGCAGTAGGAGAATTCCTCAGTCTTCTGCAGGCCCTGGCATGCCCTCGATATAGATCTGATCAGGAAAATTGTGAGACAAAAAATGTTGTATTATCAATGAAATTCTATGTCTAATGGGATTAGGCAAAGTAGAACTTTTCAATAAACCTCCAACTATAGAATTCTTTACCCTCTTTAAAAACTATCAGACTTTTAATGTTTAACTCTCTGTTCTTACAACATCTCTGAAATGTTACTGTCCTTATTCCTGAGGGTTATATAATCTTCTTTCTCCTCAGTCCAAAAGAAGATCCCCTGGGATGCAGAGGCACTAGGAGTACTGTTGTTCATTTCTAAATGGGGGATAGCCATTAGGTGGACCAACTTTGAGAATCACCTGTCTTTGTATTTCTCTGAGTCAGAAGCTCATGAAAACTTTTGCCCAGTTGGCAACTGAATAGAGTCAATAAGGCATGTTTTAGAAAGGTCAGGGGACAGAACAAAATTAAAAGAGTTGCAGACAATTGTCCCCTTCAATACAAAAATCACCATAGCTTTTTTTTAAAAAAAAGAAATACCATTTTATCTACTAAAAAGAAGCAGAAAGAAAAGGGAAAAAATACAAATAAATGAAACAGAAAAAAACCCTAATAACATGAAAATATAACCAGATCAGAGGTGGTATTCAGCAGGTTCTGACCAGTTTTGAAGAACTGGTAGCGAAAATTTTGAGTAGTTCAGAGAACAGGCAAACACCACCTCTGACTGGAAATTTTACAGTATCCTTCCCCTGCCACACCCACCAAGCCACGCCCACAGAGCCAGGAGTAAAAACATTTGAATCCCACCACTGAACCAGATATATTGAATACAACTCCATTTTTAAACAGAACCTTAATATTAACAAACAAAGGAACACTAAGAAAAAGATTCACCTGCAATTTTCAATCTGGGATTATTCAGGAGACTGGAATAATTATATTAATTATATTTCTCTGTCAAAATATAATTTTTATTATTTATTTTATTTTATTTTTTTATTTTTCATGATAATTCCATGCATTTTATAATGATGGAATATATCACTGCACTTCAGCTACAAACATCTTTGGCAAAATACTAGACACTTTATGTAATAGCTTTATGTCCATTATGTTTTTTTTAAAAAAACTAATCTTGTTTTTACCTATTTGGAAGGATAGCAAAGAAGCCATTCCTACAAAGATACCAAAAACAAGGTGTTATGTATGTAGGTTTGAATGTTATTGGTTTATTTGAACTGTTCTTGTAAAATGTCAAATGGTATTGGTTTAAATAGTGCGGGAAGAATCCCTGCACTCCCATTGGCTGGCAGCTACGGCTGCAGGCTATAGGAAGCAGCCGTAGCCAAGACGGGATGGGTCCATTCGAGCTGTAGTCACTAATAAAGTCTTTTGCTGGAACTCCTCGACTCTTCATGCAAACTTAACACTGGCGACGAAGGTGGGATTTCCTGAAGAGAAGACGCGCCGACGAACAAGCAACTGGCGAGATGGCTGCGTGAACACCCCCAGCACTGTTCGATCCGGCGACGGAAGACTGGGAATCGTATGCGGATCGTTTCCACATGTTCCTGGAGAGCGATCTTGGCATCCCGAGAGACGGAAGAGGGCGGTCTTTCTCACGCACTGCAGTCCGGCAGTCTTCAAATGGCGGCGTTGGCGGAGCAGCAGAGCTGAAGGTAATGGAATGGCCCGATTTAGAAAAACTTTTGAGAGCCCACAAGTATCGTGCCTCATTAAGAACACGAATTTTACCGTCGGATCAAGGATAGCGAGAATGTTAATGACTTCGTGGCAAGTTTAAGGGACATTGGGGTGCTTGTGACTTTACCAACTTAGAAGAGGCCATGCGTGATTGGTTTGTTTTAGGCCTTAAAGATAAGGTTTTACAAAGCAAACTATTAATGAAACCTAAGATCACGTTTAAAGGGCCATTGAAGAAGCTGTTTCAGCGAAGCCACCAAGTCCTCAGCAGCGCCATGAAAAGATTAACAAGGCCTCAAGCCAGGCCTCAAGCCATTCTGATGGGGATAAATCCACATCTACTCATTGAACAAATAGACTCTGATTCTGATGGCAGTGAGGCAGAGGAGGGATTTTTAAACTCAGAATGGAGAAGAAAAGAAAAGACTCTGGGAAGAACAGGCAAGGGTTCTATTGCAGAGGCTGTGGGGGCCACCCCTGCACTGATTGCAAGTTCTTTGACTCCATTTGCCTATGTTGTGAGAAACAGGGTCACATAGCCAGAGTCTGCAAATCATCCAGAACTCCACCAGCTAGGAAGAAATTCCCTGATAGAGAATTTAAGCCCAACAATTGCCTTGGAAAAATGGGGTGAAATTTAGAAGCAAATGGCAAGAATGAAACGCACCAAACAATCACTATTGGTCATTCTTCACCCTTAAAAAGCAGAAAAGTACATGTGAAGGTGTTTATTGAAGGAAGACCTTGCCAAATGGAAGTGGACTCAGGCTCTTACTTATCTATGGTGTCATGGGACACTATCCACAGAATCTTTCCCAAAATTCAGAAAAAGCATTTCCAGAAGCAAGCACTGACTCTCAAAGACTACCAAAGGAACAAGATTCCAGTAGTTGGAGCAAGAGATTTCAACATGCAGTTTAAAGGCCACACCAAACGTTTGCCCCTGACCATCGTGGACAAGGATCGCCCAAGTTTGCTGGGACTTGAGTGGTTCAAGCCACTTGGCATCGAGGTGACTGGCATCCATCACGTGAGCAGTTCTGACTGGGAAGAGTCCTTGAAGTCTGAGTTTCCAGAGGTCTTCAGCGAAGGACTGGGCAAGTATATGGGGACCCCTATTGCTTTCAGCCTAGACCCCAAGGTTCCCCAATTCGTTTAAAGCCCAGGAGGGTCCCATTTGCTTTAAAGGAAAAAATTGATGCACAATTAGATAAACTCATTGCTCAAGGGTTTTAGAGCCTACTGACCACTCCAAATGGGAAACACCCATAGTCACACCAGTCAAGTCTGATGGGTCAGTGAGAATCTGTGGTGACTACAAGGGGACACTTAACCATGCGCTGCAGGCATATCCTGTGCCAGTTGTGCATCATCTGCTCCATTCCCTTGGCAGGGTACAGTATTTGCTAAACTGGATTTGGCTCAGGCATATCAACAATTAACAGTTGATGATGCCACTGCAGAGGCACAAACAATTGTGACCCATAGAGGTGCCTTCAAATGTAAAAGACTACAATTTGGAGTAAGCGTGGCACCTGGCATTTTCAGAGCCTTATGGAAAGAATGTTGCAAGGACTGCCAGGGGTAGTGCCTTATTTTGATGATGTATTAATCTCTGCTGAAAATGACACTCAGCTTCAAGAAAGACTCAGAGAAGTCCTTACCAGATTCAGAAAAGCGGGTTTAAAAGTCAAGGAAGACAAATGTACACTCAAAACAGACAGAGTTGAGTTCCTGGGGTATATGATTGACAAGCATGGCATCCATCCTACTGATGCCAAGGTTAAAGCAATCAATGAAGCCCCTAAACCTCGATGCAAGGCAGATTTGCAGGCCTTCCTTGGCCTTATTAACTTTACCACATGTTTCTACCTAACAAAGCATCTATTGCTGAGCCCTTACATCGCCTACTTGATAAGAATGCTGTTTGGATCTGGGGAAGGAACAGTCAGCATTTAACAGTATTAAGAGACTAATCATGTCTGATGCTGTGTTGATACAATTCTCTGAGAATTTACCTGTTGTTCTGACTTGTGATGCATCCCCTTTTGGAGTGGGGGTTTGAGTCACAGGCTTCCCAATGGACGGAAGCCCCAATTGCATTTTACTCTGCGCTGTCCAAAGCAGAGAGGAATTATAGCCAATGGACAAGGAGGCTTTAGCAGTTGTTGCAGCTGTTAAGAAATTTCATGAATATCTGTATGGCAGGTCATTCACCATTGTTACAGATCACAAACCTTTACTAGGCATTGTGGCAGGAGACAAACCTACACCTAATATCCTGTCACCAAGAATGCTGAGGTGGACTGAATTTCTTGCAGCCTTTTCCTACAAACTGATTCACAGGCCTGGCAAGGACATTGGACATGCTGATGCACTGAGTCGTTGCCCACTACCTTGCCACAAGGAGGACTTTGAACTTGAAACTCACACCTTTTTCCTGGAGACGTTGCTAAGCTTCCAGTCCATGCTGCTGAGATTGCCAAAGAAACTGCCAAAGATGCTGTGTTGGCACCTGTTATGGGCTGGATTAAGAAAGGTTGGCCTCTTCAAGATCTACCTCACCTTGCCCAACCTTTTAAGTCCAGGCAAACTGAATTATCTGTATTAAGAGGATGTATATTGTGGGGTAACAGGGTGGTTATTCCTGCAAAACTGCAAAGGGAGGTTTTGGAAATGTTACATGAGGGTCATCCTGGGATTGTAAGGATGAAAGGTTTGGCCAGGAGTTATGTATGGTGGCCAGGTATTGACAAAATGGTTGAAAACTGGGTAGCCTCTTGTCCCAATTGCCAGGTAGTCAGACCTGCCCACCTCATGCCCCCACACAGGAATGGGAATGTCCTAGGGGCCCATGGTCTAGAATCCACATTGATTTTGCAGGCCCTACAAGAGGGCACACTTTTCTAGTGATAGTAGATGCATACTCCAAATGGCTAGAGGTAATTCCAATGACATCCACTACTACTGAGGCTGTTATCAAGCAGCTCAGAAAATTGTTTGTAACCCATGGGTTACCAGATGTCCTTGTCTCTGACAATGGCCCTCAATTCACATCTAACATTTTTGAATCCTTTCTAGCTCAACAGGGCATCAGACATGCCCTCACTGCCCCTGGGCACCCTTCGCCAGGCGGGCTGAACGCATGGTACGCTTTACCAAAGAGAAGCTTCAGCAGCTGGGTCCTGGGGACATCACTGAGAAGCTTGAAAAGCTTCTTAGTGTTCAACACATCACTCCTAGCACATCAACTAACTTGTCCCCAGCAGAGTTGTTGATGGGCAGGAAACTTAGGTCTTCCCTTGACCGCCTCCATCCCACTTACGCACCCAACGCACCACTGGATTCCACTTCCAAAGTTCGTTCTTTTAGTCTGGGAGATTCTGTCTATGCTAGGAACCTTCTAGGTGACCCTTTGTGGATTCCTGCTGAAATAACTCACATCACAGGCCCTCGTTCTTACAGGGTACAAACAGAGGATGGCCTTCTCTGGAGCAGGCACATTGACCAACTTAGATCCAGGGTCCCTCAAGAACATCGCCCTGTCTCCCTCTAGGTCCCTCACCTGATGTTTCTTCTAGGGGGAAGGGGGAACAGGAGGAAAATCAGCAAACAGGAATCAACCCCATGTGTAACGAGCCATTGCGACAGGAACCATCCCGAACCCTGTCACAAAGCCAAGATCCATCCTTAGAAGTGGAAGATTGCACATCACTACCTGACTTGGGTGCTGACATTGGAATGGAGATGGGTTGGGAGGAGAGACCAGATTCTAACAATTTAACAGGGTCTCCTTTCACAGGAAGTCCCAACAGGGAAATGTCAGCAGACACATTTCCTCTCTCACTGGGTGAGAACGTTAAAGCTTCTGAACCACGAAGGTCTCAACGTACACGTAAGAGCCCCACCTATTTAAAGGAATACATTAGATAGGTTGGGGTTTGGTATGGACTGAACCTAGTGGGGAGGGGTGTTATGTATGTAGGTTTGAATGTTATTGGTTTATTTGAACTGTTCTTGTAAAATGTCAAATGGTATTGGTTTAAATAGTGCGGGAAGAATCCCTGCACTCCCATTGGCTGGCAGCTACGGCTGCAGGCTATAAGAAGCAGCCGTAGCCAAGCCGGGACGGGTCCATTCGAGCTGTAGTCACTAATAAAGTCTTTTGCTGGAACTCCTCGCGTCTGACTCTTCATGCAAACTTAACACAATGGCATTGAGCATTTCTGAGAGGAAGAGAAGAAGCAATATGTTCTTGTTCAGTCTATTCCTCAACATAACACATTCATTTGAATGATTAAAACTCAAATTCTCCAATTATGCTATTGTATGATGAGACTTCTAAAAGTCAGTTCAGCTTTTGATACACCAATAAACACTTCATCAGATGCAAATATTGCCATATTAAATTGGATTTATATGGTGGTAAATAAATGTAGAGTGTTCCTGTCTAGTCTATCTTATAATTTTAGGTATTACACAAGGCAAAATTAGTGCGCTGCATTCTCAGTTGAAAATGAGAAAGTAAACTATTATTTGTCTCACAAAACTGTTACAAAAAATAAGGGTGGAATACAAAGCTTTTATTTATTCCTGATATATTTTGAATTTTTTTTCAGAAACATTGTAAAACAACACACTGTACAAAAAGAACTCTCTCAGGATTGTGTTCAATGAATTATTTTTATTATTTGATTGTATGCATTCCAGTTAAGTGTTTGAGGTGTTTGATGTCTTTAACTTATGCATTCCTGAAATGATTCTCAGAATCAGAATATAATACATCTTGGAAAAAAAGGTAACTAATTATGGAATGTAACCACAAAAATGAAACTAAAATAAATGGTGCTAGTTCCTACCTATCAAGTCATCAACTGAATTGCATTTATCATGTGATGGCTTGTACTGTAGATATTGGTGGAGATAAAAGAATGCTGCATTATTTTATTTTTAAAAAGACTATATTAACTTTCTGAATGTATGGTCACAGATCCAAAACCTGTTATACACTGCATAAAATTAAAAGGAAAAAAAATACTGGGGGAGTACAAAAAATATCCAAAAACCAACAACAACCCTCAAAGAATACACTACATAAGGTTATACAGTTTCATATCATGCACAATATCTATACAGGCTAAATTCAATACCAGAAGCTTCGAAAAAGTGCAGCAGAATTTGGTTAGCCTTCTGAGTTGCCCAGGATAAAGTCTTCCGGTAGGAGAAATATATTATTTTCATGTCCCTCATGTCCCCCTCTCCCCAGGCACAATTACAGTTTTGCCAATTGACAATCTCCATCTTGTCTTCATTCAAACAAAAGCAGATACCACCAAAGCTATGGCTGGTTAAGATGTTCTGCCCATAAGATCTTCATATAATGTACTGGCAGTTAAATTATCTGTAAAAAAAAGCCTTTTGGCTATTTATTACTATCTACAAAAACAGGGATATCCCTAGGAAGGTGAAAAGGTAAAAAAAAGTCAAGATTACAATGTAAATAAAAACAAGGCACGGGCTTTATTAGTATGCTTGTAGCTGCCATCCTGACATTGGACAACCCCCCCCAAATTCTCCCACTATATTAAAAATATTTAATAAATGCTACATATATAAACACTAACAAGATTCAAGCCTCTAGAATTTGAGGTCAAGACAAGCCAATTTCCACCCAAACTCTAAGAAGAATGAATGCTTAACTATGTTCTGTTAAAGTGAAAATAAGAAAGACAGTTTCTTTCAAAATGGATTAAACGAGATGGGCTATCTTGTCTTTATGTCAAGAAAAGTAGGGAATGACTAAAACAATGCTTATATGTGGGTGGGTTCGTTCACTTGTTTGATTTGATTTTTGTAGTCACCGAATGATTCTGGGCAGCTTACAATAACATAAATTAAAACAATAACATACATATTATGTTAGGTTTTATCTATGGTATGTGTGAAATAGCTCAAACTTTTGTACTGAAAAATCTTCAAAGAGGAGAAGAAAGGAATCTGCCATCAGATTCAAATGTGGAAATGCTGATTTTAATAGGGTGATTCCATTCTAACCCCTCCCCATGGATATGGTTGTTATGGATTTGGTTAGAAATACAACAGAAGGCATGAAATGCATCTGGACAAAACTTCTTTTGATTTGCAATATGCTCTGGATACTTTTCCAAGACTGAAAGGAGTCCTTGGTGTTTTCAGTGCTTGGTAAATTGTTGGTTTTGCACTCCAGTGGGAATTGGTAAGTCTAATGTTCCACTAGAAAATTTTTCTTCCTGTGAGGCATATTTCTGGAAAAGGGGTGGAGGATTTTTTTTTTTTTGGCTTAGTGTGTGGCCCTCCAGAAATACCAGAGGAATGTCTAGTTTTTCTCCTGGTACAGTTGAGTTTGAAGTTTTTTGTTTTTTTTAAATAGCTCTTTATGTGAACAGAATTCTTTCTGGTTTGTACTTAATCAGATAAAGGTGTTCTGAAAATGGAAATGATGATGAAAGGAAGCCATACATTTGCTGCCTAGGGGTATGCAGAAAGGTATAAATCCACCTCTTGTAAGGATCCAATTCAATTTATTGACCATGTCAGAGCAATGTTTTTTCCCCCAGGAGAAAAGAAAGAAAAAGTCTATACAAGCAAATTGCATCCATTTCTTATTCACAATTTTTCCTAACAAGGAGAGTTTGAACACCATTTTTTTCAATATTTATTTAGCTAGTTTGTTCAATTATGACACTGCCAACTCAAAACTGGGTGGCTCATCCTATAACAAGGATTAAAAACATCATAAAAAAGCAGATGGAGCCAATCTCTCAATGCAAAAATATAGACAAAAACACATAACAAGGGGTTCCATCCACCTTAGGCCTAAAATGTAGATTTTTGTCAGTATTTTGTTTTTTAAATTCTCTATTATCCTGGGCTTTAAGTATAAATTCCCATTTTGTAAGCTTTTTTTAAAAACGGGAAAAATACATGCTATACTATATTTTCTACACACTGTACATTATAGTACAGTGTGTAGAAAATATAGTATAGTATGTATTTTCCCTGTACTATATTTTCAAGTAGTTTTATATGATTTTCAATGTATGTTATTTTAGTTGAAAATTATTTTCTCAGATTTGTTTTATCAATAATTGTTTAGGTGTAGATTTTCAACCAATTGTAAGGGGAATGGACACTGGATGTATGAATGAAATCACAATGAATATTCTAAGAATGATATGCTCCCTGGAGATACAATTGTCTCCAGTACTTTATGTAATTTTATGCATTGTAGGTCACTCAGAAATATTCTCTGGACAGAATGTAGAATGCTAAAATGCAATAAATTTGAACATAAATTATAGCATCTTCACCTTGCCTTCCAGATTTTCTAATAGTGTTAGAAAACCAGATGACAGAACAATCAATGCAACAAATTATAAATTTTAAAAGACATGTATACAAACATAAAACTCTTTTCCTGCAAAAAATAATCAAAAGGATATTAATAAATTGCCAAATATACTTTTTTTAGCATTGTACAACCAGAGTATGATTAGTACAAAACCTCTTTTGGACATTTCCATCATACTTTATTTCACATGGATACACAGAATAGTACTTTGACATTTGAATATATACTTATTTAATTAAGGATTTTTATCACAATAGTAAAAACCAATACAAATTAAAGTTAAAGAAGCAAAAGAGAATGGAAAGAAAGAATAAATAATGCAAGAAAAAAGAAAATAATTTAATAAGGAAAAAGAAATATATAAATAAGTTTCTTCTGAACTTCATTGCAACAACTATTGACAAATTTGTAACTCTTCATCCCCTATAAACTTGCATAAACTGCAAAGTAAACACACAAAGGATTGCCAGAACATTGCAAAAGAAAAAAGAAAAAAAGAAAAGAAAGAAATATCTTATTTTAACCCTTGATCAAATAAGCCAACTTTATATTCCTTCCTTTAGCTTCTAACATTCTCAATCTTTAATTCATTCAAATATTGTCATAGGGTTTTATTTCTCTTCAATTCTTCTTTATCTCATTGCAAAGAATTCTGCAAGGATTTACAAAAATTCTTTTGTGGATCCAATCAGAAAACATTTTCCAGGTCATTCACTTAATTTGTCATTTGTATTTCCTTTTTAATTTTTAAAATGTCAGCCAGTTTCTTCAGTGTATTTGGTAAAGCATTGTTTTCTAAATCATTTTCTTGGTGTCTCATTTGTAATTATGCTTTTGATACTTCCTCTGTTTTGTCAGACAAAATTTGCTCTATATCTGTCGGTCCCTCATTAATATCATTTGGACATTACTGACAGAGTTGATATTATAGTACTAATTGCTAGCTCCATTCTTTAAAGATAATCTTTAATATTTCCAGTGCTATGATATTTTGTGTCTTTGTGTACAGGTTTGAATTTTTCCTCTTCTACTTAGAATCTTTAGTCTCTTGTAGTGTCCAGTTTCTAAAACAATAAAGTCACTTATCTGCATTATGAACTTGAGATGGACAAAACAAGCCAGTTTCCCAAAAGATGATATTTATTTTTAATTCCAAAATCTTATAATAAAAGCTAATATTTCAAATTCAACTAGATCTTTAGTTCATGTATAGGTTTCTTAGATCAAAATCTTTCCTAATTTTTTGCTATTTATTTCAAATATTTTAATTTCTTTAGCTTACAAATAAATTTTCTTTTGTTCAGAGTTGAAAGTAAACATAGGCAATGAATTTTCAAAGTCTCTAATAGACTAAGATGATTATTGGCAATTTCCAAATGTGACTAGAAAGTGAGCTTGCAAACTCAGTGTCCTTTAAAAGGCTTTGCTGCAGTTGGGAACTGATAGTTGATTCTTTTGTCTCTTGGTGCTCAAACATGCAGACGATCACTGTCTTATGGTCTTTTAAGAAACAACCTTCCAGAGGAGCACATGTGGAAAATATTCCATCTTATCTTTGTCCAGAGAGGTCCAAAAGTATTCATCGGTTCTTTGGTCTTTACCATGATTTTCAGCTATGTCTTCACAGAGATTCAACTCACCATGCCGCTCCCTGAAGTCCAGCAGTACTTCAAAATTTGATTTAGTTCATGTTTGCAAACATATTTGATTCTGTGGGTTCCATAGGTTTCTGGTGGTTATAACTTTATTTAGATGTGCGTTTCAGATTTCATATCTACATGAACATATTTACTCATTCACTCTCTCACATACAGATCACTTTATATCACTCCCACTGCCTTGTTCCACTAGCTAACTTAATCTGTGGGTAAGAAAACAAATGAAGTCATATTCTTCCTTTTATGACTTAATACAGATTGCTGATTTCTTGTGCAATTAGTAGTGGGAGACCTACAACTGGTCCTCATTAGCAAGTTAATTAAGTGACCTGTTGCTTGGCAGAGATTAGACTAGATAGTTTCCTGCTATTTATGGCAAAAGGAAAACTAGCAATGTTTACCCAATATGCAGGCTGCTAATATAAACTAATGGAAAAGGGAGTGGGGTTTTGTGCAGCTCTAAATATGGAATAAGATGTTCTTTAATTGTCTCAAGCCACTGAGTTTCCCAATTTCAAGCCACAGTTTTAACTGGTAACCATATGGTTTACAAGGTATCTGCTAGAGAATTGGGTATATCATTTCTAAAAATACTCTCACATACAAGATACTGTATTCTCCTGAGATGAATTATGTCAATAACTATCATGCTTAGGATATTGAAAAACAGCATCTAGATAATACCAGTTCAAAGTTATTGCTGATGCCATGTCATCACAAAATTCTAGGAACATAGTGTAAGCCCACTGTCTAGAAATCAGAGGATAGAATAGTGAACACCATTGTAAATATTGCTGGCCAAAGACATGGCTCCAAGCTGTCTTCCAGTTCCAGAATAAATACATAAAATATTTCAGGGAGTTGAACTCTGTATGTCTTGGCTGCACTCTTGGATGTTGTGTGTAAAACCAATTCACAACTTGAACTTGCACTAGGGAAAGACACTTACACAAGAACTTCATTTGAAGTGGTAACATTCCAACAAATATTTTGCGTGAAAATTTGCCAAAAGCTTTATTCCAAGAATTATTAACCACCAAAGCCTCCTCCTCTCTTGCCAGAACCCCTCTCCAAAACCCATAAAACAAGAACTTTAGAAAATCTGTCTAAAAATGACTTTGCTTTAAAACTATCTATGCCATGCAGCTGTACATGACGCAAAACCAAGAATGGATGGTGGAGGCATGGGGAAAGATGGCAAAGGAGATCCTGGATGAGTTGGTATCCTGTTGACCCTCCTGGCACAAAAATAGTGGTTGCAATGGAAACAATTTGGCAATGGTCCCAAACCACACCATGTACTATTAAATAGATCAGCTTAGAAGTAAGTTAGATGAGATTAAAGGCCATCTTCTATATTCAATTAATCAAGGTTTTTCTGCTTCCCAAAACAATCTCAAATAGCAATTAAAGTGGAAATACATACAGGTAGTCTTTGACTTACCACTATAGTTGAACCAAAATTTCTTCTCACAGTTGTTAAAAGAATTACTGCAGTTGTAACATGGTTGTTGAGTGAATTTGCTTCCCCATTGACTTTGCTTGTCAATAGATTGCAAAAGATGGTCATATGACTTGTTATATTTAACAATGAAAGATGCAAAAATATGCAAACATTCAAAGCTCAAATATTACTTCACCATTATTAACATCAAATAATTGCCAAAAATGGTTGTAAATTGAGAACTACTTGTATCCCCCATTGATGCAGATTAAATTACACTTGCTTTTTGGCAACTACAGGACACTGCTGATTCATTATTGGTTTGTACTATTTCAAAATATAAGTATTATTGCCAAAGTAAGTATCTTCTATTTTTATAGCAACGCTTTTGATTTATATTTCCGATTGGAAGAACTTTGATTTTAAGTGAAGGTTGGTCTGAAAAACTTGTTCTTGACAAACCCATATGACATTTCATAAAATTGCTGCCTTGTCTTCAAGGTAGTTTTCAAAAAAATTTAACATATGTTGGGGAAAAGTCATCACTAGCATTTCACTTCTACCACCTGTACTTCAGATTATTGAGTTATAATATATGAACAAAGCAACATTTTGTAGTTTTTGTTCCATGTTGTCTCATCAGAGGTTTACCAGATAGTTAAACTTAAATATCTCCCTTGTTCTGTCCTAGCTATGGCTCAAGCATAGAATGCATTTTATTTACAGCTTTAAAATAAATGGGAGCAAATAGTTTACAACCAACCAAATTTCGCATTTAATACTAGATAAATAGTTTTATTAATACTAGATTGTCTGTAAAAGGAGCATGATACAAGGAAGAGGCATTAGACCATAGGAGGGAGGGATATCGAAACAGTTGATTGAAGTCCTGCCACTTTATATTTGCATCAAAGCACAGGGTCAATCACATGGTCACAGCTGCCATCTTGATTTTTTGATTCCCTTACTGTCCCCCATGAATGTCCTTGCAGAAGATAAATTCTGAGTTGATAAAATAAGGATGAAATGAACATTCCTCAGGGAAAGTTCTGCTCCCAAGAGCAAAAAGAAAAACAATACCTAACTGAGCTGAATGGAATAGCATGGTGCCTTATTGAGTTCATCTATTTGGGGCACTGAACTTTTCTAGAAAAGAGTTACGCTTTGAGCCATTGTTAAGAGGAATAATATATTAATTTACAACACCAGCACTGTTTTAGGAAAAGGAAAACCCTGAACTTTAAGCACAAGTAAGATCAAACACATGCAGCATTGTACCTGGGTGTGTTATGGTCAGTCCTGCTAAGAGCTTCAGGCACCAAAGAAATTAAATTATTGTACCAGAAGAGCAGGGAAGATCTGAGACACTGCCACCATTGCCTGCTCCAAAGTACTGAATGGGCAGCAAGACTGATCTTGAAGAACCATATGAAGCAAGCTATATAAACTGTCTTGGCAATAATGCAGGATTACTTTAGTGACTTGTGACATAGCAGTTCCTTCCCTTTCTCATTTTTTTTGAAAGGCATTTTCAGCATGTATCAATTAACGTATTAATGGGCCACTGCTGCAGTATTTCTCCAGTTCTAATGCATCTTTTTTCAAACTATATTGAAACCATACGGCATTTCTTTAAACAGTTCATTATTAAATGCAATTGATCTTGATAAAAATTGTTTATAATGGGAATAAGCCATGCATATTAAGTCAAAGCTTTATCTGGGAGTAGGAGGAGGAAGAGGAGGAGGAGGAGGAGGAGGAGGAGGAGGAGGAGGAGGAGGAGGAGGAAGAGGAAGAGGAGAGTTCTGATTTCTTTCAAGGTATCTTTATAAGAAACTGGAGAGAAAACCTTTTCACAATGTTTGTACCGTGCCCCATTCAGTATGGCTGTGTGCTTAAGGTACAAAAGCAAATACAGAGACAATACGCTTGTCTTAGGAAGCAAGCACATTGTAGTAAATGTACATTTTACTGTATTTATTTAGCTGAAGAAGGTTGCCACAGATGTAGTCCACAGGATGTGGTCAAAAAAGTCAAGAGGGCAACCACAATGGAGCAATCAAATTTCTGCCTGTTTTTTAATGTGTAATTCACTGATCCAATTCTCAATCCCTGCAAGCTGTCCTGTAAGATATTGTTCTTGGTGGTATTGGAAACCAATAAGATGTCCAACAGGTGCAAGAGATGGTACACTATCAAGATCTAGGTCCCGATATAGATCATCTAAGAAAGTGTCCCCTGCCATCTTTGTCCTGTACTCAAGCCTCAACTCTATTTAAAACAATGCAGACAATCTGCTTCTTTTAAGTCTGCCCCATTATCTCAACAACCTTCTAAAAAAAAGATTAGAAACTGGTTGACAGTTATATAAAACTGCTGGATCCAAGGACATCTTTTTAGAAAGACCACAATCTTCTTTGGCAGTCTTATTGTGTGGAGTAACTTCTACTCCACAAATGCATTGACAGTCTCCCAGATCCAAATGGTTGCCTATCCACCCGCTTTCCATAAAGCTAGGTTATACAGCAAACAATTGACAGATGATGTTCTAGACCAGGGCTGTCAAACTGGCATTATCATCACGGTGGCATCACGTGATGTATTGGGACTTTTTCCCCCTTCGCTAAACTAGGCGTGGGCGTGGGCGTGGCCAGTGTGTGAAACATCTGGCCTGCAGGCTGTGAGTTTGACAGCTCTGTTCTAGACTATACCCTATCTCATGTTTCTCATCTTTGGCAGCTTAATGATGTGTGGACTTCTACTGCCAGAATTCCCTTGCCAGCATCTTTAAGTTGCCAAGCCTGAGGAACACTGCCCTATCCACAAGCTAAAAGAAATCCTAGGTGATATGGCAAGATGATACCATATCAAAGTACCACCAAAGACTCTGCTCATCACACTCATGACTTCAGTAAATCTGAGCACAAGGGACATAGCATCCAGGCAGAAGATGTCTATGTCAACTTAATAGTGAGTTGACCACCCTAAACAATGCTGCTGAATAACGATAAAAGCCAATACACCACCCCTGGTGCTAAGTTTGCTAAAGAACCTAAAATTTTTGACAAGGCATTGTTGACATTGCCCAGCCAAATTTTGGTAACAGATTGTCAGGTATATTACTTGATCCATACAGCCTGAATATTGGCCAGTCCATAATGAATTGGCTATGTTTTGTTATGGTCCATCAGGAACGCAAAGTTTTGTATTCTTTGTTTCGTACTTTATGGCTGTCTTGAGTTTAGGGACATTATTTTCTTTATTGCTTGCTTCCACAGCATGTTTCTAGTTTTTAGGTGGGTGGGAGGGATTAATGAAGGATTAGAAGCAAAAGGGGAAAAATGGAGACAGAGAAAAGGGGAAAGTTTAAAATGTCATTATATGAATATAGGAATTGCATTTAATTTATTTAGTGTAAGAAAAGTCAGCTTAATAGGTGAGCAGCCCTACTACCACCCCACCCCAGTTAGCCTTCTGCCACCACAATAATTAACACTTTTCTTCTGCTTCCCCTTATTATGAGCTGCAGTGGTGCAGTGGTTAGAGTGCAGTACTGCAAACTATTTATGCTATTTGCTATTTGCTGGCTGCCTGAAATTTGGCAGTTCAATTCTCACCGGCTCAAGGTTGACTCAGCCTTCCATCCTTCCAAGGTGGGTAAAATGAGGACCCAGATTGTTGGGGGCAATATGCTGACTCTGTAAACCGCTTAGGGAGGGCTGTAAAGCACTGGGAAGCGATATATACTGTAAGTCTAAGTGCTAATGCTATTATGTCTAACTGATTACATATGTATTCTTTTGGAAATATTTCTCAAATGGAATTCCTCATAAAGCAACCATATCTGCTTGAATGTTTTGCACTGCTGCTTCAAAGGCCTTCTGAGCTCCTACTTTGTAACTTCAAAGAGTCGATCCAGAGGATCACTTTCTTTGTGAACAAATACCCTTGTTGAATTATTTCCTCTACCTTAAACTGTATTCTGCCCCAAATCCCAAAAATCATGGTAAAGTATTTAAAAAATGAAAGCCCCATTTGATGCAGCAAACAGTTTTTGAGATTCTCAGTGGGAGTGTTGCAGAGAAGATGTAGCTGAAATGAAAACCGTTATTCAGCTGGATGGGGCCCCATGTCCCCAACTTTCACCATGTAAATCATATTCTCAGCCTGTCATTTTGCAGTGGATGAAGAATGGTGGGGAACTTTAGTCACATATTGGCTGCCAGAAGCATAGATCAGCTGCAAGCTCTCTTGTCCCTTCTTTTCATGTCAAAACAACAGTAGGAGCTGCTGATTAGATAATCTATTCATGCTCCTATATTAGAATACATGCTATAACTTTGTAACATAACAAAACCCCTTTATTAATAAATCTGTCAGTGCTCTTGCCAGTCATATCCCTCCCAGTTTGACTGTACGTCCTTACAGGATGACATCCATCTATGCTGACATCTGGAATGTAACAAACAAAAGCTGCTGGCTTGGAAAAGACTTTGGAACATGCTGTCCACCTTGCCAGAAGTCACTAAATAGCATAATATATGTATCAAGGCAAGCTTGCTTCATCTATCAACAAAAAGAGCAGCAGTTTTAAAAACTGGTCAATGATATCATGAACATTAGAGAATATAATCATGAATTAAAACAAGCCAAACTTCATATAGAACAAAAATATTATTTAATCTCGTTTGCTTTTGCATCTGTCACATTTCCTCTCCGTCTGGATGAAATTTTCTAAAGTTAGCAATGATGCTACCAAGCTCTTGAATCCTAAACAGCCCTTCTGCCTCTGGAATCCCTCATATGACATATTTTTCTCTGCTATCAATCTTCGAAGCAAGGACTGGAAACCTCTCAGAAGACTGGAGGTCAGAGGTGGTATTCAGCAGGTTCTGACCAGTTCTGGAGAACTGGTAGTGGAAATGTTGAGTAGTTTGGAGAACCGGCAAATACCAGCTCTGACTGGATATTTTACAGTATCCTCACCCTGCCACGCCCACCAAGCCACACCCACAGAACCGGTAGTAAAAATATTTGAATCCCACCACTGCTGGAGGTATCCTCTGCTAGAACTGCTGGGAGTAGAAGATGAGTGAACATGCAAGTTGACAAACTCCATTCTGGATATGTACTTTCAGGGCCAATCTATGTTTCAGTTATAACTGAACTGAAGCACCCACATATAAATCTCAAAGTCCTTTTTTTGTTCCTTCAAAAGGCAACTGGATTGTTTTTTCTTTGAGGAAGAAGGGAAAAAAACAAATCCAGTTGCCTTTTGAAGAAAATAAAAATAATCTTTGAGTTGAGACAGCTATGACCTCTATGACTGAGAACCTCCACAGATATTCATACATATAAAATCAATTTTATCTTTATGCTCAGAGAATATTGACTCTTTTTTCACCACTATTTATAGCATAAAGTTGACGATGATGTTGGCACTAGTCATGAGGAAGAAAGTCTCTTTGTGACACCTTACTACAAGCATTAGAATTAACAACTTCTCTCTAAAATATATCCATACATTGTTGGAAATAATTTGACTTAAGAATCAGGTTTCTTCTAAAAAGATGGTATTCCTGTGTTATGGTGGAACTGATGTTTTCCTTGTTCTGCTCCAGCTTGGCTATTCTAGAACTGATTGAGATTTTCATCATGAACAGCAAACACCAAGAAATGGGGTGAAGCATTGTCTTTCTTTCTTTCTTTCTTTCTTTCTTTCTTTCTTTCTTTCTTTCTTTCTTTCTTTCTTTCTTTCTTTCTTTCTTTCTTTCTTTCTTTCTTTCTGTACCAGTCAACTGAACTGGAGGACAGAGTACAACAAAGTGGACACTTATGTAGCAGTGTAAAGCTGCTGCAAAAAGTTAGAGTTGCAAAGTCGATGAGAATGTGCAAAAAGGAAAGATGCCCACAAGCTGATCATATCTATACTGTATTTTGGGGGTATTCCTGTGTTTGTAGAAATGGTTTGTGTTGTCTTCTTCCAGGATATTTTTTCATTTTTTTCTTTTGATCCTAGTTTAATCCACAGTACTGTGGTTTCCAGGCATTCCCTAATCCAAATACTAAAAAAAACCTAGATTAGCATAGTTTATGGGTCAGCCAAGGTCACGTAAGTGTTCTCATCTGCTAGAACATAGATTTTCTATATTTCTGCCAACATTGAGATTCTCCTAAGTTAGGCAGCTTTCTTTGTTAATAGGTCAGTGGCTCAATTTTGATCACCATCCAAGTCATTACTCTCCCCTTCTGTTTGCTATTACAGAGGCTGAGTTGAAATGAATATTTTAAAAGGTCTTACTTCAAAGGTTGTCTGGTGGCTAACAGATACATGCCTATTTCACAAACACATTGGACATAAAACAGTAACCAAGCAATATGTGTGGTCTGTAATCCTTGAAAGCAATTTACACTTCTTTTATATGCTAATTATATTATAATATTAACATCTAAATTATTATTGATTCTAAGAATCTGAAGGATCAGAACAGTGGCAGACCAGTGATGAAAAGTAACATCTATCAAATCCAGAAAATATTATAATGTTTATTCTGTTCAGGCTAAAATCAAGTAATTTATTCCAATCAATCAAGTAATTTATATAGTACATTTATTATCTTTACACACAGTCCAGCTTTGAATTGTTACAGGGATTCAGTTCTAGTAGATCCTAACAAGCTACTACCTACATTTTTTTCCCATGTAAGTCATCAGCGGAGACTCAGTAGGACAATGTGATTACTTCATTTTTTAAAAAAAATCAAAGGTGGTGGAGCTTATCTGGCCTAACAGTGTCCATGCAACTGATGACTTGTTTCTTGATGTAGCAATAATGGAGAGGCTGCTATATAATAAAAAGATACTGTCCAGGTGTTCCAGTTATTGCAATTTGGTGCTGTTATTATGAAATACAAGCTTGCCAGCAGGATGGGGGGAGGGAAAAGCAAGACATGGAGCAATAGAAGTTGTGCTATTATTTCTTTATATTTTAGAAAACAGCTAGTTTTTCCACAAATAAATACAGCTAGACTCAAACAGACCTTTATCTACTTGCTTAAGACTAT
Source organism: Naja naja (assembly GCA_009733165.1). NCBI lineage: Eukaryota > Metazoa > Chordata > Lepidosauria > Squamata > Elapidae > Naja > Naja naja. The sequence goes on along the minus strand of CM019148.1, from coordinate 335,307,975 downwards.
CTAATGCAAAACAATGATTTGCCAGAATAAACTGGACTCATAGAATGGCCTGATCAGGTACCCACTGAGATTTTATAAGGGGAATATATCAGAAAAGACATTACTTTTCTGATGTAGATGGATGAGTTGGAGAATTCAGTAGCAAAAACACTCCTATTCTTTGCTTGTTGGCCATCTTTTTCATTGGCAAGAGATTAGCTAGTACAGGGGTGTCAAACTTGCACCCCACGGGCCACCCCACAGCCACTGGCCAGGACCATCCCATTTTAGCGAAGGGGGAAAAGTTGCAATACGTCATGTGATGACAACGTGATGCTGTGAATTTGACTATTAGCTAAGAGGAAGATCAAGGCCATATGAAAGGTTATGCTAAAGGCATTATTCCCCTCCAAAATTTTGAATAGGTACCAATCTGTAATAAAATTTCTAAGTTTGCTGCATGTTATACAAGTGCAATAAAATTTGTGATATACAGCCAAGTATACCATTTGCTTGTCTTCATCCCTTGTACCATTAGAAAGGCAGAAATTATTGCAGAATATTAGAACAAAATCTCATAGTGTGTAAGATGTCTACCAACACCCATGATTACCACCCACAATGTATCACTCACCCAAAGTACATTTTGTGTCATCATAGTAGGTCCAGCCAACACTTAGTTTTTCATTCAGGGTGAGGGTTTTTTTTTAGTTTGAGGGGTGGATGGATGGATGATGGATCATGGTTAGTTGGATGGATGGATACTAGACATTCTTCTGGATAAACTTTAATGTCTGGCCACCCTAAGTAAATAATCCATGTATTACACAGTGTTGGCTATAACCCAGGAGTCATATTAATGCCATGCATGAAATTTATCAGCAATCATGAGCTAAATTCTCTCTCCCTTTCCCTCTCTCTCTCTCCCCCACTCCCTCCCTCCTTCACTCCCCCTTCCTCTTCTCTCTTTCTCTCTCTCTCACACACAAATATCACCTAAAAGTATATTGCACCCTAAGATCATATTTAGTGCCACCTCCCATTAATGCAAAGATTTACACTTTTAGAATATTAGCACCCTAGGTCAGTGCCTCCCCAGAGAGAGAGGCAGAGAGGGGGGGCTATGTATGTAATGTATGGTAGAATTGAAAGATGGTACCAGCAATGGCTCCCCTGTTTTGATGTATTTTTTTAATTGTAGTGCAAGAGCAGTTAAGATGGCAATCCATAAGAATACTCTTTACATACTATTTTAGGAAATTTGCCTAAGAGCATAATTTTTAAAAGCACTTTTAAAACGCATAAATAACAAATATAGGAAACAGTAGAATACAACACTTGTCTCGCCTACTAAAGTAAATAGTATCTACTCCCCCAAAGTCCCCTCACAACAGAAAGAAGAGACAGGGATCTTTTGGATTTGTTGAAATGTATCCTGCAGGTCTGTCAGCCAATGGATTATAGGGGAATCAGAACAGCTAAACTTTTAACGTTTCTTTTCAATCAGTACATCTGTCCAGAGCTTTTCTTAAGATTGTTTTCTGAAACGATCAACTTTTGGGCCAACTTTTAGTGCAAACCCAAGAGAAGTATGTGTTATTTTTTCAGATGTTTATCACCTGCACATGGGTCAGCTGCTGATTATTTTTTTAAAAAAAAAGACTGTTGGTGTTTCTTAATTGCCTGAATAAGCTTATGTAAAGTAAATAAAGTAAATGAGAGCACACATACATGCCAAAGCTGAATAAACTGATTATATTAGTAGTTCTTATACTTATATAATCTTAGTTGCATTAGGAACACTCAAGCAGAATAGTGCATGTTTGCACACATATTTTCTTTATTACTTGCCTGCAAGGTAATGCACAGCAAAACATACAGAGGATATAAATTTATTACTAGGTTTCTTCTTTAATTGCTGTAACATTTCTTGGCTTAGAATCTTAAGTCCTCAAACCAAGAAAATTCAAATGATCAAGCAGTAAATTCAACCCACATTTTTTCTAATTCATCTGCACTTTAAAATTATAATAAAATGAAAGGCAAGAGTAAGATTGTAAGATCATTATAGCAACAAAAATTGGCATTTTCTCTGCACCAAGTAGGGTTTTTTTAAAGTTTAATTTTTCTTCCAAGATGAAATATGTAAGAAAAATAACAAATAATTTGTTGACAGACCCCTGTTCTCCAAATAAGTATCTATCCAGACTAGAGTACTGTGGTTAAATATAAAATAACATTGGGAATTAACTGCACATGATGGAGCTTTGCTAGGAGAGCCAGTTAATATTTCCTTTGGGTTAATTCCATTAAGTTGGATTATAATATTCACAAGGAACTTGAAGTCAAGGCTCTATGAATTAAAATACCCAAATTAGTAATAGGATCTGTGCTACTGGAATTTTGCGAATTCAAAATTTTGTAGTGTAAACACAAGCCTAAAAATACCCTTTGCTTTGGGAACACATGACTTATGGCTGGTTGTATAATCCATATTGGTGGATGGATGCTGTATGCGTTGTGCTATTGAGTCTTGGAAACCAACTTTCAAGGGAGGACAAAGATATGGCAAAGATGTTTGTAGACAGTACAGTCTACCACATTGCATCCAACTGGTATTGTTATGTATGTAGGTTTGAATGTTATTGGTTTATTTGAACTGTTCTTGTAAAATGTTGAATGGTATTGGTTTAAATAGTGCGGGAAGAAACCCTGCACTCCCATTGGCTGGCAGCTATGGCTGCAGGCTATAAGAGGCAGCCGTAGCCAAGCCAGGATGGGTCTATTTGAGCTGTAGTCACTTAATAAACTCTTTGCTGGAACTCCTCGCGTCTGACTCTTCATGCAAATTTAACACTGGCAACGAAGGTGGGATTTCCCTGAAGAGAGGACGACACAAAGAACAAGCAACTGAGCGAGATGGCTGCGCTGAACACCCCCCCAGCACCGTTCGATCCGGCGGAAGACTGGGAATCGTATGCGGATCGTTTCCACATGTATCTGGAAGGGAACGATCTCACCGGCATCCCCGAGAGACGGAAGAGGGCGGTCTTTCTCACGCACTGCGGTCCGGCAGTCTTCAAAATGGCGAAGGCGTTGGCGGGAGCAGCAGAGCTGAAGGTAATGGAATGACCCGATTTAGAGAAACTTTTAAGAGCCCATTACACCCCACAAGTATCGTGCCTCATTAAGAGACACAAATTTTACCATCGGGATCAAGGGGATAGCGAGAATGTTGCAAGGACTGCCAGGGGTAGTGCCTTATTTTGATGATGTGTTAATCTCTGCTGAAAATGACACTCAGCTTCAAGAAAGACTCAGAGAAGTCTTTACCAGATTCAGAAAAGCGGGTTTAAAAGTCAAGGAAGATAAATGTACACTCAGAACAGACAGAGTTGAGTTCCTGGGGTACATGATTGACAAGCATGGCATCCATCCTACTGATGCCAAGGTTAAAGCAATCAAGGAAGCCCCTAAACCTAGATGCAAGACAGATTTGCAAGCCTTCCTTGGACTTATTAACTTTTACCACATGTTTCTACCTCACAAAGCATCTATTGCTGAGCCTTTACATCGCCTGCTTGATAAGAAAGCTGTTTGGATCTGGGAGAGGAAGGAACAGTCAGCATTTAACAGTATTAAGAGACTAATCACGTCTGATGCTGTGTTGATACAGTTCTCTGAGAATTTGCCTGTTGTTTTGACTTGTGATGCATCCCCTTTTGGAGTGGGGGCGGGTTTTGAGTCACAGGCTTCCCAGTGGAAGGGAAGCCCCAATTGCATTTTCTCGCACTTTGTCCAAAGCAGAGAGGAATTATAGCCAATTGGACAAGGAGGCTTTAGCAGTTGTTGCAGCTGTTAAGAAATTTCATGAATATCTGTATGGCAGGTCATTCACCATTGTTACAGATCACAAACCTTTATTAGGCATTGTGGCAGGAGATAAACCTACACCTAATATCCTGTCACCAAGAATGCTGAGGTGGACTGAATTTCTTGCAGCCTATTCATACAAACTGATTCACAGACCTGGCAAGGACATTGGACATGCTGATGCACTGAGTCGTTGCCCACTACCTTGCCACAAGGAGGACTTTGAACTTGAAACTCACACCTTTTCCTGGAGACCGTTGCTAAGCTTCCAGTCCATGCTGCTGAGATTGCCAGAGAGACTGCCAAAGATGCTGTGTTGGCACCTGTTATGGGCTGGATTAAGAAAGGTTGGCCTCTTCAAGATCTACCTCACCTTGCCCAACCTTTTAAGTCCAGGCAAACTGAATTATCTGTATTAAGAGGATGTATTTTGTGGGGTAACAGGGTGGTTATTCCTGCAAAACTGCAAAGGGAGGTTTTGGAAATGTTACATGAGGGTCATCCTGGGATTGTAAGGATGAAAGGTTTGGCCAGGAGTTATGTATGGTGGCCAGGTATTGACAAAATGGTTGAAAACTGGGTAGCCTCTTGTCCCAATTGCCAGGTAGTCAGACCTGCTCCACCTCACGCCCCCACACAGGAATGGGAATGTCCTAGGGGTCCATGGTCTAGAATCCACATTGATTTTGCAGGCCCTACAAGAGGGCACACTTTTCTAGTTATAGTAGATGCATATTCCAAATGGCTAGAGGTAATTCCCATGACATCCACTACAACTGAGGCTGTCATCAAGCAGCTCAGAAAATTGTTTGTAACCCATGGGTTACCAGATGTCCTTGTTTCTGACAATGGCCCTCAATTCACATCTAACATTTTTGAATCCTTTCTAGCTCAACAGGGTATCAGACATGTCCTCACTGCCCCTGGGCACCCTTCGGCCAATGGCCGGGCTGAACGCATGGTGCTTTACCAAAGAGAAGCTTCAGCAGCTGGGTCCTGGGGATATCACTGAGAAGCTTGAAAAACTTCTTAGTGCTCAACACATCACTCCTAGCCCATCAAATAACTTGTCCCCAGCAGAGTTGTTGATGGGTAGGAAACTTAGGTCTTCCCTTGACCGCCTTCATCCCACTTACGCACCCAACGCACCACTGGATTCCACTTCCAAAGTTCGTTCTTTTAGTGTGGGAGATTCTGTATATGCTAGGAACCTTATAGGTGAACCTTTGTGGATTCCTGCTGAAATAACTCACATCACTGGCCCTCGTTCTTACAGGGTACAAACAGAGGATGGCCTCCTCTGGAGCAGGCACATTGACCAACTTAGATCCAGGTTCCTCAGGAACATCGCCCCTGTCTCTCTCTGGGTCCCTCACCTAATGTCTCTTCTAGGGGAAGGGGAGGAACAGGAGGAAAATCAGCAAACAGGAATCAACCCCATGTGTAACGAGCCATTGCGACAGGAACCATCCGAACCCTGTCACAATGCCAAGATCCATCCTTAGAAGTGGAGCCATTGACAGGAACCATCGAACCCTGTCACAATGCCAAGATTCATCCTTAGAAGTGGAAGATTGCACACCACCACCTGACTTGGGTGCTGACATTGGAATGGAGATGGGTTGGGAGGAGAGACCAGATTCTAACAGTCTAACAGGGTCTCCTTTCACAGGAAGTCCCAACAGGGAAATGTCAGCAGACACATTTCCCTCTCACTGGGTGAGAACGTTAAAACTTCTGAACCACGAAGGTCTCAACGTACACGTAAGAGCCCCACCTATTTAAGGGAATACATTAGATAGGTTGGGGTTTGGTATGGACTGAACCTAGTGGGGAGGGGTGTTATGTATGTAGGTTTGAATGTTATTGGTTTATTTGAACTGTTCTTGTAAAATGTTGAATGGTATTGGTTTAAATAGTGCGGGAAGAAACCCTGCACTCCCATTGGCTGGCAGCTACGGCTGCAGGCTATAAGAGGCAGCCGTAGCCAAGCCAGGATGGGTCTATTCGAGCTGTAGTCACTTAATAAACTCTTTGCTGGAACTCCTCGCGTCTGACTCTTCATGCAAATTTAACAGGTATCATGACATGATATGGCATCCTTGAGTCCAATGTCCCTTTGCATCGTTATCCAGAAGATTTCTTATATATAACTAGCATGGTAGCCAGCATGAAATAAGTCCTGTAAGTCTCATGTTACTACCATAGACATGGGAGAGGACACTAAGTTGCAGACTGTTCTCATTCATTCAATCATTCATTCATTCAATTCCAGTTACTTGCAAAGTTGTCACCAGAGCTTAGCATCTGTATTAATGGCCACAGTCCCTGGCCCACAAAAAAACCTTTCACTTGCTTGTAAGGAAAAGGGAGGGCTATGCACATGGCATCTCAATTCAGCAACATGGACACTCCAAAAACAATGACCCATGCAAAGAATATCTTCCTGTTGCATAATGCTGTATGATACTACATGATATCTCTGTTTAGGGCAGGGCTCTTCAAACTTGACAGCTTTAAGACTTGTGGACTTCAATTCCCAGAATTCCTCCTCCAGTCATGTTATCTCAGGAATTCTGGGAGTTGAAGTTCACAAGTTTTAAACTTGCCAAGTTGGAAGACCCTTGGTTTAGGGTCTCCTGCTCAAGCAGGGCTTTGGAGTAGAAGACATCTGATCCTCTTATTCTATATTATGTGTTCTATTTCATAGATTTGCTAATATTGGGCCATGAATCAAGGAAGAGCACAGAGGCTTTTATGCATTTTGCAACAATATGTTTCATAGCTCAGTCGCTGGCACTATGTTAAAAAGGTGACTTTTCATGTTTCTCTGCATTCATATTTTTACAACTCATGCTGTCCTTGCCCCACGGCAGTCTATCAGGATAAAATGATTTGCAAGCCCTTAAGGCATTTATACAGAAATACATGTGGGTTTCAGAATACTCAGTAATGAGCAAGATTAAAGTTGAGCTACTGAGTTCCTATGGGCCTATTACACTGTCTTTGCTCATCAGTGAGTTAACTGTGATTGAGCAATGATTGGCTGAATCTGGGTCCCTGCAAGATCCAGATTTGCTAGCATATAAACAATGCCATCTTGAACATGTTTTCATTTTGGAGACAATAAAGACAATGTGGGAAAAGGAGGGTTAAATTTTAACGGTGTTGGGAATGATTTGCAGATTGAACAGATGGTGGTATAGAAGTTCCTATTTTGTAATTCCTGCAGTACTGCTCAAATGCTAGAAGGTTTATTTGTAAAAAAAATAGGTTTTTTCTCTCTCTCTGTTAAATAGAGCATCAGAACTCCATACTTTTGAGTAGAAAAGGTTTTTGATTAATTGTTAGAATTTATTACAGCAGCTTTCCCCAACTTGCCATCTGATTGATGTGCTGCGCACTTAGCTTCTGAGAATTGTCAATCACCATGATATACTGGCCAAGAATTCTGAAAGCTGTAGTCTCAACATATCTGGGAATGAGCCAGGCTTGAAGTGGCAATTATAGAAGCAAATCAGCTACCTGGAACTGGTTTGTTTGAGCTGGCAATCACTGAGGCACCACCAAAAGATCTCTTGAGGCCTCTTCCTATCCTTAGATAAATATAGGCAATCCGTCAGTAGAGATGAACATCTGCAACACTTTATACATTGTTTGCTGGAAGAGAGAGAATTCCTGCCTCCACCAGAAGGTGAATGTCATGACCTAAGCAGTTTCTTCCAACTGTATATTTGTATGATCTTATCGGGGAAATGTAAGAAAGTGAGGAGACAACAGAAGGCTTAATGGAAGATTTCCAAGTAGTTACATTTATGGGTTGTCTTGGATGAAGAGAAGAAAAAAAACTACATAAATGGAAGAAATTGTTAACTTTCCTCTTTTCCATATCCTCAAATGCCAATTCTCAATTTAACTATCTCCCCCTCTACACACTCATCCATTTTAACTGAGTTCTCAGTTGGCTCTCAGACCCCTCTTATTTAATGGACAAAACAAGCTGATTTGCCCAGTACGTTTCTCAAACTCACACAGCTCTGATTCCTACAGAGATTTACTGTGTTTCTATTCCCTCTCCTTGAAAGAACCTTACATGAACTAAATCAAATGAAAAACACATGAGCTAAAAGCAGCAGGATCTTGCCAGATACCCTTCTCCATCCAAAACGGCGAACTTGTAGTCAGTTTGTCCTTTCATGTGTTGTTTTTTCTGGCTCTGTGACCCAAGATTTTTTTTTTACTACGTGCAGTAGTATAACAACATATTATGCAATTCTGTTTTCCAAGGAGAACACTCTGCAATTCATGAAGTTTACTGAACCAGTTTTTCCCTATAGCAAATCAGAAGAATAGAATATATAGATATCTACATATCAGGCTGTCACACCAATGAAAACCATTTTTATCTTAGGTTGATGAATGTTATTTCAATGGCCTTGTATGTGGGATTGAAATTTTATTTTAAGTTTGCCAAAGCTGAGTGCTGCATTTTAGGATCATTTGTACAATATGCAAAAGCCAAACCACGCTTTCTTATACAAGGTTGCTAAGGTGAGTTGCAACTATGTGATGCAATTCTTAATGTGTTCAAATAAGCTCTGTTTCTGGCATCTAAAATTAATAGCTATATGTGAGAACTGGTTTCCTGAATGTTGGTCTTGCCCTAGATATTCACATATTGTAGAAGGAACATTCACATTTCTGCATATTCATTATAAAAATCTAAAAAGAAATTCTAAATACTGTATAAACAATTGAAAACATTTACTTCTAGAGTGTTTTATGCACCATTTCAATAAATTTTGAGGCAGAAGTTCAAAACTCTAATAGGAACCTGCAAATGACTAAACTTTTACTCTTTCATAGTTCACTTTTGTTGGATAGTTTTCACTTATTTATCAATTTAGTGACTTATTTTTAGAAATATTTTAGAGTGGTAGACAGACTTCACTCATTCACTGTATGAGGTTGTTGTGGAGATAGGCAGATCTTCCATTTTTCTTTTATTCTTAAACAGAAAGGAGTCTTCAAGAGCCTGTCAGAAATGAAACAAAATAATGAGTGATGTAGTGGGCTCACTTGAATTCAATGTTCAAAAACAGACTAAACAGCCATTTGGTATGGCTTGTTCATGGTAGAGAGTTTGGATTTAGGAGCTTAAGGGTCCATTCCAATTTCATCATTCTCTGAAAAGGGTGTAAATAAGCCTGCAGCTTATTCACACCACACCCAGGGTATATGCCAGACCAGTGTCTGAACTAAATGAATAATTACTGTCTTATGCAATTAATTGAATAGCATTTCCCAATCAGCTATGTAGGTTTGGCCCTATGAGTTTAATATTTGGATGATTATTTAACAGCTGGCATCACCAGACTGAGCATTGCTTTTAAGGATGCTACTCTGTGACAGTAAAGCAACACCCTCATATATGTTATTTGGCTGCTACTATTTATTCAGGCATAGTTATTCTGTACATGAGTCTTTCCTCAGATGTGGTGGATTTTAACTTCCATTTGAAGGACACCAGATTGAGAAAGCTTGTTACATTATACATGAAATTCACTCCAACACATCCAGTATAAAACAAAGCTGTCTCGCATTCCTTCCACTTTCATCTACATCCAAGAACAGAATAATTTTCAAAAAGTGATTTACTGCTATTATTTCTAATTGTTCAGTTCAGAAAGCATCAAGGACTGCATAATTTTTGACCTATTTCCAGCCTTCCCTTTTGGGGGAATTGTTTGAAAGGTTATTGGGCTATAGCTGCAGAAGGTCATGGGTGAAGTGAATTATCCAGGCTCCTTCCAGTTGGCTTAGATATGGCATTGAGACAATTTTGACCACATTTGTGGTTGATCTCTGGTAGGATTGGGATGGGTTGTTGTATATCCCTTCTGCCCCTCTTTGATCTCTTAGAGACATTCAGTACCACCAATCATGGTACTTTTCTGGACAGTTCAGGAGTTTGGGGAGAGGGGAAACATAGTGTTGCAGTAATTCTACTCCTTACTGGGGCAGTTCTGGAGATGAGAGAGAGGTCCACTCTTAAGTTCCTGCTTTATGAGTTTCCATAGGCCATATTCTCTCCTCATTTCTATTTCTATTTATCTACATAAAGCCATTGGGTGGTACATCCACTGCACACAAGTGTTCCTGTAGGCTCTGGAGATCTGGATAGGAAGGAACAGGCTTAATCTCAACAACAGAGAAGGCTGATATATTCTGGGTTCCTTCTAGTAATATCTGATGGGAGCCAGGATATCTTTTTTATTTCTGTTCTATTCTACCTTCTCCCCCAAAATATACATGGTCCCAGTTCTACCTACCTTTTTAAGGCACTGAAAACATGAATTTTTCCCCAGGAAGTTAGGTGAATCCTTTTATTTACTCATTATGAATGCATAAACTGTCTCTGGCACGATATGTTTTCATTGCTGATCTTTATATTGTTGATTTTTTAAAGCTGTTTGTTAGCTGCTCAGACTTGCATGGTGAAGGGGCAGCTATGAAGGTGAAGAAATAAACTTTTTGATGGTACTCTGATGTCATGTGAGTAATTTTATCCATCATTTAACTAGCTTATCGACAAACTCCTTAACTGACAGTACCATATTTTAATTTAACATTACATTGATTTCAGTTGGGGTTGAATGGAGAAATCATCCTTAAAAAGTTCAACTTCCTGTACTTCTTGAACACTAGCATTTGATTTTATTATTATTTGTTCCAAAAGCAAAGGGATTGTGCAGACAGATTCATTATACAATTAAGAAAGTCAGAGATGAGAGATGAAACCTGATCAATTGGATAGAGCTTGGAATGATCAAAAGGTCTCATTTTTGGTTTAAATATTATGTTCTTGTAAATCCATTACACTTTTAGTATTTTAGTATCAGTGGATTGTCATTCATGAAGTATATTTGCATGAATATCTATTTTTTGTTATTTTGGAATTCAGGTTGATTCTATGGAAAATAATATGGAAATAAAACATATGAGGAGCATCTAGTAAATCATAACTGTACTCTGATATGATCTGGTGTTTGGATTTGTCATTAAACAGATTAGTTCAGTAAAATACAGGTGGATGTACCATCAGTTGCACTCTCAAGAATACCATTTTCCCTTTAGTTGATACAGAAGGGGACATATCAACCATTACAATGAGGAAGATATATCAATATTCAGCAGAGACAAAGACAATGAGCAGAATAAATTGTATGGTTCACATATCAAAGTTAGTTTCTACCCAGAGGTTGATGATTCTGACTCAAGACAACTGAAATAATAATATCTCTGCATTATTTCTATAAACGTTTTAAATTAATATATACCTCTTGCTACATTTACATGTGCATTTTGCTGTTCTTTATACTTGCATGTTTAACTATTTAAACATGAAATTTCAGTATAACCAAATTGTTTCTTAATACAGGGAATGAACTTCACAACTTTTTTCTTTGCACTCAGATTTTTACTTAATAGCATAGTTTCACAATAACCTAGAAAAGCAATTGCTTTTTTTTCAAATAGAGAAGGTCAAGCTATTTAGGAAATAAACCTGCCCTTCCTGGCTATTATGTCATCTTGCTCCCCAAGTTAATGTACCTGACAGAACTCTATCTCAGCATAACACCTGTTCATTTTCTATGCTATCTATGGTGGCATGCCACATCATTCTGGAGAATTGCAAATCATCACCCCCATTATCATTAAAACATAAATGGCAATGGCTAAAATGGGAATTCTTTTAAAACTAGGTGGAATAAGCATGACAGTTCAAGAATGGACTATGCAAATGAACAAATAACATTAACTCCAGAATGTCTTTCAAGTGATAGCAATTGCCAACTATGTAAGATCGAAGGTGGATTTGTAGACCCCCTCATTAGTGGCTGAGACAAAATTACCCAAACTCTGTACATGCAATATTACAATAGAGTTTGCAAAAATTGTGCACTGGAATTTATATAAAAAGTTGAGCTGTTCTACTAACAAAAATGACTGGAAACACCCACTGAAAATGTCTCAGAAAATGAGGTCTAGATCCTGTAAGGTTTTAAAATATAGATCAACAGATACTTGAAACAAAATAGATCAGACATTATTATTATTGAAAATAAAAATTGTGATTCATAGATGGAGCAATATCCTGAGGTAGGGTATCCATCCTGTGGTATGGAAAAAATAGCAAAATATCAAGATTTGCAAGTTAAAGATTTTGAAAGAAAAAGCCAACTATAATACCAATAGTAATCAAAGATCTTGCAACCACACCAAAGGGATTTACCAAAGATTTGGAAGTTGTCATTTTACTGGACTTGATATCACTGACTTTGCAAATAGTCATTTGAGTTTGGTGTAGTGGTTCAGGGTACCAAGTTAGAAACCTATAGGCTATGAATTTCTAATTTTCTCTTGGGCATGAAGGCCAGGTGTCTAATGTTGAGTCAATCACCCTCTCTCAGTCCAAATCATCTAAGGTTGTTGTGGGGAAAATAGAAGGCAGGAATTAAATGTATGTATACTGCCCAGATTCATGATGTAGGCAGCTATATAAATATGATAAATAAATAAATTAATACCACCTTGAGTAGATACCATCATGAGATGGGCAGCTATATAAATGTATAAACAAATATCACCTTGAGTTGATTAAAATAAAGCTGAGATAAAAAGAAATAAACTTCTTACTTGCTTTTTTGGGACTTCTAACTTTTGCCACAAAGTTATCATAGTTCCTAAGCTAAGTTAGAATTCAGATCTTAGAAAATAAGTAGTTTAAAGACTGAATGAATAATAGCAGTAGTAATGAATATCATCCTTCATTTTCAAGCAATGTAGGTAAAGAAAAACAAAACCTCTAAAATTTCTCAGAAAAATGTATTGTTTTAGATTGGTTATAATTTTAATTACAATTAACTTATTTACAGGTTACTTAAATCCTCCCCAATGGGGTGACATTGCAATATTACATCAACCACTGGGCTTTTGCCTGCATGCCATCTATTTATGCCTGTCAATCAATCAATCAAAATTATTGGTAGAAAAACGCATCAGAACACACAATTACTTCATTATGCTATCTGATATTGTAAATTTGAAAGATATTGTCCATATACAAAGGGGTTTTTTTTAAAGAAAAAAAACTTGCTTTCACATTTCACAATTCATCTTTTGAACACAACGTGTATAACGCTCTCATTTGTGACTCACCCATCTCTGGATTTTAAATAGGTAAGATCTCTGTGCTATCAGGTATTTGCAGGAGAAAGCAGATTCAGCTGGCAAAAGTGGCTTATGCATCATCCCAATCTCTTGTAGCTGTCACAGGTTTTTAGAGTACTTCTTTATGTTAGTATCTCCTATGATGTTGACCAGGAAAGGAAAGTTGAGGCTGAGGGAGAAATCTTGTCGAGGCTATCTTATGAGTTCTTGGTAGATGCAGGATACAAAGGGGCTTGTGTAGCTGAGCCACTGCACTGTATCAGCTGAAGTCCAGTCCAATCTCTAGATCTATGATGTTGCAGTAGCTTCAGAAAAGGAAGAGGACAGGCAGAACCAAATCTTTAAATTATCGGAGGTGATGGGATTTTCATCTGTCTAAAACCGTGTCTCTTCTGTTTCCCATCCTTCTTAATAGGTTACTTAAGGCAAATGCCATTTCAGGAAGTTCCATGGAAACATTTATATGACTGATTGCCCTTACTGAATAATTGAATTCTCCTATTTTTTTAAAATCCTTATTACATCTGTGATGAATTTTTATGAGTTTCCCTCGATAGCTTAAAAACAGAGGACAAATTGGAATCAAATATATAAATCACATAGTTTTCATATGACCTTGCAATTTGTTGGCATTGGGAATCAGTGAGTAATGCAAGAGGAAGAAAAAGTGTTTCATCTAATGTATTGAGCAACATGTTATATCACATATATAGTGAAGCAACAATTATAACTTTTGAGGTTGTTTGAGGAACACTAACCTGAATGGTGCTGCTCTCTCGTGGTTTATCAGTGGAATGACACCAAGTAAGAAAATAGATTTCCCCCCCACTAGCTTCTCTGCTTTGATAAGCTTATCTTTAAAAAAAAAGATGCCACTTCATTTATGCACATCCATTTGCCTTTGTGAATTGTATTTCATCAACATCTAAATCTATGTTTGAAGAAGCTATAAGATGTGTGGACTTCAACTCCCATAATTCCCCAGCCAGCTTGAATTCTGGGAGTTGAAGTCCATATATTTTAAAGTTGCCAAGGTTGAAAAACATTGATCTAGATCAGGGGTGTCAAACTGGATTTCTTCAAGGACTGGATCAGCATTGTAGTTCTCCATGGGTTGGCCGGACGGGAGTTGGGGAGATGGGACAGAGATGGCACCTTGTTGGCCAAAACGGGGTGCAGCCTTACCTCTCTGTTTTCAGACTGGACCACCTCCTTTAGCACTTTTCCAGCCAAAACAGGGCATGGAGGGCAGATCCAGCCTTGATTTTGACACCCCTGATCTAGATTGTTGTAGGCTGTTTAATTGATGTGCACCTTCCTGGACCTCAGGGAGCAGTAGACAGAGCAGCTCATCTCCCAGAGATTGTAATGGGAAGAAGGAACAACCTTGAGGAAAGGAGGAAGAGTTGTAACCAAGACAATGATTAGATAAAAGAAATCTGAATCTGAACCAGAACTGTAACCTGTAACCTGAGACTCAGGCAAGACTCTCCCTAGTTCTCATATAGATAAAGGCAGAGAGGATTTTGCAATTCAGACTTGCAAAATCTGTTACTATAACCTAAAAATAAAAATACTATTAGTATGTATTACTTTGATTTCCTAATCACGCCTACCTAGAAGGATTGACAGATATTAACAAATGAGCATGATCATGTACAAGTAAATAGAATGCGGCACCATAGTTCAAAGGCCTCAATTCTTTGGCACTCAGCCTTCCTTATGGTCCAACTTTCACAGCCATACATTGCAATTGGGAAAACCATAGCCTTGACTATACGCACTTTTGTTGATAGGGTAATGTCTCTGCTTTTTAATATGCTGTCTAGATTTGCTGTAGCTTTCCTCCCCAGGAGCAAGCATCTTTTAATTTCTCGGCTGCAGTCCCTATCTGTGGTGATCTTGGAGCCCAGGAAAATAAAATCTGTCACTATCTCTATTTCTTCCCCATCTATTTGCCAGGAATTGAGAGGGCCGGATGCCATGATCTTATTTTTCTTAATGTTGAATTTCAAACCAACTTTTGCACTCTCCTTCTTCACCTGCATCAAGATGCTCTTTAGTTCCTCTTCACTTTCTGCCATTAGATTGGTGTCAGTCCTAGAGGTGATCAACCCTGACTGCTCTTTAGAAGGCCAGATTCTGAAGTTGAAACTCAAATACTTGGGCCACCTAATGAGAAGGAAGGACTCACTGGAGAAGAGCCTACTGTTGGGAAAGATTGAAGGCAATAGAAGAAAGGGACGACAGAGAATGAGGTGGCTGGCTGGAGTCACTGAAGCAGTAGACGTGAGCTTTAATGGACTCCAGATGATGGTAGAGGACAGGAAGGCCTGGAGGAATGTTGTCCATAGGGTCGCAATCAGAGGTGGTATTCAGCAGGTCCTGACCAGTTCTGGAGAACCGGTAGTGGAAATTTTGAATAGTTTGGAGAACTGGCAAATACCATCTCTGACTGGAGATTTTACTGTATCCTTCCCCTACCACACCCACCAAGCCATGCCCACAGAACCGGTAGTAAAATTTTTTGAATCCCACCACTGGTAGAGATGGGTCAGGCACGACTTCGCAACTAACAAAAAAGAAAAAAGAAAAAAAGAACAGATGCAGAATTCTTGTTGGAAATGCTGAGTTGTCTCCTTTTCTACATGTTATGCTAACAATCCCAATACACTGAATGGAGGGACCTCTAGTTTAGTAAATATGAGATATAAACTCAAAATCTAAAATTGGTGGAAGTAGGCAGAAGCAGTCAGAAGGCCTGGGGAATTGATCTGAACATCTCTGGCAATTAGAGATGGCATATTCTCATCAACTACAGAATATTCCAGTTTAGACAAAATTGCTGAGGAAGTTACCTGCTCAGAAAAAAATTTTGAGAATCATCTACTTTCATGGGACATAGTCCAGCAAGGGAGATGTTTATCCAGGATTTCTTGATTGCTGACCATTAGACCAGGCTGGCTCTTTTTACACTGCACTGCTATGGTGTAAACAAACAACCAGTACTGAAATTACATGTTGTTTCTAATTATATGAATACTATGCCAGGGGTCTTCCTGAGTTCCACAGAAGACCAAGCACTCTTTCATGATCATAGAGGGCATTCATTTGTGAAGATCATATTTGGTTATAGGATGCAGACAGGAAAGGATCAGCTTCTTAAGAGTTTCAGAATAAGCAAAGGTACCATAAGCTCTTTAATTTTAACTGCAATCATGTTATTTCTGTTTCATTACAGTTTGGTTTACTCTTATAATTGCAGGAAGTATATCATTATAAATTGATGAATCTACAGAGACAGGCATACAAAAAAGAAAATAAAGGAGATTTCCAGCCACTTAAATTCCCACTGAATATATTGGAATTAGTCTGAAAGTTATTTAATTGGCATGCAAAATATTTGTCTCTTTTCATGGGTTTGGGTCATGCCCATTATTATCCAACTCTCTAATCAAAGAATTATCAATATTAATTATTCAAAGTCTGTCAAATCATTTCATGTGTCAAATATCACCAGATGACCCTCTCTGTGGAAAAAAGCATGACATAAATCTGTTCTGAATATGTAATGATATCAGGCAGGGCAAGTGATAAAGGGAAAACATCTATAAAAAGGAAGAGCAGCAACTTATGTGAATAAGTTCTACTCAGCGGTACTAAGAAAATAGAACCATATGAAAGATAATGCATTTCTTAAGGGAGTGGTTTAAACCACAAATACTAAGTATGCTAAGCACTTTGACCAATGAAATGCCATCAATTTCACAGGAGTTTAGAAAGTCTGAATGTTTGGTTCATGTCTATGTAAATGTGTGAATGACTAAATGTGAAGTAGTGACTATTATTAGTAAATGTTTCTTATAATATATATGAATGATTTAAAAAGCATTTCAAAGGAAGGAGGGAGTAATATATGCTGTTGGGAAGCAATTAGTTATAACTCTGTTGAGTTCCATTTTATTTCTGAAAATCAGTTCTCTATCTTTCTTGTGTCTGTGTGAGATACATATACACATTTTAAAGACTAAATAGATGAGAAAGGCTGAGATCATAATAAGGATATAAATAAGGGATGATTTGGAGGCATGATAGTCTTGTTTTTTTCCCCAGAAAGTGAAAGATTAAGGCCAGATGGGGCCTGATGTCTATCTAAACTGATTTACTACCTAGCATCATAGTCAATCTCACCCTCCAGTTTCTGCATCAGCCCCAGATGTCCTGGCTAAACTACAGCATGTGCATTAGGAAAGCATCCAGTTTTTCCTTCATAGGCTTCAAGGGGGGGGGAGTGGAGGGAGGAGAGCCCCAGAGTGACCCCATTGTCTGTCAGCTGCAAAGGGTCAGGGCTAATGCCATGCAACTGTTCCTTTAAACTCAGTCCAAAAGATATAAGGATGGTGTCCATGGCTAGACTTCTTTTATTTTCACTTGATGCCAGTACATAAGAAGAGTTTCTGTTGCATCTTTTTGGCCATCTATTGGAAGAATCTGGTTCAGCTACAACAAAACGAACATGGGAACAGAAACATAAAAATAAAGTATACTTATATTGAATTAAATATTGATCACATGATATTGTCAATACCAACTGGCTGAGGTTTTCCAGAATTACAGCAAGGTGTTATTCCCCAGCCTTAACTAGAGATGCCATTGACTTTACATGAGTGAAATGTGTGTTCTGACCACTGAATTATCCAAGAAGTGTCAAGTTTCAAATCTTAATGTTAACAGATCTATAGTTTTCTAAAATACAAAGCCATGGTACTAGGCTTCTTGTGGAAGCTGGATTTGAAACAGATACAAGGCATTCAGGGATACAAGAGTTTCTGATAAGTGTGTTTATTTTAAAATGTAATTGTGAAAGCCACTGTGAAACAAATGGCAATTGCTGCTGTGTGTTAAATGTAATCCCTATTTATAAGAAAATCAAGGTTCAAAGTCTTACACTTCTTTCTCCCATTTGTGTAGTGTAATCAGCTAGAAGGTATATCAAGATAAATGGATTACATCTGCTTCTTGTCCTGGTAATGGCCTGATCTGGTTTAAGTCTGTTTGCTTATGACTGTGAGGATTTGCTATCACATATGGGAAGAAAAATATTCTTCACCTATTGCTCTGGAAAGCACCATGAAAGACTCTGCTTTCCAGACTTTCATGATAGCTATCAGTTCATACTTCTAGGTATGAGTAGCCACCAATTCATACTTCTAGGCATGGGCACTGAGTGAGCAAACATCACTGTTGAAACATATTGGCATTGACTTTCACAACTGGCATCAATGAAGTGATCAGTGATAAGTTCTTGGGTTGAATGGCGATAATCTACTTCTGAAAATGCCAGCCACAGGTGCTGGCAAAAGAAGAAAACAAAACTAGATCACAGCTATTTAGCTAAAAGCTCATCACTGAATCATTGATGAATTCTTCTAGAGGGTTACAAACAGGATAGTACAATTAATCATCTCTTAAGAAATAATGAACAAAGACTTTCTACATAATTCAGTTCACACTTTAACTCCAAATTTACTCCCCCTTTTCAATGTACAATTCAGTTCAGGATTTGTATTTCTCCCAGTTTTTGAACAATTAATATGATTTGTTTTTAAAAGGTATACATTAAGGATTTGTACAACTAAAATGTGTAGATTAATGGGGGAAGGTACATAAAAATTGTAAATAACATGGACAGATATTACCATTACTTTCCTTCTACTATTTTCCTGCTACAATTTTGTTATAGTATAATATATAATAATAAAGTGTTCTTTATGGAGATTTCTATTGAATTCCAAGTAGTAGCCTCAGATATTTTTCTAAAACATTGTTAGAGTTTAAAATATTATTGAAGGTAAAATTCTGTTAAAAAGATTAGCTAAACTTGATTGGTCAACAGCGTAGAGCATTTCTTTTTGTGTTGAACTAATGTTTTACATAACTGATTCCTTCTGAAGTAACAAATTCATTTAATTTTCCCAAGTAGCATTAAAATTGAAAGTCTGCACTACAAAACATTGCTCAATGAAGTGGACAGGATTATGCGGCGACTGAGTTCCACCACATGTTTGTTGGACCCGTGTCCCTCCTGGCTGACTTATGCCGCCAGGGAGGCCACCTGCGGTTGGCTCCGGGCAGTTGTCAACACTTCATTGAGGGAGGGTGTTTTTCCCTCCGGCCTGAAGGAGGCGGTGGTGAGACCCCTCCTGAAGAAGCCTGCCCTGGACCCGACCGTGTTAGACAACTTTCGTCCAGTCTCCAACCTTCGCTTTTTGGTGAAGGTTGTGGAAAGTGTGGTGGCTCAGCAGGTCTCGCTCTTCCTGGAAGAAGCGGACTACCTGGATCCGTATCAATCGGGCTTCCGACCTGGATACAGCACGGAAACGGCATTGGTCACGCTGATGGATGATCTCTGGAGGGCCTGGGACAGGGGTTTTTCCTCTGTCCTGGTCCTATTGGACCTCTCAGTGGCTTTCGATACCATCAACCATGGTATCCTTTTGCGTCGCCTCAGGGGGTTGGGAGTGGGGGGCACTGTTCTTCAGTGGTTCTCCTCCTACCTCTCGGGCAGTGCAATTGGTGTTGGTGGGGGGGGGTTAGGTCGACCCCGAGGGTGCTCTCTTGTGGGATCCCTCAGGGGTCGGTCCTCTCCCCTCTTTTATTCAACATCTACATGAAGCCGCTGGGTGAGATCATCCGTGGTTTTGGGGTGAGATTCCATCAGTACGCAGACGACACCCAGCTGTACATCTCCACCCCAAACCAGATCAGCGATGCCCTCTCCCTGATGACCCAGTGTTTGGATGCAGTACGGATCTGGATGAGCAGGAACATGCTTCGACTCAACCCAGCCAAGACTGAGTGGCTGTGCATATCGGCATCTCAGCCCAGTCAGGATTGTCCATCTTTGGCCATAGGGGGAGAGGTGTTGCCCCCTGTGGATAGGGCATGGAATCTGGGGGTCCTCCTGGATGTGCGGCTCCAGTTGGAGGAGCAGGTGGGGGCCGTTGCCAGGGGGGCCTTTGCCCAGCTCCGTCTTGTTTGACAGCTTCACCCTTTTCTGGACCAAAATGCCCTGCGCACGGTCACTCATGCCCTTGTCACCTCTAGACTCGACTACTGCAACGCTCTCTATCTAGGACTGCCCTTGCATACCATCCGGAGATTGCAGCTGGTGCTGAATGCGGTGGCACGGGTGGTGATGGGAGTTACCCGGTTCTCCCATGTTACCCCCCTCCTGCGCGGCCTGCATTGGTTACCGGTTGCGCTCCGGGTGAGATTCAAGGTTTTAGTTTTGACATACAAAGTCCTACATGACATGGGTCCTCAATATTTAAGGGAGCGTCTTCTGCCAATATCAAATACCGGCCGCCCTGTGCGAGCTCATAGGCAAGGACTCCTTGGGGTCCCATCGGCGGGTCAATGCCGACTGGCGATTCTCCGGTGACGAGCCTATTCTGTCACGGCCCCCGACCTCTGGAATCAACTACCCTTGGAGCTCCGTCTGGCCCCTGACCGCCGCACCTTCCGCCGTGAGTTAAAGACCTGGTTATTTGACCAACCCAAGCTGTGACCCCTCTTTGGGGGGTGGGATGGACCTTTTAATTTGTTTTATCCTATTGTTTTAATATTTGGGCTTGTAATCTAGTTTAATGGTTTTTTAAGTATTTATTGTTCTGTATTTTAGTTGTGAGCTGCCCCGAGTCTTCGGAGAGGGGGGGTGGCATACAAGTTCAAATATAAATAAATAAATAATCTAATATGAGATAGCATTTCAGGCTAAAGGAAAGTTCTGATGATGACTTGAAGCTATGACCAATTAAGAATAAAGATTATAAGTTACTTTGAACAATGATCACTACAAAATTCAATCTAGTAAAATTATTTTAATATTTTATATATTTTTATTGAATGTTTGCCTGCTACCTAGAATTGCTTTTGGTGAGATAGGTGGCATATAAGTATAAATAAAAAGGGTAATATAGATTTTTATACTGATCATACTACATGATGGTTGATGACTGCAAGTGAAAGAGTTAATTCTGTTGGCTACAAGCTGGGGTAGAACTTGCAGTTATAAGATTATGGCATACCTACTCTCAAGTGGCTCCTATGCTGTGTTTATGCCATTTTGATTCAAAAAAACCCTTTCCATTCGAAGTTACTTTGGCAACAGATATTCAGTCCAGACAGCAGAATATCATATCATTTATCTGAATAATCCCCCTACACTTCTCACCTTTCTGTTCCAGCAGAGCAATGGCCATTAGCTTTCTCTCTGTAGGCATGCCTTATGAGGTGTTTATTTGTTTATGTGCATGCATGAAAAAGCAACTTTAAATTTTTTTTGTTTCTTTCTAAATTGCCATGTTAGTCCCCTGAAATTATCAGAAAAATAATGAAATTGTGCATGGCTGAATCTTTTCTTCTTTTTTAAGTATAGGGTGAAGTAGATAGTTCAAAGAAATAAAAGCACTTTAAAAAGTTCCCTGGTGGACTTCAAGCCAGAAACTTTTTAATTTTCCTACCTTTGTTTACTAGGAAAATATTACAGGTGAAACTCAAAAAATTAGAATATCTGCAAAAGTTCATTTATTTCAGTAATGCAACTTAAAAGGTGAAACTAATATATGAGATAGACTCATGACTTGCAAAGCAAGATAGTTCAAGCCATGATTTGCCATAATTGTGATGATTATGGTTTACAGCTCATGGAAATCCACAATCTCAGCCCAAATCCACAATCTCAGAAAATTAGAATATTGTGAAAAGGTGCAATATTCTAGGCTTAAAGTGTCCCACTCTAATTAGCTAATTAAGCCATAACACCTGCAAAGGGTTCCTGAGCCTTTAAATAGTCTCTCAGTCTGGTTCAGTAGGAATCATAATCATGGGAAAGACTGCTGACCTGACAGTTGTGCAGAAAACCATCATTGACACCCTCCATAAGGAGGGAAAGCCTCAAGGACCCAAGATTGTTGGAGGCAATTAGCTGACCTTGTAAAAATGTTGCTTAGTAATAAGCAGGCATATGCAATGGAATGAAGGCTATTGCTGAGCACACTGGGTTGCATCCCAAAAATTGTAAGCCACCCTGAGTCTCCGGAGAAGAGTGGCATATAAATGTAATTTTTAAAAAAAAGGTAATTGCAAAAGAAGTTGGATGTTCCCAAAGTGCTGTATCAAAGCACATTAATAGAAAGTTATGTGGAAGGGAAAAGTGTGGCAGAAAAAGGTGCACAAGCAGCAGGGATGACCGCAGCCTGGAGAGGATTGTCAGGAAAAGGCCATTCAAAAGTGTTGGGGACTTTCACAAGGAGTGGACTGAGGCTGGAGTCAGTGCATCAAGAGCCACCACACACAAACGGATCCTGGACATGGGCTTCAATTGTCGTATTCCTCTTGTCAAGCCACTCCTGAACAACAAACAACGTCAGAAGCGTCTTACCTGGGCTAAAGAAAAGAGACCTGGTCTGTTGCTCAGTGGTCCAAAGTCCTCTTTTCTGATGAGAGCAACTTCTGCATCTCATTTGGAAACCAAAGACCCAGAGTCTGGAGGAAGAATGGAGAGGCACACACTACAAGATGCTTGAAGTCCAGTGTGAAGTTTCCACAATCTGTGTTGATTTGGGGAGCCATGTCATCTGCTGGTGTTGGTCCACTGTGCTTCATTAAGTCCAGGGTCAATGCAGCTGTCTACCAGGAAATTTTGGAGCACTTCATGCTTCCTTCCACAGACGAGCTTTATGGGGATGCTGACTTCATTTTCCAGCAGGACTTGGCACCTGCCCACACTGCCAAAAGCACCAAAACCTGGTTCAATGACCATGGGATTACTGTGCTTGATTGGCCAGCAAACTCGCTTGACCTGAACCCCATAGAGAATCTATGGGGCATTGCCAAGAGAAAGATGAGAGACATGAGACCAAACAATGCAGAAGAGCTGAAGGCCGCTATTGAAGCATCCTGGTCTTCCATAACACCTCAGCAGTGCCACAGGCTGATAGCTTCCATGCCACACCGCATTGAGGCAGTAATTGCTGCAAAAGGGGCCCAAACCAAGTACTGAGTACATATGCATGCTTATACTTTTCAGATGTCCGATATTGTTCTATGTACAATCCTTGCTTTATTGATTGCATGTAATATTCTAATTTTCTGAGATTGTGGATTTGGCGTTTTCATAAGCTGTAAGCCATAATCATCACAATTATGGCAAATCACAGCTTGAACTATCTTGCTTTGCATGTAATGAGTCTATCTCATATATTAGTTTCACCTTTTAAGTTGCGTTACTGAAATAAATGAATTTTTGCACGATATTCTAATTTTTCGAGTCTCACCTGTATAACCACTGTGTTATTATAACATTTCTGGTAAGGGGAGCTCTATAATATATTGGAAACACTTTTCTTTTATTCCCAACAGCACTGTAATGCAGTCTAGGTTGTTATATCATGACTGCTTTAAAGTCACCGTGTGTCCACCTAACAAAGTAGACCAGACTAAAAAACAAATACTGTATAGGGCAGGACTACTTTTATTCTAACAGTAACAATCTCTTGCAAATATGAATGTGCCCCCCTCCCCACGTTTATTTTTGTATGAACTAAGAAGGGCCTGTCTGATATGTTTACTTAGATTAATTTCTTGGCCCAGATTCAAACCCTTCTTACCTGACCATTGGTACCATATCACCTTGGTAGTAGCTCTTCCTGCCGTCTTTCAAATCCATTCCCTCTGTTCTCTACACCAAGGGAGCCCAGGGGCTAAGTAGCTGCTCAAGTCTCAGTCTCCTCATTTCCTATCTGATGCTTTAATCACAACACTACACAGATTTCTCTCCCAACCACATCCTCTCAGTGTCCTTGGCATAGTATTTAACATTTATTATTCAGTTTTCCCAGCTATGAAATTAATAGGCACTTCCTCAAAGGTATGGAACTAAGATGCCCAGATGCAATTACCTCTCTTTGTCTCTCTTTTTACATTCTAAACAAATATTCACTTCTGCCATTTGTCTTGACTTTTCTTGTCCCTGTTGGCTTGCTTACCTTGACAATTAATACGACAGGAGAAAATCTTGATTTCACCCTATGTGTTTTTAGTACACTTGCTGTCATACTAAAGGATCATTAAGGAAAGTATAGGATAAGTTAGTAACTTAGCACAAGTAACTTTGCTTCTCTTGGCCCTGACAATGGCATGAGAAAAGGAGTTCATGCAGTACATCCCAAAGTCTACAATGGCACTTCTTCTTTCCCTTACCTACACTATATCAGGTATTGATTTACACATCCAACCTATCTAATATATATATATATATATATAGCTAAGACTTAGGGATACAACCCAGTGTGCTCAGCAATAGCCTTCATTCCATTGTATATGCCTGCTTATTACTAAGTGGCATTTTTACAAAGTCAGCAACAATCTTGGGTACTCAATTTACCTACCCCGAGAGGATGGAAGGCTGAGTCAACCTTGAGCCTGGTGGGATTCAAGCCTACAGTAATTGTAGGCATTTAACAGCCTGAGCCACCAAGGCCCTTATTGACAGGCTGTTGAGAATATCATTAACGGACATCCATGTTAAGAGTGCATCTTAGACTCTCTATGTCACTGAATTCACACTGAAGTCACAACTACACACATACACCGACACACAATCTTAAACTTTGGCTGCCCTTACTTAGAGTTCTTGCAACCTTTCCTGTTTGAAAACAAGATTGGTCCTCCATCTGTCATCCCCCCAAATCATTTTTTCCATCTGTTCAAAAGTGTGTGGTTAAGGCATATGCAAAGTCACATTTTTTTTCAAGAGCGTCATTTTCCAACTGCATTTAGATTCCACCTCTTGAGGATAGTCTTCTATCAACCCTCTCCGGAGTGGGAAGAAAAGAGGAGAGCCAAACAAAAGTGGAATTTTAAAGCATGTCTTCCTGGCAAACACTTCACTTGAGCAAATTCAGCCTCATCCTTGCCATTGGTTTGTTCTTCAGAGAACAGATCAGATAAGGAAGAACCAGGAGTTGGATAGGGAAAAAAATAACTCTAGAAACATTGTTCATGACCAAGTTACTGAAGAAAAAGAATAGGCCAGTTTTATAGCGTTGTAATCACTGAATCTAGTTCATAATCTAGTTCAGAATGCAATTGTTAACAGAATTTGTTTTCTTTCAGTGTTTACAGCTACAGAGACAGAGTAATGTATTATTCCACATGTTGCTGAACCACATCACTAACATTTTTCAGCAAGGGGTCCTGAAAAATGTAGTTTGCCAATATCTCACTACGAGTTTTCCATTTCTTAGTTATATACATTCCAAAAATTCAGCAATAGGGCTCCAGGATCTGGTTTGGAAGACTATCATTTGATCAGAACTAAATAAAAAGTATGCAACTAGGGAATGACCACTAATCAGCCAGGAATTTGACATTCAGAATTGGCAGGAAAGAGTTAAATCTACAAAAGGTTAAATAAGGCATAAAAAATACTACAACAAAAATCTCAAAGAGATTAAAATAATTAGTACCTTAAAAACTAAATGTGCATAGCTAACTCATCATCACTCCCTGGCTCTGCATCCAGCTTTGAAATACATGCTTGAAAGTTTTAGATCTGGAGTGAGGTTTTAAAGAATTAGCCTTGAGAAAAATGCCTTATCTGGATTTCTAGAAATAGAACATCTTATTGAACAAAACAGAAATAGTAGTGTTGCCTGAGGTCAAACATTTCCTACCTGTTGAATGAAGAAAAGCAGGTTGCAAAATTTTTCTTTAGTGCCTTTATTTGTACAAAATGCACAAGCTTTAGAAACCTAATTGTTGCAGCCTTTTGTATTTCATGGGGGTCATGTGGTTTAAGATATTTTTTCAAGAAAGCATTTGGCAAGTGTTTGGCAAGCTAGAAACCAGAAGAGTGAATTCTATGCCTTTAAAAAAAATGAAAGCCAGCTGAGTGGCTATGGACCAGTCACCCTCTCTTAGCTCAACTCACCTGACCAGGTTGTTATGGGGAAAATAATAAGAGAAGGAAGGAGTATTAGGTATGCTTGCTATTCAGTGGAATGTGCAAACCAGAAAATGGCTTAACCAGGTTAAGTATGTTGTGGGAATATAGACTTCTTTTGATCTCATATTTCTTTGCTTCAGAATAGCAACCATTGGACAGAAAAACAGTGACAATCAAAGAAAAACAGTGACAATCAAAGTTAGTCCTATAAATCAGTGATTCTCAATCTCAGCAACTTAAAGATGTGTGAATGTCAACTCCCAGAATTCCCCAGGCAGCATGTTGGCTCATATATCTTAAAGTTACTCTGGCTAAGAATCACTGCTATAGATACTTACCTGGGAGTGAAATAAATACTTGAATATAATTTTATTCAGAATATAAATATGACTATGATGTGTTTAATATATTCCTGAATAAACATAGTTCCATTATTAAACTGTATAATTATTAAAGGACAAAACAAAACATGAAAATGTTTCAGTTGTGGCATCAGAGAAAAGTCATGGTCTGAGTTTGCTACTATTCACTTAATGATTTAAAAAAAGTTTTTGACTATAAGTTCTGAGAGCTGCAAACATAGCTACCATAGAGCTGTTTAGAAGAAAGCTGCAAGCAGCTTTTGTTATTGTTGTTTCTGTGTGTAATCAAGATAGCTAATGAAAAGTTCTCCCAAATCAACCCAAGGTCATCATGAGATGGCTAACGCAAGATGTATTTGGCAGCTGAAAGCAAATAACCTCCATTAAATACATCCAGCTGTACTAATGAGGCCAGCAGGAGACATCAAAGCCAGAATGAGCTTTCATTAGCCTCTTCTGAAATTCTTGAGGTAAATTAAGTTAATAGACAATTTGAAAGGGAAAAACTGTGGCAACTGGAGAAATCTTACACAACCTGTCCTTGAAATAAGAACATTTTAATGACAAAAGTGCTTTTGCTGAGCATCTTTAAACAACAAGCAATTATTTGAATTCATGCTACATATTCTATATACCTTTTAGCTAAAAGTAAACACCATTTATCAAATTAAGATTTATAACTAAGTAACCAAAATTTTTTAGCACTATCTAAAAGGCTTTTCTAATTGTTACAATTTGATTTTTTTATATATAAAAGTAGACATATGTTGCTGTTCTTATTGCTTCGTGGTCTAAATAGTCTCTTCCAGCTGTAATTCTGATTAATTGTTTTTTTCTAACTCAATGCTTAATGGTTTTATATAATAGTCTAGAAACAGTATTATTGACATAGTACTCATAAAAATCACAAGAATCACCTATTATCAGTGTTTCTCAACTTCAAGAACTTTAAGATGAGTTCAAGTCCATTTTATCCACTGTATAATATAGAATAAACTTTTCATGATAGTTCTTTATGAATCAAGACAATTAGACAGTTTTCAAGAAGTTTTATATAACTTCTATTGGAATCATACTAATCTGCCCCAGTTGTATGAATACGAATAGGGATAAAGTTCCTTGCTAAAATGCAGGATTCTGTATTATCCTTAGGTTTGTTCATTTCTTGAAGAAAAGCCTCATGTAGATAACACTGTAATCATATAAATTAGGGGTATCTAAGTAGGAGTGACAGTTACAATTTTTGCCTTGAAGAAAAAAAATAGTTGATATTGAAAGCTAATAAAATATTATTATTTTATATCCTCCTTTCTTGTAGAACAAATCCCACCTCTATACAAAAGAGACTAATGCAGACAGTATATCCCTATTGTCATTGTAATTTGAAAAACTAAGGAGATCTTTCTATCTATTTCCAGCATAGCTGACACTGTGGGGAATCACAGCTATCTGGAACTGTTTTTGAATAGTGAGAATGTGGTACATAACAGGTTACTTCTATTGTATAGTGTCAGTGGTTGGCATTAGAAAGGGCATGCTGTCAACTGCTAGGGCATCTATTCTGCATGCTAAGTTCTCCAAGTTTAGTTTTAATGTATTCATATGGATTAGCAGAGCTGTTGATTCAATCCTGAGAAAGTCCTGATAGATCTCCATCATTGATGGCCCTTACTTGAATGCTAGGACAGCCAGCTCTTTGGAGCGATCTCCTTCCTTGAATCTAGTTCCAAGAAAGAAAGAAAAATAAAAACAAAAGGAAGAAAGGAAGTGTTTGAATTTTCTTGACCAAAGAAAGTAAACGAACAGTACATTTACAGAAAAGCAAATGTTAATGACAGAACTATGAATTATTTCAAAACATAGAGGAAAAATAGGTTGCAGATCCTTAAGAAACACAAAATACAAAAATGTCACTGTATTTGATGGGCACATATTTAGAGATGTGTATGCAGTCACTTTTTCCAAAAGTAGATTTTTTTTTCCATTCAAAAGTGAATGTTCTATATCAGGGCTGTCAAACACCCAGCCCATGGGCCAGATGCGTTACGTGTTGGCTATGCCCATGCCTAGTTGAGCAAAGAGGAAAAAAGTCCTGATACGTCACATGATGCCGCCATGATGACATGAGTTTGACACCCCTTCTATATACAACTTTTCATGCCATCTCCCATACTACTTGCAAGATCTCTTAATTGTTTCTGAATGGTATTCTGTAGCTGGAGCAGAAGGATTAAGGCTATCATAAAGAGAATAAAGAGAACTCCATTTAAAGGATCTCTACATATAAACGTGAAAAGTCTCTGTGGTATTGTTTTATTCTCAAAATGTCCATGTCTTTTATTATGACCAAATTAGAGGATTTGAGAATAATACCACAGTATTAGCTTTGTTTTCTAAAATTTTGATAACTCTCCTGTTGGGGATCAAGGTCACACTTCACAGGAAAGCCCTTGATGAATTAAAATCTGAAAAATAATAATGATAATAATATTTCAAGAAATAATTGCCAAAATGCCCAGGCACTAGGAAATAAGGTAAGAAATGCAGTATCAGAAAGCTGAAGAATTAATGGCCATAGGTTTGTAGAAAGGTATAGCAGTAGTAATAGCACTTTGTTGTATATCCATAGAGCTTTACAGCACTCTCTGAATGGTTTAAAAATGTCAGCATATTGACCCCAACAATTGAGGTTCTCATTATACCAACCTCGAAAGGATGGAACCTGAGTCAATCTTGAGTTGGTCAGGATTGAACCCCAGGCTGTGGGCAGAATTATCCTACAATATGCATTCCAACCACTGTGCCACCATGGTGCCAATGCTCATATTATAAGCATCATTTAGCCAACCCTGTGCAGGAAAACCAACCAATTAAACTATTCACAAGATGTGGCCATCTAGCCTCTTTTTAACAGCCTTCAGAGATGGAGCACCTACAATTTCCATAGGGAGACTGTTTCACTGTTACACATATCTTAACTAAGTTTTTCCTTATATTTAACTGAAATTTATGCAGCACAATTTATACATCTGGTCATTGTTACTGTAGTCATGGAAAAATATTGACAATCTTCCCTGTAGCCTCCCTTTATGTACCTGCACACAACTATCTTGTCACCTCAGGATTCTTTCTTCTGGCATGGTATTCTCAGATCCTAGCTAAAAATGAAGTTCCTGAAGTCATAAATTCTGAAACTAAGCCCATCTTCAATCAACTTAATTAGAAGCCTAGTATTGTTCTGCCAAAAAACACTCCACCCCACACATAAGATCCATGTCTGCTATAATAGTTGGGGAGTGGGGTGGCTAGATAAATTTGTTGAACCTGATGCCTTTATAATGGCTGGAAATGATAGGGTTAAAACATGCTTATGTAAAGAATGAAAGTCCAACAGATTTAAAGAAAAAGTCTAAATGCGGTGGCAGGAAGATGATAGACAGACCGACAGACAGACAGACAGACAGACAGACAGATGATAGATAGACAGATCTTGTAGATCCAGTAAGTCTATGCTTAAAGTGAGACACTTCTACAAAATAGCAATTGATCTGAGGGCAGGACAAGAAGCAATGAGTAGAAACTAATCAAGGAGAGAAGCAACTTAGAACTAAGGAGAAATTTCCTGACAGTGTTAAGTTTGCATGAACAGACAGACGCAGTGCTTCAAGCTCTTTAGTTTATTAGTGACTACAGCTCAGAACGGACCCGACTGGCTTTGCTGTGACTGCTACTTATAGCCGGCAGCCGCAGCTGACAGCCAATCAGAGTGCAGGATTTTCCCACTTTTAAACCAATCATTTCCAATACTTTACAAGAACAATTTAAACTAACCAATGATTTCAAACCTGCATACATAACACCCCTCCCCACTAGGTTCAGTCCATACTCAAACCCCATCTATCTAATGTATTCTTTTAAATAGGTGGGGCTCTTACGTGTATGTTGAGACCTCGGGTTCAGATGTTTTAAGGTTCTCACCTTGTGAGAGAGGAAATGTGTCTGCTGACATTTCCTTACTTGGACTTGTAGTAATGGTAGAACCTGTTTGGTTACTACAACCTGGTCTCTCCTCCCAATCCATCTGGAACCCAATGTCAGCACCCAAATCAGGTAGTGATGTGCAATCTTCCATTTGTAAAAATGGTTGTTGGCACTGTGACAGGTTTTGAGGTGATTCCTGTCGTGTTAGCTCATTACACATGGGGTTGATTCTTGCTTGCTGATTATCCTCATAATCCTCCCTTCCCCTAGAAGAGGCAGTAGGTATGGGAACCAGGGAGGAGCAATGGCGATGCTCCTGAGGTAGTCTGGATCTTACCTGATCAATATGCCTGCTCCA
Organism: Naja naja; assembly: GCA_009733165.1. Lineage (NCBI taxonomy): Eukaryota > Metazoa > Chordata > Lepidosauria > Squamata > Elapidae > Naja > Naja naja. The sequence continues at coordinate 335,277,176 of CM019148.1, read as the reverse complement.
GAGGACACCGTCCTCCGTTTGTACCCTGTAAGACCTGGGGCCCATGATTTGGGTTATCTCAGCAGGAATCCATAATGGTTCACCCATAAGGTTCTTAGCATAAACAGAATCACCCACAGTGAAAGTGCTAATTTTGCTAGTGGAATCTAGTGGTGCGTTGGGTGCGTAAGTGGGATGAAGGCAGTCAAGGGGAGACCTGAGTTTCCTACCCATCAACAATTCAGCTGGGGTTAAGTTAGTTGAGGGGTTGGGAGTGATATGCTGGACACTGAGTAGTTTTCAACTTTCTCAGTGATGTCCCCTGGACCCAATTGCTGAAGTTTTCCTTGGTAAATCGTACCATACGTTCAGCCCGGCCGTTAGCCGAAGGATGCCCAGGGGCTGTCAGGGCATGTCTGATACCCTGCTGTGCTAGATATGATTCAAAAAGGTTGGATGTAAATTGAGGACCATTGTCAGAAACAAGCACATCAGGTAACCCATGAGTTACAAAAAGCTTTTTAAGCTGTTTGATGACAGCTTCAGTTGTGGTGGATGCCATAGGGATAACCTCTAGCCATTTGGAATATGCATCTACTATAATAAGGAAAGTGTGCCCTCTGGTAGGGCCAGCAAAATCAATGTGAATCCTGGACCATGGGCCCCTAGGACATTCCCATTCCTGTGGGGGGCAGAGGTGAGGCAGGCCTGACTACCTGACAGTTGGGACAAGATGCAACCCAGTTTTCAACCATTTTGTCAATACCTGGCCACCATACATAACTCCTGGCCAATCCCTTCATTCTGACAATTCCGGATGACCCTCATCTAACATTTCCAAAACCGCTTTTTGTAGTTTTGCAGGAATAACCACCCTGTTACCCCACAAAATACATCCTCTTAACACAGATAATTCAGTTTGCCTGGATTTAAAAGGTTGGGCAAGTTGAGGTAGATCTTGAAGTGGCCAACCTTTCTTAATCCAGCCTATAACAGGAGCCAATAAAGTGTCTTTGGCAGTCTCTCTGGCAATTTCAGCAGCATGTACTGGAAGCTTGGCAACAGTTTCTAGAAAAAGGTGTGAGTCTCAGGAACAGGGTCCTCAGTGTGAAGGAAGTGGGCAGTGACTCAAAGCATCTGCATGCCCAATGTCTTTACCAGGTCTGTGGATCAGTTTGTATCAATAAGCAGCAAGAAATTTGGTCCATCTCAGCATTCTTGGTGACAGGATCGGGGTGTTGGTTTGTCCCCTGCCACAATGCCTAAAAGAGGTTTGTGATCTGTGACAACAGTAAATGTTCTCCCATATAGATACTCATGGAATTTCTTTACAGCTGCTACAATTGCCAAGGCTTCCTTGTCCAGTTGGCTGTAATTTCTCTCTGCTTTAGTCAAAGTGCAGAGTAAAATGCAATAGGGACTTCCCTCCCGCTGGGAAGCATGTGGCTCAAACCCCCCCCTACTCCAAAAGGGGGGCATCACAAGTCAGAACAACAGGTAAGTTCTCAGAGAACTGTATCAGTACAGAATCAGACCTGATTTGTCTCTTGATATTGTTAAATGCAGCTTGTTCCTTCCTCCCCAGACCCATGCAGATTTTTTGTCCAGCAACCTATGTAGGGGTTCTGCAATGGTTGCCTTCTGAGGTAGAAACATATGATAGAAGTTAATGAGTCCCAAGAATGCTTGTAAATCTGTTTTGCATTTTGGCCTGGGGCTTCTTTGATTGCCTGAACTTTGGCCTCTGTGGGTGGATGCCATGTTTATCGATCATGTAACCCAAGAATTCCACTTTATCTGTTCTAAGTGTGCATTTTTCTTCTTTGACTTTTAACCCGCTTTTTGAATCTGATTAAGACTTCTCTGAGTCTCTCGTGTAACTGAGTGTCATTTTCAGCAGAAATTAAAACGTCATCAAAATAGGGCACCACCCTGGCAACCCTTGTAACATTCTTTCCATAAGGCTTTGGAAGATGCCAGGTGCTACGCTTACTCCAAATTGCAACCTTTTGCATTTGAAAGCACCTCTATGGGTCACAATGGTTTGGGCTTCTGCAGTGGCATCATCAACTGTTAACTGTTGATATGCCTGTGCCAGGTCCAATTTGGCAAAAACTGTGCCCCTCCAAGAGAATGTAATAAATGATGCACTACTGGAACTGGATATGCTCTGTTGTAGCGCATGGTTCAATGTCCCCTTGTAGTCTCAGATTCTTACAGACCCATCAGCCTTGACTGGTGTGACTATGGGTGTCTCCCACCTGGAGTGGTCAGTGGGCTCTAAAACCTTGGGCTATTAGTTTATCTAATTGTGCATCAATTTTTTCCTTTAATGCAAATGGAACCCTTCTGGGTTTTAAATGGATTGGTTGTACCTTGGGATCTAGGTTAAAGGAGATAGGGGTCCCCAAGTACTTGCCTAATCCATTGCTGAAGACCTCTGGAAACTCAGACTTCAAGGCCTCTTCCCACTCAGTGTTGCTCACGTGATTGATGCCAGTCACCTGATGCCCAGTGGTTGAACCATTCAAGGCCCAGCAGACTTGGGCGGTCCTTGTCCACGATGTCAGTGGTAGGCTTGGTGTGGCCCTTGAATTTCATGTTGAATTCTCTTGTTCAACTACTGGAATCTTGTTCCTTGGTAGTCTTTAAGAGTCAATGCTTGCTTCTTGAAGTGATTCTTTGGATGTTAGGAAGTAGTCTGTGAATAGTGTCCCATGACACCATAGAAAGGTATGAGCCTGAGTCCACTTCCATTTGGCAAGGCCTTCCTTCAATAAGTACCTTGACATGCACTTTTCTGCTTTTAAAGGGGAAGAATGACCAATAGTTACTGTTTGATGAGTTTCATTCTTCCCATTTGCTTCTGTACTGCACCCCATTTCTCACTGAGGTTGTTAGGCTTGTCTTTGCTTGCAGCAAACTTCCTTCTGTTGGGTGGAGTTCTGGATGATTTGCAGACTCTTGCTAGGTGTCCCTTTTATCACAACGGAGGCAAATGGTGTCTAAAAACTTGCATTCAGTGTGGATGGCTTCCCCACAACCTCTGCAGTAGAAATCTTGACTCTTTCTTCCCAGGTCTTTCTTTTTCCACTCCATTCTGAGTCTGTAAATTCCTTCCTCCACCTCACTACAGTCTGACTCAGAATCTAGTTCCTCACAATGATTTGTGGTGGACTTTTCCACATCAGGATGGCTTGTGGCCTTGTTAATTTTCTTCATGGCTGCTGCTGAGGACTTGGTAGCTTCTGCTGAAGAGGCTTCTTCTATTGCTTCTTTCAGCGATCTTAGGTTTCATTAATAACTTGCTCTGCAGCACCTTGTCTTTAAGGCCTAAACGAACGACGCATGGCCTCTTTAAACTGTTGAATTGCACCCCAATGTCTCTTAAACTTGTTAATGGAAATGCTTATGCTTTCCCCTGATCACACGAAAACTGTGTCTCTTAATGAGGCACGATACTTTGGGGTAATGGGCTCTTAACAGCCTTTCCAGATCAGGCCAAGCCATTACCTTCATGTCTGCTGCCCCCGTGAGTGCCTTCGCCATCTTGAAAACTGCCGACTGCAGTACATAAGGAGACCGCCTCTTCCGCTGCTCGAAATGGCGGCAAGATCGCTTCCTCCAAATACATTTGGAAACGATCTGCATACGACCTTCTGCCACGGATCAACGGGCTGGGGGTGTTCAGCGCAGCCATCTTGCTTCTTCTGTTCCGCATTGCCTTCTTCTTCAGGGGAATCCCATCCTTGCTGCCAGTGTTAAGTTTGCATGAAGAGACAGACGCGGAGTGCTTCAAGCTCTTTAGTTTATTAGTGACTACAGCTCAGAATGGACCCGACTGGCTTTGCTGCGGCTGCTACTTATAGCCGGCAGCCGAGCTGACAGCCAATCAGAGTGCAGGGTTTTCCCGCACTTTTTAAACCAATCATTTCCAACACTTTACAAGAACAATTCAAACTAACCAATGATTTCAAACCTGCATACATAACAGTTAGAACAATTAATCAGTGGAAACAACTTGCCTCCAGAAAAGGTGGGATGCTACTGGTTCTGCCCAGTTCTATAGAACCAGTAG